>CM060900.1:261439283-261774283 GCA_030762935.1 Hymenopus coronatus
TTATTCTTTCAAAAATAAAAGTTCTGTAACTGAATTCAAAAACATGGTTTACATTTTCGATCTGTTTGCACTGTTCCAGTATATAAGATCATAGGAATACAATCTTGTGATTGCCTCTCAATGAGTGGAGCGAGATTCCTTCACCGTTTTGCCTGATTTGCAGGTCGTCTGTGCTAACACCGCAACTGTCGGGTGTTTTGTTGGATATGCCCCGCTGAGCTCAGCAGTTCTTTAAAATTGCGAAGGGATATCTGCACACGTGAAATACGGCGCTATTAAGCCACCTGGTATATACAATTGAACCTGATTTATGCGTATATCAAGGGAACGAGGGAAGTTTACTTTTAACTCAGAATTACTTACAACTGAGATTTTGATAGTGCATCCTACATATTAAAAAAAAAAAAGGCGATACAGTGGGCATTCGTGTGCAAAATTTTACAAAAAACAAATATACATACGAAGAAAACATTGTTTTGAACTTAATCCTGCTTTAAAGAAATCAGTTAATTTAGCTTGTTTCACTTTTCTTACACTAAGTGCATAAAAGTCATTTTGCAAACCTGTTAATGAATTTAGAGCTTTTTCACTACCACTTTTGGCACTGATGTAACGCCTACACACATTTACTACAGTTAACACTTCACTCACCTTAGGTATTTCAAGGTATTTCGATGACTGTACATAGCGTGAAGTAAGCAATCCCTAAGTCTGAAGCAATTTTGGTTTTGGTTTTATGTGATTAAGCTCCACCTCTCATATGAATGTCACTTTCTGATCTAGCGTATAGCGTTTCCTTTTTCTTTTCTCCATGGCTGATTAAAAGCAACTGAGAACTGAAAGACTAACCGCTGTTTAACAATAAACACCAGATACCGAGCATTTTTATCTTTACTTCTCGTTTGTTGCTGCATTGTCGCACTCTACCAACAAACATATTGTCTTTTGTTTCCGAGGCCGAAAGCCGGCCGCTCAGTATCTGTCTTTGTCAACAGAGATAAGGAAAATACCCTCGAGTTTCATAAAAATTACGTAACTCAGTTATGTTTCACTGAAATTTAATACGTATAACAGCGAATTACGTTTAAATGCATTACGTATAAATAAGGTTCTGTTAACAAGTTTCTAAATTACACTTTGCCGAAACCTACGAAAATTTACGTATAAATGCGAATTATTTACAACTGGGTTACGTATAAAACAGGTTCAGCTGTACTTTCAATTCTTCAGATGTATGTTGAATTTTCTCTACGATTTAGTTTATCTGCATTTGTCTTCAATAAGAAGACCCCATTTGCAATTAAGACATAACGTTAACATAACGCTGCAAAAGGGAAGTGTGAGGTTAAATCCCCTCACAACGCAACAGTATACGTAATGCGAGAACATGACACGGGTTTCTAAATCCGTGAATTACAACCGCATATCTTCCGAACGTTGCCCAGGTTTCAAATTGAATGACTACTAAGAGCGAATCAAAGTGACCAGTTTTAAGAGGTTGACTTACCTTGCATTTTCTGTTGAAGGGGAGAGGGTGAGTCCAGATGTATACAAGAGGCGCATGTCTGCAGTGCTTGTGCAGTTTAAAACATGCCTAAGCTATGCTGTACATGCCGACTATGAATGTTTTGTTCTCTTATAAAACACTACATTTTACATATATGGAAAGCAAGTACTGCACAATGCATTATAGTGGACACAGAGCAGTAGCGTACCGACTTTATTTCAAAGCGGAACATCATGCCTACTAGTTATTACTTCTTTACCCAGAAGGAACATGCTCTCTGCATCGGTAAATTGAAATTACGGACCATGTTACTCTAATCCGCCCTCTAAGCATAACCAATATCCAGACTACACAGATATTTATCTTCAACTGGATCCGATATACGACAGGTATCCGTCAGCAATCGAATGGCAATAGGTGTTTTAGCGGTTTATATATTTAGCAGTAATCCTCAAAATGTGAGGTTACCAGAAGACAATTAATAAACATGGACTTAAATGAATATATTTTAAATGTGTATAAAAGTGCTTTCTTACAAATACGTATTTGTATGTCGCATATTACCGTTTAGCAGATGACACACAGATACGAATGTTGGAGTGCTTTGCTGTTTTGAAAGCTATGATCAATGGAGATTGAACTGCTGCATTCGATAGTTTGATATACCATACATGTATCATTCAGTTGTATTATTAAATACGGCACCAAATATATTAGTTTTAAGCTATTTTTTCTACCGTAGTCGGATTGCCCTCCCCGTATATAGGCAGGAATTAAAAGCGGGAGCCTACGGGTTAAAAGTCTGCTGGGGAGCCAAGATCAGGAACCACAGAATGAAGAGCCTGGGACGTGTAATCGACCCGTAGCCAGGCATGAGAATGAAGTGGATGATATGAAATGCAAATGAATGATAGGAAAGGTGATGAAGGAGCAAATGGTGGAATGAGTGGCGGGGGAACCTGTAGGACCCGGAGAGGACTCTAGCGAGCTATGGATCGAATGCAATAATGCATTTCCCCTTTCTGGCCTTACCAAAGAAGCATTTTATAAAAATAAATACATCAATTAAGTTAATTTTATGAAAAGTAACCCCTAGTTATGAACTCTGAAATAACACGGCGAAAAACTATTAAGCCGTTATAATACATACATATAAATAAACGTTTCAAAATAAGTAAATAATAATAATAATAATCATAAATAAATAAAAAATCTCCTTCTTCATGCGGCGGGAACTTGTGACGTACCTGGTGGTGCTGGGCTGAGCAGCGACGACTGGTCCTCTCTCCGGCGTTGCAGCTGCCAATGTCGGTTCTCGATGCTCCTCGGCTATTGGTGGCTCAGCGACGAGCAATAGAGACCTGTTTATATCTAGCTCAGGTATTTAGCTACGGTGATCTCCAGGGAGTTGTACGGGAATTAACTTAAAATAACGTCGGCATTTTTCGTTCAGTCAAGGTTTATTTCTCTTCACAAGCGTTCCCGAGAATGTTCCTGGCGTGATTGAGTTTCGATAATTTCCCTCGAACAAGGGCGTAACGCGCATAAAGGTAACTAAACTTTACGCGGCGACGAGTGCAACTGTTACGCGCAGAATGATTGTAGACACTTTAAATTTCCACCGTGGCTTCCTTGTTTCCGGCGTCGCAGGTTACGCGTGATATTTATTTCAACTGTGTGAATCACTGTAATAACTTTACTATATATACGAGGATTCTTGTTTCGAGCATCACAGATTCTGCGTGTAGTTACATTCCAACTGTGTGAAAATTGCGGCGAATATTCAACATTTATAGCAAATTCTACCCACGTGCAAAACTCTCAGCTTGAAATCTCATTGGCCCATTTTTGGCGCCGAAAGAGGTTTGGTGTGTACGTCTGCGTTACGTGATTAATTCTACTTGGTCAATGCGTCTTTCACGTGATTTTTGACCTAAATTTCCTCGTGGTTCCCCGGTTTATATGTCGCCTTCACTTTCTCTTGCGGAGACATGACCACACAATAGCGTCTTTCCCCTCTTGCAATATACAAAGAACTAGCGTAAACAACTGAATTCGTCGCTTGAGAACTCTCGGGTTGAAGTTTGGAATGCTTTCCAGCAACAGTCTCTCTGAACATCCAATATACAATAAATACATGATATCTTACTTACTGATTAACCTAAACAATTTAATCAATTAAGATATAGGCTATGCGCTTATTCACTGGGCGACAATCTGTCTCATTCACCAACTTATCTAAATTGAAATTGAGTTTTTTTTAAATTTATTTATGGGCGCTGTTTAACTGCTGTGGTTCTTAGCGTCTCATTCTATATTGGTTGTGAAAGAGCGCTTAATTTTTTCCGAGTTTTTTTTTATCAGGCTTGAGGTTCTTTTACGTGCCGTAAATCTACGAAACGGGACCAACGCCTTTACTTCGCTTCCGAAGGAAGCCGTACTAACGATCTTTACGCCCGAGAAAAACCCATCGCCCTCTGCCGGGTTTGAAACCGCGAATTGGGAACCAGAGGTTAGCATGTTACTCTTAGACCACAGAGGATGACAACATTTATAAAATAAAATAACTCAATAAGAGACGCTGCCCCCAAATGGGAAAGAATTACGAATTAATTAGCGATTGTCATAATGTTTTGAATTAATAAAATAGTATTTAACTTGGTCTTCGATAAAATAATCCATGACCCTTATATACCAACAAGTTCCAGACCTTTCCTACATTTGGGGAAAAAAAAAAAAAATTACTCAGGCTTGAATAAACTACATCGCTTAGAACGTCAATAAATCAAGCAAGGCCGTCCATTCCGGTCAGTAAATATCGCTTAGAAATGCTCCTTTAATTGAATTTCACCACATTGGACAAGTTGCTTATGCAACAAGGCTCACCATTAACCGTTTTGGCTTATCTACATTTTTTAATGCAGCTGTGTACTCAGTAATTGTTGCTTTGTGATTTGGAACTTCCACATATACAACTCATGCTTTCCTTGCTACTATGCTATGATCATACTTGTACCCAATTTTGCGAACACCCGATATACGAATATGCGCGCCATTTCTCCTCTCAAAGTCTGAACCAACGGAAATGGGAAATGCTCATACCTTTGAGGGGAAGTACTAAATAGCAAGCTCTTGGAAAGGAACGAGGCAGATAATTTAACCGACATAACATAAAACGAACATGAGTTGTTCCGCTCCACTACAAGAAAAAGCCATTCCCATAAGTCGTCACATCGGTTGACTTGGTGCGATGTCGCCATGGAAACGTATAATCAAGGAACCTCTTGGGGTGCTGCTCTAGTGTTGGGAATCCCCCAACAGAACACTTCGATAATGTTATTTGCTGCATCTAAATAGCTTTTCGTAAGCTTACGCCTCTTTGTCGCTTCCTCATGCAGTCTTTCCATTGCAATAGTCTATCAGCACAGCTCTCATTGCAATAGTCTATCAGCCTAATACTCTTGTCTCTCGCCGCAGATCTGTGCGATTTAATGTTATTGGGGAAGCATGATGTTCACTACGGGCCACTTACACAAAATGGAGAAACACACAACTGCGCTATGATCGTTGAAAAAGTACGATTTTATACACCAGAAGAAAACCAAAAGTTACAATAGGATTGTAGATCACTTAAGGCTACCCAAAAGTAAAAATTCTGAAGACTACATACAATATCCGTCTGATTCATTTGAAATATTACCACATTAATCAGGGCTTAATGTATACCTACATCTAATTAAATTCATATTATATTGTCTCTAGCGCGTATGTATAATGTACATAAAAGGTAGAGAAAGTATTGTGTTTCACCCAAAAATTCAATACCCAGATTTCGCCGGAAATATATTTTTGAGACCATCTGAATAAAATAAAACATTTTTACAAAATGGTCAATGTGTGTGTCTGTTGACAGCATAGCTAAAATACGAAAGATCCGTTAAATACCAAACTTGGTATTTAAGTTAAGTGTGTCCCTGGGTTGCGACATTAAGATTTTAAAGAAAATTCCCTCACTCCAAACTACCTTTTACAAAGATTCTTTTTTTGAAAGTTTTGATTTTCTCAAACATACCTCTAACGATTTTGACTAAAATACCATATATTAAAGATATTTTACATGACAAATAAAATGTGATTCTTGAATTTCCTCGGAATAGCATCTGAAGCCTTCTCCTCTGAATGACTTGCATAACTGGTAAACCGAAAAGAGATATAAAAACTACTACACAAAATGTAGATCTCATTAAAACACGATTTTTTTTGTGAAGTTAACCGTTTCCAAGATATTGCTTATTATTATTTTCAATTTTAGAATAGTTATACCTTTTTCAAACAGGAAGGGGTCCGTATTTATTTTATTTGACTCGAAGCCATGCAAAGAAGCGAATTTCAATGACAACAGCATAGCGACAGATTTCAATATATTTTACTATCGCTTTAGCACTTCTGTATTCCCTTAGGTCCCTTCTACTTATAAGAACTAAGCAATAAAACCATTCTGTCGCCCTTCGTGTTAGTGGTTACCATGCTCTTTTACCCAAGGTCACGTGTTCAAACCCACGGAGGAGGATGAATTTTTTTGGACGTAAAAAGTGCTTAGCATGGCTTTCTTCGGAAGGGAAGTAAAGCCTTGGGTCCCGTGTCGTAAGATTTACGGCACGTAAAAGAAATGTAAGCCTGATAAAGAGGCCTGTGAGCAAAGTTACGCGATCTCTCACGCCCAATATAGAATGGGACGTACAGTAGTTAAAGAGCGTCCATAATGCTTATCTCGATTATCTTGGAGTGGAAAGAAGATAATCATTTTTATAAGAAGTTTGTTTGCAGAACAGGTAGAGAAAGTCATGTTAATGGATACATTAGATGTTAAAATTAGTTTCCAAGGCATTATTCCTATATTATTATTATTATTCCTATATTATTATTATTATTATTATCTATATTATTATTACCTTTATTATTATTAATGTTATTATTGCTATTATTATTACCACTTGTCTTGTAACTAGTTTTTAAATGTTTATCTTACTGCGGTTTAACAATCTAAATTGCGCCTTTTTGTAATTTCGTTATACTAATTCTGTTATATAAATTTACCAAAGCACTCTTTCATATAGAAAAAAATATTATTGGTCTGGGTACGTAGCTGAATCTGTAGAAAACCGGCCTGCTGTACAAGAGGTTCCAGTTTCAGTTCCTGGCTAGGGTGGGACATGATTATTCCATCCTCCATAGAGCCTGGAAACATGAATGCGCGATTGTTCTAGTGTACAAACATCAAAGAAGTATACAGCAATGACAATTGTATACGTGTCAGCACCATTGCCGAGACGCAATATGTTTCAAAGTTATAACGCGGCCGGCAATATGACTATTGTAGTTAAAGGGGAGGTATAAATGGAACAAAATTTAAAATTATAATTTCTTTTCTGCATGATAATAAAGCGTTCGAAGTAGCTTTTGTCCACAGAAATAATAATTGTTTATTCATATATTATACTGACGGAAAATGAGTTATTTTTGTTACAGCCTTAACCATAACATAGATCATGTATACTTTCAGCCTATTATGAGGTTCTATGTCGTAGAAGCTACTCTTGTTATTATGCTCCGGTTGCATTAAAACAAAACTAGCTTGCGCGAAGCATTTTAATATGGATAAAAGTAGCATTGTGTAAAATTAAAACTATTGCTTGTTACATATTTATCTTAGAATTTATCTTAATGGATCGAGTGTCACAGCTGTGTCTTCGGTGAATGCGCAACATCACAGTTCGGGTGGTAACGGACCATGCTAGTTGTTTTCGGAAATGAAAATGAACTGAAACTGAGATTACTGATTTCCCACTGTCACAGAAGATGTTGGAAATACTGTCCTCATTGCTGTAGTCGGAGTTCCACCGTTTTGCCCTTGTTTCGGACACTTTGTGTAGAGCTTCTCGCGTAAATGTCTGATTTCCTTACTAACGGCTTTTATTCTGCCTGCACAGAATTAGTTGCTCCATTGTCTGCATTCATTTAGTGGGGCTCCTTAGCATTACGTCCGAAATTTTGTCTTGATAAAAATGTACACCTACCGGTTTTCGGAACATCATTCTGTTACAGCGAATTTGGAATTTAGTAACTGAATCAGGATGAAGACATGCCGAGTGTGCAAAACGTTCAAGAAATTCACGTTTTATATTTTCTGAAATCTTATTACCATTAAGAAATATGTCCTCAATTAAGCAGTTCTGTTTTCAATGGTTAACAGTTTCACTTCACCTCACAAGCACAACTAAGCACACAGTTCTCACAGTATTATTCAAACATAAATAATGCTGCTTCTTCATAGCGCAGTTCCCAACCTAACGACAGCCTAAGTGTCCGAGTGTACTGCGGAGACCCTTTTGAGATACCCGTTACTTTAATGATTATGATACCAAGTGGCCGAATGGTTAGGCAACTTGCCTCTCATTATGCGGTATTTGTGGTTGACATAACGGTGCCTGGGTGGTTTCTTCGGCTTCTCCGGTTTTCCACGCCATTCATTCCACCATCTCCTTCATAGTCACTTTTCCTTTCATCCATTTTACCGTCGTTACTTATCACACTCCCATACCAGACATCGGAATGACCACACATTCTGGCTACTCTCTCTGGTCCAGAGATTGTCTGCTCCGCAACAGGGATCTGACCCCAGCCGCTGGCTTGTAAGTCCTGCACACGACGAGGGTAAATAGCGAAAGAAGAAGAAGATCGTAATGTCGATTCGGTTGATGGCCCTGAGGAAGGGCATTATTGTTGTGCACCAGCAACCTCTTACGTTCCCTTCTTGAAGGTTTGGATTTCAAGGACCATGCACTCTATTAATGATGCCTGGCCTAACGTTTTGAGTCAAATCGGCTGACTGACGTGACCAGATAGACTTGAATATTCAAACCTAATGCTTATTGACTTCTAAAACAGCATTGCCTTCTGCTTGACCTCTGTATATCACGTTGTTCTAGCTTGGATCCATGCTAGTAAGAAATGAAGTACTCGCCATTCGCAAGAGTCTGCCTGCAGCATTTAATATAGCTCGGCACTGGGGCAAGCAGTCTTTACGTCTGAATAAACTGTTGCATGTATAATGACGTTGTAGTGAGCATTTCCACATCAAATTCAGCATTTTCTGACATATAAGATACCGCAGGAGAGCGTTCTTTTCGATAAACAGAAACTACTCCTTCCGCAAAACAGTCAACCCCCCACCCCGCCGATTAGACATAGTACTATATGTTATACAAACATAACAACTTCAAGCCTGACAGGAATGCAAGATCTTGCGCTATGACCTTCGCCAAGTG
Organism: Hymenopus coronatus; assembly: GCA_030762935.1. Lineage (NCBI taxonomy): Eukaryota > Metazoa > Arthropoda > Insecta > Mantodea > Hymenopodidae > Hymenopus > Hymenopus coronatus. Next base: position 261,448,119 of record CM060900.1, read on the forward strand.
AGGTTTTTGCTATTATGCTTCCCTCCAGCTGGGCTCTGAGTACTGTCGCTGCGTTCATGTGAGTACTCTGACTCAATCGAGCAGAGTTGGAACAGGTTGTTGTAAACCATCTAAAATGTAAAAAGGCTATGGGGGTTGGGATTTGTGACAAACCCATAGAGTGCTTTACATGTTGAATCTTATCAGATATACTTCTCTATACAGAAGTCTCCTTTTCCAAAATAATGTAAGAAACTTAAACGCTAACAGAGGCGTAGCGCCAGAGGAAATAGGCTGGGCAGTGTGTACCCTAAATTTGGAATTAAGCATTTTTGGCTCATGTTAACTTTTACACTTCATCACCTTTAAATAAAAGTATAATAGGTGTAACTTATTGTGCATAAGATAACATGTAAATCGAAAAATATATTAATTTGGAAAATACATGTTTTGCTGCGTTGCACAAAGCAAAATTGATTTGTCAAGAGGATACAAAAATGCTTTTTATTGATTTTGGCAAACAAACAAAAAGGTTTACTTTCGTAATTTTGGTACAAATATGCACCATACTTTAAAGTACATATTTGAAATCCTTGATTTTCCTAGAGCGTATGTAACAAATATTTTTGACGCTACCATAAATCATTGCGCTGGATGAATGAAGTTCTATGTCAAACTTTAAAACCAATTTCTTAGGTTAAATTATTTATTTCCCCATTTTCAAAATCTCTCTTGTCCTAGAAAATTACAGATAGAGTCTGAAAATGTTCCTCAATGACGGTGCAGAATGTATGTAATAAGATGTCTGGTCGAATGTTTAAAATAGGCATAGATTAGTTTTAAAAAATTAATAGTGTAATCATGCGCTGCTTTCTACAAATTGTTCACCCTCTGTATAAACCAATTAAAAAGCTATCAACCATAGGAAAACATCAACCAAACAATTTTTTACAAGGGTATAAGAAATAAAATTTTAAAAAGTGGTCAAAATAGGTCAATATTTTTTGAAGAAGATAGGTTATGATTTTAGCTAATTAAATTGAATAAATGAATTAATTAATATATACAGAATGAAAACACATATTTTTTGGTTTTATTACCTTTTTGTTGTCAGAAATGTCTGTACAAAATTTAAAGCTCTAGCTTTAATGGTTTATAAAATAACTTTTCTCACTTCGCTGCTACCTTATCGACGCTGTCAGCAGCCAAAATTGCCAGGTGGTCCAACTGCTCCATACTTGACATGTGCAAGATGTCCTTTAGTGCTTTAAAAAAGTTATAGAACTCAGCGGTGATATTTCAAGTTAAGACTGATCTGTGAGGAATTAGCATCAGCGACCTTCGTTTTACCCCTCTCAATCAACGCCACCCACCTGCCGTCTCCGCTGATAAACATGATGGGCAAAACGAAGGTCACTGACAGCCGTTCCCATTGCCCGGTTTTAACTTAAAATAACGCAGTCGAGTTGCGCAACTCTTATCAACCGCTTGAAGGACCGAGACTTATTTGGACACGTCAAATGGAGGCAGTTGGGCCATAAACTATATCACCACCGCCGGAGAGTCGGAATTCGCTCCGCAGGAGTTCCTTTAGGTGCCAGTAAGTCTACTGGGATAGGCCTGTCGCTTTAAAGGGCAATTACAAATCACCGGTCTGGGCCACGACTCTGGGACCAGTGCCTAACCAACTGAGCAACTCAGACCGACATTTCTGTTAAAACAAAGCGACAACAAATACAAGGCGCTACTGCTATATATACAACTTTACTTTCTTTCCGCAGCCGAGTTCCGTTACTTCTTATAACTCATGGTCTCTCATGAATACTCTCTTTATCCGGTGTCGATCTTTTACTGACCAGGGAAGATATGTCCACATCTTCGTGCAGAAATGGCAGCCTTATATTGCCCACAGGCACAATGTTATCTTTGTTTGCAGCGTCACTGTTACCTGTATGAGAATTATTAGTGTATCTGTGAGCTATAAAGCGGTATATTAATATAAGTAAATCTTGAATGCCCTGAAGTGGTAATTCGAAGAGTGGAATTTTGAGCTTCTTTCTGTTTAAACGAAGCATGCATTATGAAATGAAAGTTGGATTAATAAACGGTATGTTTACGAGGTTACCCAACAGCGCCGTATTTCACACGAGCAGATATACCTTCGTGTGTTAAAAGAGTTGTAGAATTCAATGGAGCAGTTTCGAGTAAACACAGGAGAATGGGTACTGGTGTATTAGCGTGAGTGGCCTTTGTTTTACTCTTCTTGCTTAAAAGTGAATATGATGAGCGGAGAACTGTACTACTACAAAACTATTAAATATAAAATCAACAATAGTAATAATAGTAATAATAATAGTAATACTAATGATAATAAAACAACAATAAACAAAATAATATTAGCAAGCTAATCAAATTGCAATGAAAACACCATGTGCTCTCATATTTGCACAGTTTTCGGAACGGCGTTTTAATGTGTTTTTTTTTTTTTTTTTTTTTTTTTTTTTTTTTCCATTTATATGCCATCTTTTAACATTTAAGGTCTTATCGGGCCTTTGAAATGTTAGTCATTAGTAATGATGTTCACTGCTAAATTTTGGGTTAATGTTACTTTTGGTTACTACAAAATTTGTGTACATTCACCCACACCGCGCGCGCGCACATATGCATACTTCCAAAATTTAGAATGCCTGAGGAATAACCCTGGCTGAAGAAAGAATTCCCATCCTCCAGTCAGGAACTGAACTCAGGATCTCTGAATTTGGATTTTGGCCTTAAACACCAGCCCAGAGGAAGCCACTTTAAGGATTTGATTTAACCATACAATACGAATATGTGCAATATTAGACAAGAACAGTGAAAACACGACTAAAAATAACTATGCGTGAAAACTGATAGGTCAAATATAAACATTTTATTTGTCTATCCAAAGTATGAGTTTCTTCAAAACAGAGTCTCTATAATTGAAGTGAAAGTCATTCCAAGTACTTTTGAATCGGTTTATCTGTTCTGGTGTATCATCACGGTCTGTACATTCTGGTGCTGCGAATTGCTTCTGAATGAGCGCCATTCGCTCATCGCGCACTGCGTTCTACATAAATCTATTGTGACGATCAGGTGAAATGAATGAACTCAAGGAACCACAGCAGGCAGACGTACAGAACACAGAGACACGCGGTAGTGAATGGTGATGGTATACAAAAACATATAAACCGATTCAAAGGTACTTGGAATGACTTTCACTTCAATTATAGAGACTCTGTTTTGAAGAAACTCATACTTTAGATAGACGAATAAAATGTCTATATTTGACCTATCAGTTTTCACTCATAGTTATTTTTAGTCGTGTTTTCACTGTTCTTGTTATTATTGCACATATTCGTATTGTATGGTTAAATCAAATCCTTAAAGTGGCTTCCTCTGGGCTGGTGTTTAAGGCCAAAATCCAAATTCAGAGATCCTGATTTCAGTTCCTGACTGGAGGATGGGAATTCTTTCTTCAGCCAGGGTTATTCCCCATGCATCCTAAATTTTGGAATTATGCACGTGTGCGCGCGCGCGTGTATGTGTGTGTAAATGTACACAAATTGTGTAGTAACCAAAAGTAACATTAACATAAAATTTAGCAGTGCACATCATTGGTAGTGACTAATATTTCAAAGGCCGAATGTTAAAAGGCCGCATATAAATGGAAAAAAAACACATTAAAACGCCGTTACCAAGCTCTCTAGCGTCCACGGAGATTTATCTTGCCTCTGAGCAGGCATGCGCGCCATCTGTTCGGCACCACCATACACCACGAAACCTAGAAGTACTAAAATCTGAATATCGTATCCCGGCACCTTGGTTACTGTATACCGGGGCATATATCCAAACTTCATATTTATTTCCCAAAAAGCAATACATAAAAGTTACAATATATCTGTTGTCAGATAACTTAACTTATGTATTTATTTAACTAGAGGTATTCCTGAAAGATGTGAATGAAATACAATTAAAGAAAATCTTGTATATGAGAAAGCACTCCAATATTTGCCTGCCGATCAGGGAAAGCCACAAAAACTCCAAGGTTTGTGTGGATGGTCGACGATCCGTCAAGCTCGGAATAAAATCGAACCCCGGACCTACCTATACGAGCATCGCATGTCACCGCGGAGTCATCTATCTCGGTAACAGAATGTGTGAAGCCTAGAATATCTCGATCCGTCCTAGATCTCTCTCAGATAGCCAGAAAAGTGAGAAGAATATTCCAAAGTAATGGTTACCTAAGTACAGGTGGCTCAGGGATTGTAGTCTTAAGATATGTTTCGTGGTTACTACAGCTACAACCGTGTTGACGAGCTCTGGAGAGGCAGTGAAGAACTTTACATGTAGAACTATTAAAGACAATGGATCAGATGGTCGTATTTAAGCTACAAATATATTTTATACGTAGAAGAAACAGGACTGTTCATTATCTATAGGCAAGTTCTCTCGTGCAAGCAACGGAAATAAGCGACAACAGTGCAACTAGGTATGCACTGTTGAGACAGAATGTCTGTAAATGCATTTCTTGGACACTAACAAGATGGACTCCTACGCTAATGGAAATATGAGCGACCATTTTTCCACTCAGAAACCCGTATTAAGCAACGCTATCAAATTTTCAAAACATCATTTGTAAATATTGTAATTTTTCAAGATGTCCTCCTTTAAATTGAGGCAAAGACTTTTTGAGTAAAATTTTCAGGATGTCTACTAAATCATTCAAATTGCCTCCTGTGAACTTTTCAAATTCATGTTTCTTAAACAATTACGTTCATTTTTTTACCGAATACCTCTATTGGTATGTGTAACTCTGAAATTTTAAGATAAATGTATCGGGTGTTTTTTTTTTAAAAAAAATTGCTTCTTTAACTACTTTGCCAAAAAAAAAAAAAAACAAAGAAAACCTTGCAATTCAGTTTTTAAATTTTATAACAAAACTTCATATTTACATTCCAGGTATATAACTTTTAAAAATTATTGTATGAGTTTCAAATAACTTGAATATTACTGTAGAAAAAATGTGTAACAAATTATTCTTTCAGACTTTTGTCATTATGTTTGTGGATTAATTAATTTTGTTAATACAAATACATAATTAATTTTACTTATTTAGACAATTAATTGGATACATTTTATTTATTATGACTTTAAGGTTCTCTGGTAGCAAAATCAAACTGATTCGTTGAAGTGTGCACCGCAAGGAGCATTTTGAACATTTACATGCGCTGGAAAATGCATTCATAAAAATAAACCTTAAAATATTTGAAGTGTCATTTGTTACCAATAAAACTGCTATTTAAAAGTTCACAAGACAAGTGTTTAAATTACAAGTCGCTGAGAATAACTTTGACATAATAATCTATACGGACCACGGTATATTAATGTGCCACAATCAAAAATTCAATATTTTCAAGAATGTTGGTCAATTTTTGCAGGTTGGTCCCCCTAATCTACAAAGGCAGAAACTCGCACTCTGCATTGTGGGATGTTCTTACACTTTTAGTTGTGATGTCATTTAATAATTTTCTTGTTAAGTACAACTAAAGAAAGAGTGAATGTCCCGTTTCCTGAGCTGAAGCTCACATTGTGTAAACGTTAACACAACACAGCAAAGCTGGCAACAGTGTGTTTGTTGTGTACAAGGTAGCTCAACTGCTTCGTATTTGACGTGCACGGCTATCCCTTCGTGTGTTAAAAGAGTTGCAGAACCCAAAGAGGCTATTTCAAGTTAAACTGGTAAATGGAGTACGGTTGTGAGCGATCTTGGTTTTTCCACTCGTAATGAGCGCGACCTGCTCACCGTTTCCACAGATAAGCAAGAAGGATAAAATGACGGTTCCCCATTGACTGGTTTTTACTTGAAATAGCCCCATTCAGTTCTGAAAGCCTTTTTTGCGCATGTCAACTGCGTGACAGCTGAGCCACCTGGTATATAGTGATTATGAACGTGATATATCATAACAAAGTTTTATGTTCGCGATTCCTTGCATCATCGACTTTGCTTCTTCTTATTTCGATTTAATCTCCAAAGCATTAGCAATTCCTGTCAGTAACGTTAAACGTTTAAATCCTGTTTTAGGCTTTCAAAAAACTTGTCAGAAAAGAATTGTTATATGGGACTCAGTATGTGTACAAGATCCACCATTTTGTTTATTTATAGCAGCTAACTTTGTCTTGGAAAATTAAGAAGCTCATAATTATAATTTATGATAAGAATGGCTGGTGTTACATCTGTGTATACGCACACAACTTGTGTAACCTTCTTTAACATAAATTAAGAGTCTAGTTAACTCGATTACAACTATACGTAAACATTAAAAATTGATCACAACAAAACTGAAACAAAGGAAATTCAGTTCTCACCAAAAACAAAATGAAGGATATAGAGCAATACTTTTAGGGACTGTTATTTGAAACGAAGACATCTATGCAGTACTATGAACCTAAGTTATTGCAGATCATAAAGTTCTCTTTTAAAAGTCTGCTTAAATTGGGTTTTAAATTGTCACCCTTCGTCTTATGCAATAAATGCATTATGTCTGGCTAGAGTGAAACTCGTTTTGGGCTTCAAAAGTATAGTATTTTTATCTTATAAGAACATTTAAACTCGAAGGTATGTAAAGCTCGTGTAATAAAGTATTTTATGGTTCACAGAAAGTGTTAGGCTATTTTACGTTAAAATTAATGAGTAATTCATTGCAATAGGTCCCCCTCATACAAAAGAGAGGGAGAGAGCGAGAATCTGAGAGATTTACCATAATTTTGTGATATAGCTCAGTACATTCTTGTTGCGAAATGTCGACAATATTTCAGAGAGATTAAAAGTCTTATTATGGACGTTGGTCCAAAACAAATGGAAAAAGATACAAAGCTGCAGAGGAACCGTTGCGCATCAATACAGAAACCTGTGGGATATGAAAAACAGAAAATGAGGAGGAATGACTCACGAAAGAAGAAAACACTTCTTATATTATGTATGCCATTCTGCGTCTTGTCATGTCACTTGTGCAGATATATCAGTTAAATGTGGGTAACAGAACAAGAAAAGCGAAGGACGTGAACCAAAAACCTCAACGCCAGAGAATACAGCATTGTTATATATAATTAATTATTTAATTATTAAATATTCTAGAGTCTAAGCCTGTTTGATTTCTTCCATAGATTATTACTTCTTATGCTAACCTAATAAATTATAAAACTTGTAGGAATATTATTAATTTCATTTATTCGAATCTGGAGCTTCAGTTTTATGAGAAGTTCAGAGATATTTGTATTAAATATTCTTAAAAATCTGAAGTATAAGGCTTTATTCTTGAATAAATAATCCTATTACCATTTCAAACTTTATCCCTGAAGCAGATAGCAGTGTGAGATGAAGTGTGTAGACGCCTCACTTAGAGCAAACAGGAGCACAATTTAGGTAATTCAAATCATTATAATATATATGAATTTAGTATATAAACACCAACTAACGGAATTTCATTTAAGATAAACGCAACGTCCTCCCGAGCTTAAGATTGAGCAATATGCACGCTATTAGAGGTAGTGCAGATATTAGTATTGGTAATTAAGAACGGTGCAATTAACATTTCACCAATATTTGCTTCATTTGCAGACTTACAATTTTATTTATTAATAATAGTATGTTTCTGAGTTGGCTAGTATCTCCAAGTACGTATGATGTATACTGACAGGCGTCGCACAGTTCAGACCACGCAAAATACACCAGGTTGTAAATGATGATCTGATTAGTTTGTAGGAAAGCAATTAGATGAAGAGAAAAATCAGTTGTATCTACACACCTAACATCCGGTATATTATGCTCTGTAGATTACTGTCAAAAGTTTTTGTTTCTTTTCTTATCCTGCTTTAGAACTTTGGAACATACAGTTATCTTTCTTTTTTTTTTAATTTATTACTAACCGATCAGCATAAAATTAGTGCTTTACAGGCTACTAAGATGTCATAATATGAACAAGCTGAGGTTGGCCTTTGGCTCCTCTAATTTAAGTTAGGGTGACACACATATATAACATAAGAATATACTATTATTTACAATGTTAATAGTTAATGTACTGAATCAATGGGTGAGAAACATTTATGGTTAAAGTATAATGTTAAAGGTTATTGAAATCACTGTCTTGGGAATCGCTGAGCAGATCTTGAGGGAATTGCTCTCTTCCTCTAGTAATAGTTAATGTTTAAACAGTACGCCTCTCTGGTGCTGTGTATAGCATTTGAATGGAAAAAATCCCTACTCAAATCGGCCAAATATTTCCTTTGAGGGTGTTCAGTATATAACAGAGAACATAACCTATGATTCGTATGTATGCTGGAATGCTGCCACGAATATTAAAGCAAAGACTCAAATTCTTGGTGGCTTGGTTTTCAAACTGCTAATACAGAACAGGTTGCTATTAATTATAAAAATGTATGAGCCACATTTTCAGAAGTCGCAACCGATATTAGAAACGAAGCCAATTAAAAATCAAGAATTTAAGAACATATGAAAAGGCCACATTTTGAGAAGTTGAAACCAATACTAAAAAGAAACGAATATAAAAATCAACAAATTAAGTACATCTATTTGCGAAAAAAGCCAAAAATGCTAAAAATCATGAGTATGGATTTTTGTGCTATTTAATACTGAACACTTTCTATTCCAGTTCTATGTGGTTTTTTTTTTTTTTTTCTTTTGTACGATATTTGAAAGAATGTGATGTGCTGATTTAATTGCCTGCCTATAAGCCCAGACTTCTCTGGAGTTGTAGCAAAACGATAAGTAAACATGAATAAACAGCATTATACATGAATTAACCATTCAAAAGAGCCCTTAGGAATTTTCAAATAGGAAATTTGCTACAGAGAGTGAAATTAGACGAAGGAAAACCTTTAAATGCACCAAATTATTTTTAAATATTACAAAACAGTGATACTTTAGGTTATAATTTTTAAACTTTTTTTTTGGAGGTGTTTTTATTTTGGTGTATTTTCGAATTCAGTTTTTCCAAACAATACTTTTTTTCGTTATAAATCCATGGATGTTACATATTTCTTTGTTACCAACATGATAAAAATACAGACGAATTTTGTTAACGTGCTTAGTTGTAATGTTATACAAAATGACTCATACTGTGTAAATTTTAAGCAAAACATTGCAGTCTCGTATTTAGCATTCGTCACTTTTTTTATACATTCTCATCTTCAGTTGTTCCAAACAATATATTTTGAGGTACAAATCCATAGGTTTTGATACCTACTTGTTAATTGCATGATAAAATACACATAGACTTTTGTTAACATGCTTAGATGTGATGCTATTAAAACAATGATATTTCATATTGAATAAACGTTTAAGTTAAACATTGAGGTCTTGTATTAAGCATTTTTCCGAAACTGAATCATATTCAGTATCTATATTAAGCATTATTCGGTAGAAAATTAAAACATTCAACTCTAAAGTGTATGATTATACAAAAGAGCTTAATCATAAAATAATTATTTTTCAAAAGTTATTGCGTCTAGTGGTGCGAGTTTTCAAAGCACTAAAAAAAAAAATATCAAAAAGGGAATACCATTGGAATTCATTTTAAAATACATATGGAATTTAGTCTATACATTATATATTAAGTCCTGGTTGCTGTATTAACATAATGAATAGGCTGACGTAGTGGTTTTGCCAAATTTCAAAGATGGACATTCTTAGAGGAACGCATGTTCAAATGTATGCACTCTTGTTATTATTGGTGTAGTAGTTTACAGAGTTTAAGCATGGCATTAATGAGTAACAAAGCTAAATCAATAAACTGCATAATGCTAAGATTGTTCCACATAACCTCTTGGTCACATGTCTAGTCACCCCCCCCCTATTTGGCAGCTGCGGTTGAATAGGTTGTTGTGCAGTACAACTTATTTTCTTATTTATCATGAATATTTACGTTAATATACCCCACCCCCTAGGACCTATAAGCGGATGTCAGAAGCCTGTCGGGGAGCCAACGGCACGAAGCCACAGAACGGAGAACCTGGAACGAGTGGTCGGCCGCAGCCAGGAGTGAACATGAGGAAGTGGATGATATGAAATACAAGCGAAAAGGATGATAGGAAAGATGATGATGGAGCTATTCGTGGAATAAGTAGCGGGGAAAACCGGAGGACCCGGAGAAAGCCCGCCCAAACGTTTCTCCACCACATATTCCACATGCGGGCACTGGGATCGTACCCGGGCCACCTAGGTGGAAGGCTATGTCCGAAGAGAATTGTCAAATTTACATTTTCGTAGCCGCATGAATCAAATATACTATGTTGCTTGAGCTAATGCATCTAAAATATGCCGGTCGCCATGGTAGCGCTGGCTAAAACGCCTCGCTTTGGTGCTTAGTGGCGCAGGGGGTCGTGAGTTCAAGTTCCACTGCATGCCACTTGTATATCGCCATTCAAAGATGGGGAAAGCGTTAAGATTTGTATCAGCATGTCAAGCTTATAATAAGCAAGAATTGGTACGGTTTTACTAGGACTGCTGTAATAACAGAGAGAATGTGGGCAAAGTTTTAATTCAAGCTCGTTTATATATATATCTACTGAACCATTTATTCTCTATAGGGTGAAGACTACCTTTGAAAACAAATTTCATATGTTCTATTCACATAACTTTCTCTAGCTGTTCCATATACAATCTATTCTTACAAAAGAATAGATTGTTTATTCTTCTTTTATTTATATCATGCTAATCGAGATAAATATCAGCAGAATTGCTCTTACTACTTGCTTCATTGCAATTAGAAAGGAAATAAGGGAATACATTAGGCAAAAGCGATAGACAAACATTTTAAAAGATGTCGTTATGTGAAATAATTGAGGTTCCGTTCGCTTTGCCTGTTTCCGTTTGAAAAAAGTAGCTTAAAATTGAAAGCATTAACAAGGAGTATCTAGAAAACAGTTAAATCTACAAGAAAAACGTATATTGCTCAAGTTATGGGCTGTAACGAGATGTACAATTTTCGTTAAGTAAGTTTTTGTCTCTTATGGTTTAACCATTTTGCAAAGTTCCGCAAAAGTCATGCAGAATAAACAGGTCTTCAGAAGCTTTTTCCAGAAAATTCAAAATATACATTTTACTTGTGATGTAAATATATTTTGTTTACGGTATTTGAATCATAATCCTTAGAAACATTTTTGAGAAGAACTAAATTTTCATTTTTTTCAGGTAAATGTAAATGACGTGTTACCTATGGACGCTCTTTAACTGCTATGGTTCTCAGCGTCCCATTCTATATTGGGCGTGAAAGACCGCTTAATTTTGCTCAAAGGCCTCTCTATCAGGCTTGAGGGTCTTTTACGTGCCGTAAATCTACGACACGGGACCAGCGGCTTTACTTCCCTTCCGAAGGAAGCCATGCTAATGATTTTTACGCCCAAAAAAATCCATCGTCCTCTGCCGGGTTTGAACCCGCGACCTTGGGTATATGAATTTTTTTTTCAGGTAAAGGGTAGCCTGTGGTGGGGCATTTTCTTGGAAATCTTATTGTCACATTGTTGTTAGATACTAAACATAAGTACCAAGTTTGGTATTTAATGGTATTTTCGTTTTTTAGCTATGTTGTCTACAGGCACACACAGACCTTTTTCTAGAAATCCTTTTCTCGGAATCAGGGACCCCAAAACATATATTTACGGTGAATATCGACATCGAATTTGTTGGTTGGAATACAGCCCTTCTCTAGCTACAGTGTAATATGTATGTACATACGTGCTAGAAAAAGTAACATATTCAGGGGTTAAAGCAGGAAATGGAAGAGTGAAAAATCAAGGTAGCATGGTGGATTGATGCTACAATTTTGTATGAATCGCATTAATAAAGCATTGTGTTGAAGATTTTGGTTTAACCAGCACTTCATAAAAGTGCTTGAAAAAAAATTAAAGAAAAAGACCTGTATGACGTGATTGGAGTGAATGTAAGGGTCACTGCATGCATAATTTGACTACAATTTGTAAAAAAACAACAAAAAATGTTTTTATAGCAAATGGTTGTTATAACCTTTGGATATCCACAGAGAAGCAACATTGAGCAGTCCCCCTTGCTTAGTACTCTACAGTCAATGAAAAGTCGTATACATCTCTTTTCTAGCATATTATTTCATTAAACAGAGGCTTTCTCAAAACTACATTTTCACACCTTCAATATGTTCCAAGTCTCTCAGTTTTTGTTTAAATGCAACTAAAATCTCCCAAAACTTTCAGGAGTATCTGTTGTGATATTACAAAGTATACAACAATCCTAATACCCAGAGTAAATTTTCAAAAAAAAATACTTTTATGAACAAGTTATTAATTTTAGAGATTAAATTATCTAAGCCCCTTCAAATGTTATAATAATTCAGTAGTAAAATATATTGAGATATCCCAATTTAAAACTTCTGTGTGTGGTTCAAAGCTTTATTTCAGAAAATGCTAATCAATTTTTTTAAATTTTCACACGCGTGGGACACTTTGACATAATAACATTTATGAAATAACATATCTTGCAAAGTATCTATCTCATTTGGAAATGAAATTTAGTATTCATATTAGCATAGTAGCTGTGCTATCACAGTAAAGTTTTCAGAAAAGTATATACAGAAATACAGAAATTTAAAATTTCACTCCCAGTGTCCCTTAAGCTGTTGGGTATCGATTCCTCCTATGCCAGAATGTTACTCTGCAAAACTGTACCAGATCTTTGGTGGTCATTCTCGAATTCTTGAAGTCATAGTTTCGTGTTGGTCGTCTCCTGAGCGCGGTGGTAGCGCAGCTGCTTACCAAGCGGGAGACCTGGGTTCGATCCCCAGTACCGGCGTGGGGATTTTTCCCCCGCTGGGAGACCTGGCCCGGGGTGCACTCAGCCTCGTAAGGTCCCTGGGGGGCCAATTGAGGAGCTACTTGATGGAGAAGTAGCGGCTCCAGGTCATGAGGACCGCATTAACCGGCCGGGAGGGACTCGAGGCGCTGACCACGTCTCACCCTCCAATACTGCACCCCATCCATGACCGAGATGGGGGACGCAGCGGCCGGGCGGTAGGCCAAGGTTCCCCGTGAGCTGTCGTGCCATGGAGAAAGAAATAGTTTCGTGTTCTCGCGTGGTTTTGTATACATTTTAAGTTTGATTTGAGTGTTTATTTCTATTCAGTCGCCATTCAAAATCCAAGTATCAGAGGCCATTAAACCATAAGCAGGTACTTCTGCTCCTCTCCCTCACTTATTTAAATAGTTGAACGGCGATTCTTAAACAACCTGTATAACGGAGAGTTAGCGTAGATTATTAAGAAGCTCACATCAGATTCAGATGCATCAGATTATTATATATAACTACCATAAAGCCTTGCGGGTCACTAGGAGTGACCTTTTAAATTTCTATATTTCTGTATAGAGTTTTCTGAAAAGTTTACAGTGATCGCATTGCTGTTATATTAGTAGTAATATAACATTTAATACAGATTAGATAAATTCATTGCAAGATATACATTATTTTAATTGTTATGTAAATACATATAAAAAACAATGTTCCTAGACATAAGCATTTGAGAAAATTAGTTTAAATGTTTTAAATTCAGCTTTGAATCATGCACAAAATCTTTAGGCAGCAATTCTTCAATAACTTGAATTACTGAATTGTGATGTGCTTTTACAAAGAATGAAGTTTTGATCTATTAAACTAATTATTTTTCCACAAAAATAGTTTGCAAAAATGTTACTATTGAAGTTAAGCAAGGTTTGTCATCTATAATATTATATTAGATAATTGTGCATATTCTGGGAAATTTTATTTGTATCTAAACTAATCCTAAGATGTGTGGGACATTTTGGAAGTGTGGAAATGTAATTTTTAGAAAAATAGTGTGCTAGGAACTACGTGTAGTATACGATATTTAAACACGTCTATAGAACCCGAAGAAAGAGGGGCAGTGATATTGATTCTCTATGGATTCCCAGGGGTTCCAAAAACGATTTGCTCTAATAAAGCTATTTTCGATCTTTTGTGGTCAACATTTCACTCCCCGTGTCCCTAACTACCTACAGCTCGGTCACCGAATGCGCAGAACTTACACCGTAAACTAGAAGACAGCATTCCTTCAGTTATTTGCTGAGTTTTGGTTTCACTACGCCTACTGCTGCAACATGGACGTTGGGCAGCTGCACACCTAATGACCTAAAGGTATATATGTTCGTGGGATCGAACTCAGTCCTGCAGTATCGGTGGAGAGAGGCAGGGTCTGGCCAGGGGGTGCAGGCTGTGTAGTGATGCTTCTTCCTCCCCTCAACCCGCCCCACCCAAAACTCGTCATGTACCATGGTATTGATCCTAATGCTGCATTCCGCGCCCATGACGTCACCATTACGTCACCATATGACGTCATATCTTGGGAAGCAGTACCGTACAGGGATGCTTTCACTGCAGATCTATTTTTGGTGGTCTTTATGTATTTTATCTTCTCTGAGGAAACCGCTCAAATCTCTTGACATCATTTTGAGCCCTTCCTCTTCACTCACAAGTCTTGGAGTTCTCGTCACAGGTGTTCCTCTGAAACAAGAATGCCTCCCACTTCGCCTGAGAGTGGCAAAATTCTTGTCTTCTATCTTTGTCTAATGAAACCAAGCCTAGAATGAAATTAAATCATATTAGGCAAACATAATGTGGTTACATTGTATCAATTGTCCACAGATTGCCTGTTAAATTTATTAACCATTGGGCAATTTAAATCCCCAAAAATACATTTATAAAGAGTGAGAATAAGCTTTAATTGCAGGAATTATAACAATAGGTTTGTTGAAACAGTGCTGTGAAAGGATAATGCGCGCCACACAGTACCTCTCTCATTGGTGTATATCAACAAAAACTACGCAAGTGAAGAGAAATACATGTAGAATTCGCACTCTCGCAGAAACAAATAAACAAACACATGTACGGTTAGCGAGTCAAAACGAGCAATTTCACATGTTGGACATGGACAACTCTTTGTTTACACATGAAAGTGAAATTTAACTGTGCTGTAGAGAAACAAGGGTAGTAGTGATTTGAAGCAGCTTAGAAGATCTCACCTCATTTCACTGGTTGTCAGGGAAGAACAAATAAATGCGCTTCTTCATCACTGAACAGTGGCTTTATGTCGCCGTAAACAATGCTCGTTCTTTAATTAAAGAACTTCTCCAAGTTCTACTTTCTTATTCTTTCGTTTTATTTGATGCGTTTCAGGCAAAAAGCATTGCGTTAATTATGCATTACGAGTTGCTTTTCTTGTGTTGTCCCCGCAGGAAATTCTATAGAGCCAAGCAACAAAATACGCCATTAATTTAATGAATGGAATGCTTTCAGTCCTTTACTCCGGTGGCATTGCTTTCTTTGAATGTGCCAACATACCTCCTTACTACTTTTGAAAAAAAATGTGTTTACCGGAGGATTTGAGAATGCTAATTATCGAAGGATAGCTTTGTCCAATGGAGCGAGTTAATCGATACGGTCAGCTGTTCAAGACAGCATCAGCGTATTTAAGAATTTCAATTATCTGCTGGTTAGTGCACACGACATTCCATTATTATCTTTCTAAACGGGAATGACAAATTAATTAATTTTATTTTACTCCCCAGTTCTTTATGAAATTATTGTTAAATGATTTAGAAGCTCCTCATGGTCAAGCCTTACATCTAATAACAGACAAAATATTCCTGATATTTACACAAAAGAATGTGAAACATTGACGGAACGTCTTAGCATCTTAACCTCCCCCCCCCCGCCCCCGAAAATGTTCCCAGTTATGCATATATTGCACAACTTGTGTGTGCCCTTTGCCCTTTTGTCAATGAAAAATTCATCGGTCGGAGTAGTCAGTAGTTTTTGTACAGTAGATGAAATTTTAAACCGTTGTAGCTTCTCTTGAGTACGAGGTTCATTTAGATGAAGACATCTTTAATACGAGGGTGGGAGGTGAATAAGTACAAATAATTTGATATCTAGTAGAGAAAAATGCATATAAAAACATGAGTGTATCTCATTTTATCCATTTACTAATAGCATTGACATAAATGAAGCGCACGTTTCTGGGTCTAATGTGTTTTGAGTGGCCTCGAGCTATGTTACTGCTGTGTTTATTTAGTACATCACTTCCGGGGACAGAGGAGCGTCATCCATGTGACCTGTTACGTAAATAACCGAACGTCTGAGATAGGGAACAATAGTCATCCTCAAAATATTGTGAAATTTTCCTCGTGAAACCGTCAAATGTGCTAAAACTTGCCGCTGTGCGATTGGCACTGCAGTTCTGTTCTCTTTCCATGGCCAGAAGTAAAATAAAGGGGATATGAAATGGATGAGGGCTTCCGTTTGAGAAAATCTTAAGTAATATAAAATGGCAACCAATAACAGAGAATATCTCTGAAGTAGTTAGCTGTACAACAAGTGTATATGACAAACTACCTCTTTTAAGGCTATCTACACTTTTTATTTAATAAGCTTTTATCTATCTCTTACGGTTTATCAGTTATGCAAAAGTCATTCAGAACGAAGAGGACTTTAGGGGCTATTCCAACAGTTATTCAGAATATACATTTTACTTGTCATGTAAATATCTTCAATGTATTGAATAAAAATCCTTAGAATAATTTTTAGGAAATAAAACTTTTCCAAAATGTTCCATGTAAAGGGTAGTTTAGGGTGGGGAATTTTCATGAAAATCTTCCAGTCATCTTCTTCCATGATAGTGGACTTAAATTACAAGTTTGGTATTAAATGGAGTTTTTGTTTTTTAGTTATTTTTACAGCATTCTCTGTGGAATAGAGTTCCAATTTACCACTCCATGGCAATCGTATGTATGTTTTTTATAGTGTTTAACATCCGCTTTTGCTACATATGGCAACGCAGGCAATGACACTGATGATACACGGATGAAGATGGAGTACCTGTGGAATGCGATGGCTGAAAATAGTCGGAGATCACGGAGAAATCCCGCCAGTGTGCCGCTTTGTCCACCACAAATGCCACATGCCGTCACCTGGGATCGAACCCGGGCCACCAGGATGAGAGGTGAGTTGACTTACCACTCGGCCACGGCACGGCCTGTGTGTGTGTGTGTGTGTGTGTGTGTGTGTGTGTGTGTGTGTACGTTACGGAGCAGTATTCCACACCGTAGCCGTGGATTTATTGTACGCCAGACCCCTGGAGAAAGGATTAGATGAGTGCAATTTCAGAGGGCAGCCGATATCCTGACAAAGAAAGAGCAGCCGTGGAGGGTCCCTTATAGTTCACTAGCGGCTCCTCATATCAACGCGGAGCGCCACTCAGTCCTACATAGATCACATGACTCCGCAGACAACCAGTATAGCCACCCCGCCGCCAAGAGCTGTCCAGAGCGAAATCACCTCCACAAAATGGCGTCTCGGCCTCAGACCTCGTCGACTCTTATAACATTGAAAGACACCGGTTGGAATGAAATGAAGTTGAAACGTAGGGGGAATGAAGAATCCTCCCCAGCATTTACCTAGTCAGCCAAGAAAACCCCATAGGTCAGAGAGGTCAGCCGCAGGGAACCGGTCCCACGACCTCCCAAATACCAGTCCCTGAGCAATTATACTGAAGGCTTTATAAATACTTTTTAGCCTTTTAGTATTTTATTACTTTAAATTAGGTGTTCAATAGCTGATAACCATAAGAAGGAACAGCGCTCTACAATGGTGAAAGAGTTGTCATAGTTGGTCCAATGACTTTTGTGATTATCCAACAGACAGACGTATATGCATGCATACATAAAAACGGGTATCTATATTAGTATAGATAAATAAGCCAGTTTAAAACAAATGGATAGAAGATGCCATTTGCAACCGCGATATGATGTTTCAGTCTAAAGTGGAAGACTGTATGCTGAACTAGAACTAGTCCTTTAGTTATTGAGGCCTCTTGCGTCGTACGCAATGGGCCGAAATACGTTTACTTACTTGGTACGTCTCACCGTATTTTGCTTTCACTTAGGCAACATTAGACTTCACTCCAAATCGGTGTAGCTGAGTTTGTTACTGGAACTTTGTATTTAGCTAGGAAAGTGCACTTGGTTTCTTCCTCCAGGAGTCTGTTTTGTCCCTACTCATCATAGTTGCATTTAAGAATGTTTATATTTTGTGGCAAGATTATATGTTGATAATTATTGTAAAAATTTCCATTACTAATTTTAGTTAGTTGAGTAGAGCACTTTCAAATAAATTGCCGTTAATATCGTGCTAATTTTCGGGCTAAATTAATGAGTAATGAATGAAATTTAAATGAATAGTTTATTGATGTAACACTAAGGATAGGATAAGTCAGAGGAGACGGCACCGAACCGGAGGTTATTATACTTACACCCCGGGAGGGAGGGATGAGATGAGAGGATACACCGGGCGGCCGGAACCAGGAGCGGAGGTTCAGCAATGACAAAGTCCCTAGGGTTTCCAGTACACCGAAGTTGAACTGGTAGACAGGGCCTCTCGCCCCACATAGAGTCCAACGCCACCGCCAGGAGCGCTTCTCATCCCGTCGACCAGACGAATTCGGGGGACAGAGATTGTCACGCTTATCCCCTGCAACCCCGCACCGAGCACCATCGCCGACACTTCCAAATCTGAAAGAAGCCAACGGAATGAAGAATCAATGAAATGACCATGGGAACGGGATGTAGAGACAGGGAATTTTGGGGACTTGAAAGAAAACTACACATCATTCACCTATGGGTTAGGAAGGCTGGCCATTGGGATCGAACCCGAGACCTTCCAAATGCGGACCACAGACGAAACCTCCTGAATCATCCCGCTTGTTAAGTAACAATAATGTTAAAACTTCTTATTTCCAAATGCAAACCTTTTATTTCAAATCAACATCATGAATGCAATCAAATATCACATACCATCCCGGAACTGCAACATACAATAAATTATGACCTTTTTCGTAGCTGTTCTTCTCTCTCTCACAAGTAAGTTAAACGCAGAAAAGAAGATCTACATGTCAGAATTTTATATATAGGTATCCAAGGGTGATGAAGGGACTTTCACAGAAAACATAACAAGACTCATATTTTAATTTTATTGCCAGAAGTGTTGATAGTAAATCTAAATAGTTACCCTACCATAGCCTAGCTGTTCAGCAATGGCACAGGTTCCTTGTAAGAAGAAAGCAAATCAGAACTAATAAAACTAGCTTTAAATGCATTTTGTTGGTTAATTGCAGTCATTACATTATCTAAATCACGATACTTGATTTAATAACTAGCGTTTAAGGTTGAACCAAACTATCTAAAGCGTTTATTGCTTATATATTATCATCCGTTTCTTTTGTTATAATGGAGTTCAATTTACATCAATTCATACGCAGCAAGGACAGGGCACTTGTCGGAGGGGTTTAACATCGAACCTGAGATTATTATACCTACTCCCCACAAAAGGGCGCCCCCAGGAGGGAGGAATGGAGTGAAAGAACCCACCGGATGGCCGGAACCAGGAGTGTCGGCACAGCAATAACAGGGTCTCTATAGTTTCCAGACTGAAGCTTCCCGGTAGGTATACTGGGGCCAACGCCCATATAGGGTCCAACGAGCCCGCCAGAAACGGCTCCCCGTAAACAGCCAAATAGAGGGACGGAGATATTTACTCAGGGCATGCTTTTTCTCTGTCACGCCGCAACAGCACCATCGCCGACACCACCAACCCTTAAAGAAGCCAAAGGGACAAAATATGGATGAAATGACATTGGAAACGACATGGGACAAGAAATTCGGGGGATGAAACCAACCAAATCAGTATACGCCTAGCGACCCGGGGAGACCCCCCCAAGAAAACCCCATGGGTTTACGGCAGCAAAGCTTTAATTTGTGTTCTGTTGTATCTCTAAAAATAGAATCCATACTATCTGTAAGAAGTGACCACTCACAAATATTTCGCGTTTGTTTCTCAGCGAGTTAATTCGAGATAAAATAAGGCGTGCTACAGGCTTTTCTTTAGATTTAAATTCTAGTATTGGATATGTACCAACTTGTTATTTTCAGAAATAACTGCTTTTCGTATCTTTACAATTTTGAAGCCTTTTATGTTAAGCAAAATTTTGCGCAACCACTGAAAGCTATTCTTTTTTAGAAAAGAGATCAACAACTACATCTAAAAGTTATTAAGGTAAACTACTGAATTAAACCAGAAGATCATTGTGGGAGCAACTTTTATTCAAAATTTGGGTGACATTCAGTAAGTTTTTGTTTGTTTTCTTTTTTGTTTTGTTTTTTTGTATTTGCGTTTTAGCTTTCGGGGATTTCGGAGAACATTTTTAAGCCCTGAGAAGACAGTTTAATTGCTTCAAAATTGTCTGCCATATTTCATCCAATATATTGAATTTAAGATATTAGCATGTGAAACCAAATAAAAAAATATATTTCCCACTTATCTATATAGAAGGTCTCCTTAGCGCGGTGGTAGCGCAGCTGCTTACCAAGCGGGAGACCTGGGTTCGATCCCCAGTACCGGTGTGGGGATATTTCCTCCGCTGGGAGACCTGGCCCGGGGTGCACTCAGCCTCATTAGGTCCCTGGGGGGCCAATTGAGGAACTACTTGATGGAGAAGTAACGGCTCCAGGTTATAAGGACCACATTAACCGGCCGGGGGGATTCGAGGCGCTGACCACGTCTCACCCTCCACTACTGCAGCCCATCCAAGACGTCTGTAGTGGACCGAGATGGGGGACGCAGCGGCCGGGCGGTAGGCCAAGGTTCCCCGTGAGCTGTCGTGCCATGGAGTTATTTATCTATATAGAACATTCTCGAAAATATGGAGAATGCTCAAATATCCGTAAAAGAAATATGCCTATAGATCATTTATTTATTTTTAATTCAACAAACTTTTCACTTTATCGTTAAAAACAAAAACTGTTTTCAGTAGCGATATGCGGCAAGCTCACAGCAGGTGATTTATGTAGTACAGAATGACACATGGATAACTATTTCAATACACCGTCCACAATGATACGACCATATATCTGCAAGCGAGATTATGAATTTACGGAAAGTCCAATTTTCTTCAGATAGAAATTAAAATGAGTGTTAAATATGGACGCCCTTTAACTGCTGCGGTTCTCAGCGAGTCATACTACGAGTATATTTGATGTGAAAGATCGCTTAATTTTGCTCAGAGGCCTTTTTATGGGCTTGAGACTTTTTACTTGCCGCAAATCTAGGACGGAGAACGACGGCTTTAGTCCCCATACCAAGCATTTTTACGCCCGAAAAAAATCAATTGACCACCGCTGGGTTTGAGCCCGCGACCCTGGGAAATAGAGACTAATATGCCATCCATAGACCAAGGAGGACGGCTTCACCAGGTAGCCTTAGCTATGTGGAATATAAGGTACAGTATTTTTTAGAACATCATAACTCTCGGCATGACTTTGAAGTTTGGGGTGAAGTAATGCGGTTAGAAACCAACCCTCACAGTAGCCAAGTTTTCCACTTACTGGTCCCTTAAATGGGACGCGAATCTCGACTTACAAGCAGTCTTAGAGTCTCCAGAAAACAGAGATGTTACTACTTTGCCTCTCACCCCTAGTACTGGTTTGTCTTTTGTTTGCTAATGGATATTTCACATGGCAGAGGGGAGCGGTCCCGTTTGAGGAGCATCATGTTTTGGAGAAAGCTATACATTTTCTCAGTAACCACAAAATAACTAAAGCTTTACATATTACTTTTTGTACTGCACTGGTATTCAGGATGGATCCTCACTCTGGTGCTATCGTTTGTTGTTAGGTGCTTTATTTCATGGGATATAATGTTTTTATGTTTTATTCAGTTTTGTCTAAATTTTAAATCATGTTTATTGAATGTCAGTCTTTAATATTATTAAAAGCTATAAATTATACCATCGACATTTGTACCAGTACAACATGAATACATTTTGAAAATTTCATAATTCCATATTAACTAGCCTGTAGTGTAGTGTACGGAAGGGGATTCCGTACCTCAGCTAACGATAGAGTTATTATAGTCAGACCCGGGGAGGAGAGGATCAGATAAGAGCAATTACAGAGGGCAGCTGAAACCAGACTGCGGCAGGGAGTCAACACGCAAAGTCCCTAACAGTTCCCAGGCAGTTCTTTATCTCGACGTGGTTGAGAGCTAGGAGCCCGCGATTCAGGTATGAATAAACGCTCCTGGGTATGCCGACGACTCCCAGCGCCACCTTACAGCGAAGAGCTGAGTTTCCAAAGCGCAATCATCCCCATGAGAGGACGCCACCACCGCAGTCCTCGCCGACACTTACAACCCTGTAAGAAAGACCAGACGGGTGAAATGGAGGAACAGGAAATTCGGAGGAATGAAGAATCCTCCCCAACATTCGTCTAGTGACCCAGGAAAACCCGGAAAAAACCCATAAGTCAGAGAGATCGGCTGCGGGTAACCAATTCTACGACCCCCAAATGCCAATCCCAGACGAAACGCCTTAGCCACCTGGCTCGGTTATATATTAACTAAAATGTAAGAACATGTTTCTTTAATACGAAAAAAGTAAGCTGACGAGAATAAGGCCTGGGAGTTTTGAAACTTAAAGCATCCCTGCTCTAAAGCAATTGAATCATAATATTTGGTAGCAGAAAACGCATGTGCAGCAGTTTATTAAAAATTAAATCTAAAATAAAACTCTCTTCATTGCGCCAGCAAACAACTCTTAATTTCTTCTACTGATTGCAAATAAAATCTGTTGACAAATAAATGTTTTTCTTCGTTGCTTCGCAACAATCCTGACATATAGTTTCGTTTTGACCCTGGCTACGGCGGTGCCTACTACAGCATGCTCCGAATATCTCAGCGAAACTCACTCAACTGCTGCACGCTATGCATTCCCAGCTGAAAAACTGAACTCTGTGGTGCTCATTGTCTCGTTTTATACCAGTCGATGACGTGCCAACAAACTCCCAGAAGCAGTCGGACGTGCAAGCGACCGCAGGTGTCGCAAACTCACGTAGGTGCAACAATGGAAGGTTCATTGTCAAAAAATAGCCGAAGGCAAACGTGTCCACTCATCCGGGTGTAACAATCAGAGCTGCGATGTTAAAGAACTCGCCGACGGCATTATCCATTGATGCAGGTGTAACAATACATGACAATAATCAGATATGTCTTCCGAAGCAAGCCGCTCACAAGCGTGTTGTGTTTACAGCCGTAAGGCGTAGTCACAATAAAATGCAATTGCAGTTGTTTGTGAACAATAAATCATTTTAAAAAGCTGGTCGCTATGGGAAGGAATTGAGGTTCGGTTCACTCTGCACGGACCTGTTTGAGAAAATTTAGGTACCTTATAATTGAAATCAATAACAAGGAATATCTCGAAAACGGTCAAATCTACAAGAAAAAGTTTAGGACATAAATTATGTGTTTTAATAAGATCTATTTCTTTTAGTGTAGTAAGTTATTGTCTATCTCTTATGGTTTAAGTGTTATGCAAAATTCTGCAAAACTCATCCGGAAGCTATTCGCAGAAAATTCAAAATATGAATTTTATTTGTGATGTAAATATATTTAATATACGGCATTTTAATCAAAATTGTTATAGCCATTTTTGAGAAAACAAACATTTAAAAAAAAAGCCATATAAAGGGTAGTTTTTGTTGGGGAATTCACTTGGAAAGCTTCGTGTCACATCCTTGGAAGATATTAAACTTAAATCCCACGTTTGGAACTTAACGGTCTTTTCATTATTGAGCTATGCTGTCCACCGCACACACGGACCTTTTTCTAAAAATCTTTTCTTCTGGACTTGGGGGATCTAAGAGCATATAATTCCGATGAAATCTCGGTATCGAATTTTTGAGTTGAATGCAATACCTTCTGTACCTACTATGTACATTGTATGTACATGTGCTAGAGAAACTTAAAATGAATTGTTTCAACCCAACACTCATTCCGTATACCCTCAAATAAACGTAGTTATTAACACCACTAGAATTGCATTCGATTCCTGTTGCATGTTGTTGCATTACTCCATTGATCCTCGTTTTCATTGTTGCAGTAATTCTATATTTATAATCCCGCTTTTCTGTTGAAAGCTGCTGTGACCGGGAGGAAAGAAATTTAAGATTTGGTTAATTGGAACTGAGGTATAATTGAGATTCTCAGTGGATTGCTGAGTACGCAAGCTCATTGCAACTATATTAGGTGAAATATTTTAGCGATGAGGGCATAGACTTTCTTGGGACGATTACGTAGTGCACGATGAAGTCTGAATTTTGTTGCCTGGTCCACAGATAGGCGTTTTGTGTGACTCAGGATATTTACGCAACTACGAAAACACGGCATTGAAAAACAGGCAATAAAGAGGAAAAATATACTTGTGAGAAAATATCGCATGCGAGGAGTCATTACTAAGACTGCTTCTGATTACTGTTCTCACTCTGAGTGTGGTTCATTGATTTCTTCCACACTGCAGAACGATTCAGCACAGTGCTGCTCATTTTCTACCTGATCTGATTCCAGAACATAGCCCTATAGACTACAAAAGCAATTTGCCATCCAAGAAGAGTGGGGCTAAGGTTGTAATACCAACAGTAATGAAAGAATAGCACTGTAATATTGTGGTATCACTGATACTGTAATCATACTCTTCTCTTTTGGGTACACAATCCCTCTTCTGGCATATTCATATCACATTTCGTACTCATAATTCCAGCCATATTTTCAGAATAATGTTATTCCTCAGTATTCCTGTTACAAAGAGAAAGATACTTGTTTTTTTTTTCTCTTAAAGTTTATATGTAAATTTGGAACTTAAAAAATAAACGTGCCCATGTAATCACCCAGGTGTTAAGTTTGTAAGATATAGTACAGCAGCTACACCGACTTTGATTCCTCCACCTGGTTCTACTAATAAGTTTGATTAGCATACTCTTTTTCGAGATGGTGGATGTGAACCAGAGACTAGAATCTAAGACAGTTTTAGATTCATTGAGAAAGCATAATCAAATCAGTCCTATTTAGTTGTTCCACCGTAGTAAGGAAAACTAGAAAAAGAATACAAAAGTATGTAAGTCGACATTGGGGTACGTTGTTTCAAGAGCAGTTGAGAACACCTGTTTTACCGAGAAAATTCGAGTTCCATTAAAATTGTCCTTATGAGATGATGGCTCTCGATGGTAAAATAGAGGAACGGGAACACGAACATTGGTTATTCAGATCTCCATTAAAATACTCAATTTTTATTCTGATTCTATCCTTCCATAAATACTTAGGAAGTGAGATGAGGATGCTAATGATTATTATTAATATTACTATTATTATTATTTCGCAAGAAAATTTATATAACGAATGTCAATCCTCTTCAAGTAATGAGAAATTACGACCTTTTTGTTTGGTTCATTTGTGTATAACTCCATTCATTACCAACTTTTTTACTTTGTATTAGCACAATTTTCCAGAAACCCCGTCCATTGTACTTCTTTCACCAGTATATTTTCAATCTAATGTCTCTGTTCTTTGTTCCTTTCAATTTACAACTATAATAAAGAAGCCAATGTTTGCAAGGCAAATTATTTCATGCAATCACTCAACATAGTATTTGTCTTACTCTGCCC
Source organism: Hymenopus coronatus (assembly GCA_030762935.1). Taxonomy (NCBI): domain Eukaryota; kingdom Metazoa; phylum Arthropoda; class Insecta; order Mantodea; family Hymenopodidae; genus Hymenopus; species Hymenopus coronatus. The sequence continues at coordinate 261,473,718 of CM060900.1, forward strand.
CAACCGTCCCTTTGCTCCTGAACCGAGAACTGAACTCTGTTCATTGTTTAGGGCTTGAGTACCAGATCTTCGGCATGAAACCAATAGGATACGAACACATATAGCAATTGTCTTCAGCTACTCAGATAAAATGCTTCTGTTGTTTCCACCCTTTCGCCACTTACTATTTAGGAAGCAACCAGACGTTTGCATAACCAGTAGATGTGGAACACAGCTGCTAAGGGGATTCTGCCAACATTAAATAAAGTAAAACTCTCTAAGAAACTAAAAGCCGCGACAGGATTTTTGCTCTCATCTGTGCCTAGCTGGTTATTCCATATATTTAAAGGAGCCCGAAATTAGAAGTTGAAGTTTATCTTAAAATAATTTCGACATTTAATAGTATATACTTATGTATTTATTTGTTACGAACGCGGCTTCGTTTGCCTAAAATGAAGGAAATAAGAAATAACGTGACGTCATTGGATCAAACACACTTGTCAGCAAGCTCGAGACTACAGCAGTGCGTGTATGACTAGCGATGCAGTGTCATGCTGTTTGCTGTATTAGCAAATTTTCGTGACTTTTTATTCTTTTATTTTTATAAATCTTATCCTACAGTGTGTATGGCATTAACATAAAAACGTGTATGAAGAGAGTAAGAGCAAGAAAATCCACTTTCATGGGTTTCCAATCTGAGATAAATCTCCTAAGGGATATGAAATATGCGTTCAGTTTTGCAAAAGGGAAAAACTTTCAACCAGGGAAAGAAGCACGCTTTTGTTGTTTAATTTTTGAGTTGAGCGGCCTGTGATGATACTCGGATACTAAAACAAAACAAACAAACAAAATGATAAATTCCAAGTTCCATGCTTAAAACAAAGATCCCTACTTTCAAACCCATGAGAGAGTTAATTTTCAAAAACCACGTCTTCATTAACTAGTAAATTCTTCAACGGACAGCAAATGATAAAATAAAAAGGTATTGCGAAAACAATCGTAAACAAATTATTGATTTTGAGTTTATTGCGCATGAAACTAATATTATTACTAGCAACAATGCATCTAAATATTCTTTATCTAGTGAAAGTTTCAGTAATAAAGAAGCAGGGACAAATTGTGTGGACATACAATGTGAGCTAAGTTCGGACATTCCAAAAAAATGTCTTGAATGTAAAGAAATACTGATAAGGAAACTTCAGACGGTAATCTAGAGTATAATATTTTGAATAATAGCGTTTATGAACCAAGTTCGTTCTATAGTAACACAGAAAAAAACCGAAGAAGAGACAGAGGAAATGTTTAAAAAATAATTATTATTATGATATTTAATAAAAGGTACCTTAACATCCAACATGAATTTGACGTCTGATAAACACCTGAGAGTTTAACGGAAAAAAGTTAAATTAATGAAAATAAATATCCGGAAATATCTGATTGGAAAAACAACTCAAATAATAACTTATAATGGTCTTCATAAACTTGTAAAAGAGGCTGCCATGTTTCGCTTACCAAATTTACTTCCATTTTACATCAGGGAAGATATGAATACCGATGGCAAAGTGGAAGCTGGAAGTCACGAAGTTCTCTGAAAAGAAGAAACAGCAAAGAAATTGTAGATGAATGGGTATTCAGACTCGTATAAAATGTTAAAGAAAATTGTTTTAGAAAAATCGTTTTTGAAAGATTTAGCAAGTGTCAAGATTACATTAGAAATCTACTTTTGATTTTAGTTTTTGTCTTCACAGCAGTTTAGTAGTGGACAAATGATCGCGATCTAGCACTAGTTTAGGGAATTTCTTGTTCTGTTTTTATTACACACGTAAATCCATCTTCCTTCAACAATTTAACATTTTCAAATTCCTAGCAGCACACATTTTCATGACCAGTATTCACTGATAAACGTTCCGTGCGTTTGCACCAAAATATTCTTCTGGACGCTTTTCCACATTTGAACATACGGTGTCGAAATTATTATTACCATTACCATTAAATTCAATCCACTCTGGTTCAAACTGGCAAGGGTGAATTTCATATTTCACATTGGCACTCTTTAGAGTAAAGAACAATAATACCTACTCACTTATTTTAATTGCCTGTACAGAACATATCTGATAATTTTATTATTTACAAAATTTTCATTGGACGATACTTATGAATTTGTAATTGTAGTTCTGCTATTCTTGTTTTCTGATTAACACGGGAAACAATGTAGGTCTGATTGTATAGCATGCATAAAAATAGACAAATATATATGTAGAGCTTCCAGAATATTATTTTTGAGTACGCACACACATACACACAAATAGAAGGAAGAAAGATGTGGTTTGGAAGAGGGCGAAGGTGTAAGAGAGAAATGGGAGAGTAGGGAGTGCTAAGAGGCATGGCGAAGGAGAAACGATGAAATAGTGGAAAGCGCATTTAAAACTGTAGAGAAGGGGTGAGTGGAAGACATGGGTGGAGAAATAAGAGAGAGAATAGTCTGTAGTTAGTGCAATTACGCGGTTGGAGCTAACAGATTTGCTAAGAGAGAAGATAAAGCAGTAAAATCCAAAGGGAACAAGATCATTAAAATTAAAATAAAATACAGAAAAAAAACTTATTTTTAAAAGCAAATTTGAAATCAATCATAGGAAGATAGTATTGGAGACTACATGGACATACATGGACCTTGTGCATGAGTAATATTACAGGATTATAATACTATACGTCACAGATCCCCAAAAATATATAAGTTCCTCAGAACATGTGCCGATTTTTTCCCCTTTGTGCAGATCCCCCTGGCTTCCTAATACTTATTTTTTTAAATGTATTTACTTCAAATCTATTTTAATACTCTATTCACTTTGATAGGGTGTATTGCCGAATGCAAAACTTTGAAATTGCAAAATGATAAGTTTTATACATTAAATTTTATTAATTGAAGCGATAGAAAATGAAATCCTAGTAAGATTCTTACTTAAAATATAGACACTAAAACCAGTTCATTATTGGAAGTGGTGAGCCTTAAAACTGTTATAGAACATGTTCAATCTTTGTCTTTTATTTTACCATATTTATCATATTTAACCTAAACCAGAGGCTCGGATTCAATCCGAGGGAATGCTTGTGGATATTGTGGTGGAAAAGGAGGCGTCTGGCCGGGTTTCCTCCGAATTATCCGGTTTCCCACGCCATTCATTCCACCAACTGCATTTCACTAATCTTCAACGTTCCTATCATCTATTACACATTCATTTCATATCATATACTTTCCTTACTCTCATATTTAGTAATGGGACGATACCTTGTTCCAGGTACTTAATTCTATGGTTAAGGGAACAGAGAATTGCTTTTCTAGCGGATTTAGTCAAAAATGCAGATTTTTGGATTTTTGGTGCAAAAGGTTCGCCATGCTTTAAGTATATATTTGCAATGCTTGATTCTCTTAGGACGCACGTAGCGTATATTTTAAGCGCCATTTTAAAGTCTTGAGCTAGTTAAATGCCTCTCTATGTCAAAGTATGAAGGCATTTTCCTCAAGTTCAGTTTTTCCGTTCTTTTTCCATATTCAAAATAGCTTCTCCCACAAAAATGCTGATACAGGTCTGAAAATGTCCCCCAACAAATGTTCTGAACAAATGCAATAAAATTATGTCATAGCTTAGCTTAAAAGAAACAATTAACATAATCATTCTCTATTTTCTTCAGCTTTTCACGTTATGATATAAAACATATATTTAAAAAGCTGTCAAATATGGGAAGATTCCATTCAAAAATGTTCTTATAAAGGTATTAAGGAATGGAGTTTTAAATAATGACAGTTTTGGTAAGATGTGTGTCGGAGAAGATCCATTTTTAATTTTATTAATAAAAGTTATATAAATTAATTAATAGATCCGGAATGACGTTAGATACTGTGCTGAAACTTGGTATTAATATCTACTTATTTTGTTGCAGTAATGTCTGTAAAAATATCAAATAGCTAGCTCTAATACTTCAGAAAATTACTTCTACCACTTAGGTGTCCGCCTATATGTTTGTTGCCTCATAGACAGGCACCAACATGTATGTCCTGGGGGAGGTCCTTTATACGGGGAGTTTAAGCCGACCTTCAGACTCTTCGATCAATTGCGTAGTGACAGGAACCCGAATTGCTGTTATACCTTCCGTAGCTGCACCTCCGGTTCTTCATTAGTCCTTCCTGAAATATCACATGCGTTTCTTCAATGTCACCTATGGATTGATAATCCACCGTGGTATTTTCATACTGAAAAACACCTTCAAACCTAGTTTCAAAGACTTTTTCGGTTTTTCGTGATATTTAAATGCATTATAAATGTTATTTAAATCAACATAATAAAAAAAGCAATTAAATATGATTTCAATTATTAACTTGAAATCACTGATCAATTCCTCTTAACTTCATTAAAACATAATACCTTCCCCTTATGTGGGACTGACACCTCCCTAAGACTTACAAGGGTGCCTAGGGGTCAGAAGCCTGTCGGGGAGACAACGGCACGGACCATAAATTAAGAACCTGGGACAAGTGGTGAGCCAGTAGCCAGTCATGAGCGTGAGGAAGAGGGTGATATGAAGTGAAAGCGAAATGGTGAAACGAAAGGTGAAATGCGGCAATTGGTGGAATGAGTGGTGCGAAAACCAGAGGATCCAGAGAAAGCCCGCCCAGACGCCGTTTCGTTCACCAAAAATCCCAAAGCGGGCGCTTTGGATCGCCTAGGTGGGAGGTGAGCGGTCTAACCACTCAGGCATTGCGTCGCCATTTCAAAGTCTTTTTTAAGGGAATTTAAATGTTGAAGATCGGCTGCAACGTCATCATTCTGGCAGCTTGTATGTGATACATTGGAAATCTGGGAAAATTGGCTTCATTAGTTTAAATCGGCAATAGTTTTGGAATGTTTATGTAATGTGTACATTTACCTGTAACTGCAGATTAATGTTATTGAATTTAGAAAAGAAATCAATTAAATAAGCAATGTCTGGTTTTTATTTGATTGCCTTTTCTTCTGAAATAGAATCATTAGCATCCAGTAGCTGTGAAACAGTCATAACAGCTGAATGTTATGATGTAACATAAGCATTTTCAGTGGAAGTTCTCATAATTTACTTAAGAAACTGCAAAAATAATACAGTTCATCGTGTTGCTCTGAAATTTGTTTACTGCGCTTATGGTAAATTGAAAGAATGCATTTTCCATTCATATTGGTAGCAACCAAATATTGATAGATTACGCAGTGAATTGCAAACACCCTGGGTACATTTTGTTTTAAATGGTTTGCAAAACCACGATAGCCTCCAAAAATGGCAGGTGCTCCATTTGCTGCTGCTAATATTACATTTCATAAGGGATCGCTTGTTCTATGAAATAATCTCAAAAAACATATATTTATTCGCCTTTGGAGCGTTGTTAAAGCTATCTCGAAGAACAGATCTTCATGGATTTCTTGGTCCATATCAAAACGAGCATATGCCAGTAACAGCCCTTTATTACCAGACAAAATGACTGGTCCCGTAGTATGCAAAACAGGTAGTTTGTAGATAATTACACAAGAATCTTTCTACCAATATGCATTTCAACTGTGTTGCTGCTCAAAGGAATTCCTTTTAGTCAACAAATTATGGAGATTTGCGAACAGTAGATTCTAAATCCCCTTAAATTGCTGTTAAAATTAGTTGTTTCCATTAAAATGTGGTTTCCCTTATTTTGCTAATTAGTAAGGTATTATTGTGAGGCGGCTACACACCAACATTGTCTCCTTTTAGCGTAGAAGCAAACACACTGTTCATCGTGAATCTCTTTTGGCTTCTCCTTCGTTCAAAGTATTTAAACACTTTACATATTTTATCTCCTGAGATAAGTACTGAGATTGGATGCCTTTACAATATCGTAGGTTAAAGTATTGTTTCACAAATGGTACTGGACGGGTGTTTGTACAACAATAATGGAATGAGACCAACTTAAAACAATAAGCTACGTTGTACTTCCTACAATCTTTTTTATATTTGGCCGCTCTGAATAGCACTTATGTCTGGCAAACATTAAGCAGGTATAAAACATAGCAATCAGAGTTGATTCCTGGTGTAAATCCTTGTTTTAATATTTTGAGGTCCTTCATATTTGTATATAAAGAGGAGTCATGTACTATAGATTCTTACATTTAAAAATAAGGAATTACGTAATACCAATGGTCAAAACTTAATCGTTTTTATAGATTACACATACTGCGATCACAATGTGCATAACCCACTTACACAATTTTATGAAATAAGGCTAATTAATATATAATTATAATATACGATTATCTAATATATAATGTGATCACCTCTCGTTGACCGCCATTTATATCTGATGCACGTAATTAATTAATTAATTTATTCCTTCTTCCTTCCTTTTCTTTCATTTCTTATTTCTTTCTTTCTCTGACTCGCATGGACTCCTTTTAGGTCGGAATCGACCCCTGAAGTTGATATAAACCACCTTGGGAATTTAGGATGGATTAAGTTTATATTTTGAAATTTAAGAACTTGTTAAGATGTTAAAATAAGCTGCAACTAAACTTTGGGTGCTGATAATTCAGAATAAGTAAGCACGATAAGACAGTGGTTGAAATGGTGAGAATGCTAATAGAAACAGCGTTTTAAATTTTCATAGGTAGTTAAGAATAATTAGAAATTTATAGAAATTGAGTGAATTAAAGTTCACTTGGCGGAAACCGAATGACAAATAGAAGTGCCTCCAAAAATCTGGAGCAGAGCGCCGCAACTAGGCTGCAATGGGGCCCTTTTTGTTTTTAACGTGATCCCTACAAGAGACGGATTAGGGAAAAACCCAAAGGGCTATTAGAACTGGGCGACAATATGAGCTAGCAAAGATGGCGTTCTTAATGTTTCCAAATAGAGCTCATCCTGGCGTCGGATAGCCACTCAACGCCATTCCTCTCGGAGGCTCTCAGGAACCCTCCTAGGCCCTCAGTCCTGATAGAGAAAAACTTCGAAGAACACAACTATAAAACAGATGAAAGAAACTTATGGGGAAAACAAAATAGCCAGGTAATTCGTAGTAACAGAGAAGCCATATCTTCATTCGCCTACCAACCCGTGGAAACCATAAAATATCTATTGTCTCAGTAGCCGGCCTGACGGGAATCAAACACAGGACCTCCCGAATATGAGCCTCACATATTACCGAGGACCCTTTTAGCTTGAATGGAAGAGGAAGTATTGTCACAATCACCAAGGAGAATGTAGAACATTATATTAAGTCAGTTTCAGATATTGTTACATCTGGTATCCAGTTTATTTGAAAGTAAAGTTCACACAACTCTGTGTTCACTGCAATCTGAAGTTATAGTTCAGAATTAGCCTGTCGGAGAACAAACATAAGCCTATATGCAGTGAGTATTGTTCTAATTAGCCTTAATAGTGTGCATGCATACATAACGGTTTGGTTAGCCTGTTAATAAAATATGAGTAATTACATTCTAATTAATCAGATATGCACTTTTGCGAATTTCAATTATAACTGAATTAATTCCTTAGTTTCTTCGCAGCCAAATCCTGGAACCTCCTGGATAGACACTTTGCCATATGACTACCTTCATCACACTGCTACGCATGTTCTCTTTGCTTCACTCAAGTATGATGCCAATCTTTGTGTGGTTAAAGTAGACATGTCGAATATCTCCTTGCGAGAATGGTGCACGTATTTCAGCTATTGTCACAGCGTTATCTTTGAGTTCAGTGATGGTGTTATTTATTTTATATTTATTACTGTACCTCTGAGATTTAAAGCTTTTTATTAATACAATTAAATGTTAATTTTCTATCGAGTTAACTTAGAGAGTAAAACTTTCGACTTCCATATGCTTTATAAATAATTTTTAGGTGAACTTTGAGTAATAAGTGCTGTGAAACCTATAAGACTTTCATCTGTTATAAATCCTTTTCAGAAATACATACACATGATAATAGAATTCCAAATTAAGTGATACCTAAACTAAACATGAAATAGAGGTCCTAGTAATCCTCTGTCCTCTGTCGTTACTCCTGCGATGATAAGCTATAGAGAATCAATGCATGGGTCTGAAGGCAAACCTATGAAGCGCTCCGGAACAGAAGGTTATACTTAAAATGCAGATATGCTTGCTATAATATTAAAAACCAATACTGTTTTATTGCTTTCTCTACATGCACTATGCACATAGTAGATAGAGAAGGTATTGCATTCCAAAGATCGAGTCGAGATTTCACCGGATATATATGTTTTGAGATCCTCTGGTTCCAAAAAGCAATTCTAGAAAAGGTTTCGCCCTTGTCTGTGTGTGTATGTGTATGTGTGTCGACAACACAGCTCAAAAACGAAAAGACCGTTAAGTACCAAACTTGATATATAAGTTTAGTGCCTTCCAAGAATGCAACACGCACATGATCAAGAAATTTCCCCCATCCCAAACTATCCTTCATCTGGAAACTTTTTTGAAAATTTGTTTCTAGCAAAAATGGCTCTGACGATTTTGATTAAAATGCCATATATTAAAGATATTTTTATTACAAATAAAATGTGTTTCCGCTGAAGGCCTTTTCATTCTGGATGAATGTTGTATAACTAGTAAACCGCAAGAGATAAACAAAAACTTAATAGACAAGAAATATAGGTCTCGCTAAGACACGAACTTTACGTCATGCACAAGTTTTAGTACAGTTGGCCGTCTCTGAGATATTCTTTGTTTTTTCACTTTTAAACTACTTAAGTTTTCTCAAACGGGAAGTCACCTTCCGTTTTATCTCTGTTTTGTTCTACTGCTGGTCATACTTCAATTGAGAACATAGCGACTAAGTTTTAAAAGATTTGGCTCTGCTTAGAAGGAAGCAAGTATTAAGACAATTTCTGCTAATCTCGATTAGCAAGATATGGATAAAGGAATAATCTTTTGTAAGAAAAGCTTGATTGCTGAGTAGGCCATGAGGATGGAAGACATTAGAACTTTTGTCTGAAACCTCTCTCTGAGGCAGGCAATGACATAACCAAAATGTGACATGTTAGTCAGCAGCGGTGAAGTTAGGTAAACACGTTAAGCTATTGCTTGGGATTCGGGAATATTTTAGTACGTGTTTTGGATGTAAACTTTTAAAATCCTATGTAGTAGGATGTCTTTATTCCTGTCCTATCACAAGATTTATCATTGCACAGCGCGTAGGCCATAATAGATCTTTTGTACTTTCAACGTGATGTCTGGGAGGAGGGATGATTGGGGAGACCCAAGGGTAACTAGATCCGGACGTCTATGCGTGCTAGCAAGTTCGGAGCAGCTAACAGTTCCAGATTGATATAAAAACTTTTGCGATTGATGGCGATCATAGCCATCTTCAACCTGGGGCCCCGGAATGAAATGAGGAAAAGACCCCAAACTGCCAGCCAAGCGCAAGGAACAAATGTTTACATAGCGCAAATCCCAGCGTCCTGCTTCAACGTACCAAACATAATCACCTGGTCCCATAACCTGAAACATTTAAGGTGAAATAGATGAGCGGAAACGATGGGAACAAAACTTATACGCAGGTAATTTGTGGTAGGAGGGCAACCACCCCAGCACTCACACTGCTGATCCTGGAAAGACAGGAATAACCCATGGTCAGATTTGTCAGTTCGACGTATATCGAACCCGGACCTTCTAGACCGCGCCGCTGGCGTCTCATAAGTTTGGCGTCCAGTTATATCTCGCCGACCGAGCGAGATGGCGCCGCGGAAACATATGTGACTCGAACTGGAAGGTCGTGGATTCGATTTCTGTGGCCACATAGCTAACGCATATGTTTTTTCGGGGGTCTCACCAGGTCGCTAGGCGTATGCTGGATAGGTTAATTATATTACCCGAATTTTCCTGTCCATTATTTCCTTTTCCCATTATCTTTGTATCAACTGTTTCAGGGTTGAAGGATCCGGCAACGGCGTTCGGCCTGTTGCGGCTTGCGCACCCACCGTAAAGGCTTTATTCTGGCGTAAACATCAGTACCGCTCTAAAAGGACCCACCTTTGGTACTTTCGGGTTTGAGCCTACTCTGGTAATCTGGTGATTGGATCGGGCGGCATTGGAGGCGATCCACCTATAGCCGTTTGAAACCCCATCCATACCTGCACTCACCGACATTCGGATCTAGGCGCCTTTCGACCTCTCCGCTCATCCTCTCTTCCTGCGGTCATTTTAGACAGAAAGGGTGTTAGCTCCCGCGTGTGGGTAATCTGTTCGGATGTATGGGAACCCCACCTGTGTGTGATCGTCATCCTAATCCCAAATTTTGCCGACGTTTGCAAGAGTGGAGCTCAATATCTTCACCGTGGCATTTTGGCCATTTCAAGTCTGTATACTGAAATTTTTTCTCGTCTCATCATTCACTCTGTAGCCATCTTTTGTCACATGACGAGGGCATACTGAACTCCAAGTACGATGTGTGATAGTGATCATGGAGTTGAATTGAACTCAGTTTTATTTATGGACTCCATTTAATTGCTGCAGTTCTTAGCATTCCATTTTATATTGAGCGTGAAAGACGGCTAGTTTTGCTCAGAAGCTTTTCTATCAGCCTTGAGGTTATTGAACGTGCCGTAAATATACGATACGAGACCAACGATTTTACTTCCCTTCCGAAGGAAACCGTGCTAAGGATTTTTACGCCGAAAAAATCCATTGTCCTCCGCCGTATTTGAACCCGCGACATTGGAGACCAGAGGACGACTGACCGTGGGAAATTGGTATTGTTATATCATTGTATTTAAGGCTGGAGTTGTGTTTCTATAGACCTCATGGCTAAAAATCTCCCGAAAGATAATTATATCAATTGCAATTTTATTCTTTATACCTTTAACTATTACAAGCTCACGAGGATTACACTATTATCCAATTAATCAATTTATATTTTGAATTATAGTTATAATTGTAATTTTATTCCGCCAGTATATGAACGGACAAATAATTCTAATAAATATGAAAATCTAACATTTAAAAAAAAAACAAAAAAAAAACACATTTACATTAAACATTTAATCATATACTCTCCGTTGTATAAGATAATTTTTTCCCTTACAGAAATACTTGTCTAGATGCAAGAAAAAATCTACACGAAAATAGAATCTTCGGATTATATATTTAGGAGCTACAAAGGAGACGGACGTCACCCGCACTGCGACCTGCATAGATCTATTATCACTGCACATCCAGTGGAACGGATGAAATTAAGGAACCACAGGCGGCTGCAGGGTGTATGCATACATGCCATAGAGACGCGCGGAAGTTTCTAACACTTCCAGGCTCGTAGACCAGCCCTAATGTTGGAGCTGTTATAAAGAGAGGGAGAAAGAAATGAGAGACCGTGGAACAAGCGGTCTTCTAGTGTGCAAGAAGAGTATTCTTTAGTTTGAGCAAGCTCCGCGCCATCTGTCCAGCACCACATTACTCCAAGAAATCTAGAAGTGCACCTGAGACATGGGAATCAAACGAGATGAAAGGGAAATGAAAGAAAGGAAAGCATGGTAGATGATAAATCAACCGAGCTTTTGCCTATTTGCCAAGGAAAACCACGAAAACCAAGGTCAAAGTGGGTGGTCAATAAGAATCAAACACAGGACTTCCCGAATGCAAGATTCACACGTTACTGCGGAGCTCTCTCGCTCTGTTGGGAGAGTGTGAGCATTTATATACTATTTTGGTATCACTATCTATCCGAAAAGGTGAATATTACATAATAAAATGCTCAATTTTTTTACATAATTGGTATATGAAACACTTTACCTACATGCCTAACATGATTTTAAATGGCAATATTTACCTGGTCTGACAGTTTTACATACATTTTTATATTTATGTATTTCATTGTTTGCTGTATAGACTTGCTTCATTTATGGCAGCGAATGCAGTTAATCGCATTGAATACGTATAGTAAAACAGGGCGAGGAACCTAAATATATAAAATTGAAAATACAAAACGTACATGATAGAAGAAATAGATAAACAATTGATATATATTTTAAGACACACAGATTTTTCGTATTTAAGACATATGGCTAGTGTTATTAAAGTAAAAAAAAACAGAAATTTTAATATAGAAATTATATTTAAAACACCTAATATACATGAAGATGTTAAATACAGAATAGTTGAGATCTATAGTATTAAAATATATTCGTAAGCATGCTAAGATCATTAAAAACATGCAATAACACAAAATCTTTGTACATGGATGTTACAAATTACACATCGTTGATGCAAGGTAACTTTATTATAAGGCGCCACTACATATATTAATGAATTACTAAATAATATACAGTCTGAAACTAAATATACAAACGTGTGCATGAATTGATTCGTATATCTGTTATGCGTACTGCTAAATTCTAAATCATAAGTCTTAGTTATATCTCTGTACTGAGCTACCATCTTAATAAGCTGAGAATTTTGATGAATTAATGTCTTTGATTTATTGTAATAAAATAAGGAATTCCACTTAAGGTTGTATTTCCCGTCTGTAACTGTATTTGTGTAAAAATTCCCTGTCATTTATGATATCATTAATTGTTGTATTTACCTACGAATTTCTAATGATATGGTTTTATACTCTCCTACCAACTCAATATCGTTCATTTAATTAGGAAATAAAGATTTTGAAGTCTTTAAAGCAAACTGTTTTTGAAATTTGTTTCTTTATTTTTTTTTACTTTCTAGGTCACTTAAGCACAATGTACATAGTAGGTATATAAGGTACTGTATTCCACCCAAAATTTAATATTGAGATTTCACCGGAAATACATGTTTTGAGAACCCCTGAACTAAAAATATACAAAAAGGTCTGTGTATTTATGTGTGCAGGTGTGTAACTGGACATCATAGCTCAAAAACGAAAAGTCGATTAAATATCAAACTTGGTGTTTAAGTTCAGTACCTTCCAAGGATCTGAGACGAGGATATTCAGAAAATCTGAGGACCTCTTTATTCAGGATAGCGTTTGTCTAATTGCTAAACCAATTCAGAGACAAAAACTCATTACGCAAAGCTATAGATCTGGTTAAAACACTCCATTTATGTCATATACAGTTTTGTAGAGTTAAATTTTCCGAGATATTGCCTGTTAGTGTTTAAATTTTAAACTACTTAAACTTTTCTCAAACGGGAAATAATCTCTTTTGTTTACTTCTGACCGTGTAAAAAAAAAACAAAAAAAACAAAAAAAAAAAAAAACTAATTTCACTTGTATCACAAAGCGATCAGCTTTTAAAACATCTGACTATCACCTTAGCCTAGTGTGTTCCCGTATGTTCCTTCTCCTTACAAGGAAACAAATAATACGACAATCTCTACTAATGTTTGTCTTTATTAGCATGATGTAAATAAAAGAATAATCGTTTGTTAGAGTACTTTGTTTGAACAAGTTTGTTTACTTATTTCAACAGTTTGTTTGGACCTGTTTGAACAGGTCGAGAAATTCATGTGAATGGAACAAATTACATTTTTAAATTTGAGCTCCATTATATACCAGGTGAGTCAACCACTCCTTAGTTTTCTAGAAGGTAGGCCACACATCAAACGGCCGTAGTTCAGTTTTGCGCAACGTTCTTAGAGAAAGGAATGCGCAAAATTAAGAGAAACAGTGGTTTAGGGGACAGCACGTACTCCTCGCTAAAGTACACCTCAAAAACTGAGAGCGAATCCCGGTTTCCAGCCGATTTGACAAATTTTTATCAGTGTATACATAGCAACGTAATTCAGTAAACGCCACGGAAAAAATGGACCTATCATAACAGTACACTATCAACGTCAGCTAAAAAGAAAATGGTGGAATCTTGTACTTAGAGCAGGGGTTGACTGCAAAAATTAGGACAACATTAGGGACACGCCTCATCCACCATGGACCCGTATAGTCAAAATGGACATATTAAACAACGCTTTATTTAAATTTTTGCGTGAACTACGTCTCTTGTATCTCAAATAACATGCATAATTGCTTTTACCATATAAGTAATAATCTTAAAACGCCCAGCAAAGGATTAAAACGGTCTTAAAAACGCTAAATCAAGCACGAAAACTCGCGAGATGGCAATGCCATAACGCCTGGCGTACTTATCGTACTACTGAACGTGGAACGTGCGTTTAGTAAAGTCTCGAAATAGCTGAATAGGATTATGAGGTGTGCTGTGCTCTAACCGCACTGATATAGGTTGGAGTCTCAGAATTGTACATATTTTCTTTTTATTGCTCATCAAAACTTGGAAATCAAATGTGCAGTAGTCTAATTTTGAAGTCCCTGTGTGTTCAGGACATTACGAGTTAAGTCGTTATTGGTTTGCAGCAGTTTGTACTGGGTATAATACGTTTAGTGACGTCTGCCTCATTGGACTGGCATGATACAGTATGTTACTATGAATGCTAACCCCTTTCATTCTTCGCGCGTATGCAGTCACACGATATTTTGTGCCAGTCTTTCATCATGTATTCGACAGACAAGTACGTAGATATGCCTTTGATCTATAGAGAATCAAGAACAAATGCACAAGCGACTCAGCATCTATACCGAGAGAGATATCCGAATAGACAACAACCAACAGCAAACACCTCCCGAAATGTTGAAAGGCGTCTGCGTGTAACAGCGTCACTTGCGAGAAAGCCTCCTGTTAGACACGCACCAACCACATCGGGTGTTACAGCAGAAGCTGTTCTGAACACCATCCAGGATAATCCGCATACTAGTACATGGGCAGTTGTTCAGGAGTTGAACATCAGTCAGTCCTCTGGAATATTGAACACTAATAAGTTTAATCCTTATCGTTTGCACCTACACCAAGCACCTCACAGGAGAGATTTCGAAGCTCGAGTGACCTTTTGTGAATGGTTGCTGGAGCGAGTAGCAAATGATGTGAGATTTGTATCTTGGATCCTGTTTTCTGACGAATCAAGATTCCAAAACAATGGAACCGTAAATTGCCACAATATGCACTATTGAAATGTTGATAATCCTCATTGGGTAAGAGAGGCAGCATTCCAAGAGCAGTGAGGAGTGAATGTCTGGTGTTGAATCTTGATAGACCACCTTGTTGAACCATTATTATTCGAGGGGCATTTAACAGGAGCACGCTGCCAGGAATTCCTCCGTAATGAGCTACCCATATTATTAGAGAATGTGCCACTGAAAGGAGCGAAGGACACTGTGGTTTCAACACGATGGCGCTCCTCCGCATCGGGCGAGGACCATCTGCAATCATTTGAACGCTGCACATCCTGGTTATTGGAAAGGAAGCCGAGGGCCAGCTTCCTGGCCTGCCACATCACCTGATTTGACACCCCTTGACTCCTTCTGGGGTTATTTAAAAGAACGCGTTTATGCAGAGACAACCCAGAAGCCCTTCGCCAGCGTATTACAGTGGCCTGTAGGTCTGTTCAACCCGCTATGCTACACTGAGTCATAGGCTACATTCAACAGCGTGCCCAGATGTGCATTGCCTAAGAAGGTCACCAGTTCGAGCACTTGCTTGGTAAGAGGAATCGTGTTCTAGAAATGGAAAAATTGTTCATTGTTACGTCACAAAACATACCAATATGGAACGATATTTCTAATGACACAATAGTTCTATGTCTGCAAACTTGTGTTTACCTTCCATGTTAAACTCTGATGATGCAATTTCTTTCTTTTTTGTGTTCAAATGTGTATCTAGATATAAATGGTTCTTATTCCAGTTGCACCTACATGTAGTTATGTATAAACAACTACCTTCGTGTAGTGTACCAATAAAGAAACATCAAACAATACCATAAAACATAAATAAAACAATTAAAATGATTTCAAATTAATAATTGTAATTTGTGAATATTACACGGTAAAAACAATTAGTATATACAGTGGAATTGAACAACGTTCACAGCAACAGATCACTTGGGAGCCTTGAGCTCGTTCCAACTGAGCTACCTAGTAACTTTCGAGATCAACGTTCCGTTTAACATGTAATATTCGCTGATCCCAGTGAACCTTTGCAGTGGTGCAAACGTCACTGTCTAATTACCAATATGTTAAAGGGCGATGCGATAACACCCGTATTAGTACTAATTTCATCGAGTGTTTAACATCCATGCTAAATACGTAAGTAAAACCTAGTAATGGGGTCGATGTCTTCATGTTGCAGTATATAACGCGGATTGCATAAAACTCGAGGATAAGGGGCAGCTGACTCACCTGGTATAATACAGTGACCCAATTATACAGCAATATTCCAGATTGCATCTTACAAAGGTTTAATCAGGCAAAGCTTGGAATCCATAGTGTATGCCGTGTTTAATTAGGAATCCTGCGCCAGGGTTGAGTCTAGTAATATGAGAAGGAAATTGGATGGCCTAAAGACTGTGCTTGTAAATAAGTATTTGGACGTTGTGAATAATTTCTATCACATACCGATATGGTTGTTACTGACGTAAGCTAATATTCACAAATCTAACCTGGTTGCTACAGAAATAAAAGAAATCGTAATGCTGATATGGGTTAAAAAAGCACACGTGCGGTAAGAAAAATAGTTGCTTAAATTTTTTTTCAATGTATTGTACACTAACT
Organism: Hymenopus coronatus; assembly: GCA_030762935.1. NCBI lineage: Eukaryota > Metazoa > Arthropoda > Insecta > Mantodea > Hymenopodidae > Hymenopus > Hymenopus coronatus. Next base: position 261,490,284 of record CM060900.1, read on the forward strand.
CATACCTTTGTTTAGACTTCTCCGGAACTTCCCACTATCCAGACTTTCTATTTCTCTGTTCGCTACCACAATTTTCTTCATGAATTAGGGTGCTACAGATAAAAATGTCTCCACAGCACACAAACCGTGTTTATAAAAAAGAAAAAAAAAAACAATGAAAAGCTATACAACAACCACCTTCAAAAAATGTTTTAATTCATTTATTACTATATTTTAATTAATATTAATACTCATCGTCCAAAAATGGTGATACGCATATGTTAAATGAACTGCAGAGTCTTGTAATTTGAAAAGAGCCATCTTGGTTTCGTATTTTCAGACTTTAGCTCCGTTCTGCAATAGTACACTTCCCACACCTGTTTTGCAATACACTGTTACTGATCTCATAAGACACATTAGTAGTAATGGCAGTTTTATAGGGAGTATCGCTTCTAATTGGCTGACTGAGGTCAGGAGACCTGTGACGTTATCAATATGGCGTCCAAGGCAATTCGTTTTTACTAAAGCTCACCTCCATCTCTTTTGTATGATATTTGTTTATTTTATATGCTACTCTGATTGGCACGAAGTGGGCCACGGCCGCACCCCGGATGAAATTTTGGATGTCTCATGGAATAGGATAACGATGTATGAGTAGGTAAAATAAAAGAACAAAATAATTTGATATCAATATTTATTCACCTTTATAGAATACAAGTGTAGAGTTTATTTCGTCACAAATAACATCGTAGAGAACAAAAGGTGAAGCAGTGTCTTTTGGCATTACAAAAGCACTTCTGTCTTAAGCGTTCTTAACATAGTCTTCTACATCCTTTGTGGCTAAAACCAATTTTGCAAATTGATGTTGGAATATATTTGCATTGCACAATAGAAAATGTATGTCATCTCGACAAAGAGAGACATGTGAGTTTTCCCTTTGTGTTCTTGCTCCACGACCACAGATGCTTCGTAGGCGAAACCGTTCCTCGATGCACCTGTATGACTGGCCTTGACAGAGATGTTCGACAAGTTTACGTAGATGATTGAGCAGCGTTGTGAAGTAGTAAGACGAGAGGATCACTCTACCCTGTCTTACTCCACTAATTTGCACTTGAGCCCCGTAATTTCCTTTCTTGCAGAAACTCAAGCTGATACATCTGGAGTAATACTTGTTGAGGAAGTACTTTCTTCGGTGCAGCACGGGCTCCGAAGTCGCAGATGGCGTTTGGCGCAACATCTTTATTTGCTTACCTCTGGAAGTCATAGCGTCGACTCGTAATCCGATGTCTGAATACCTCTGCTTTTATATAGCTGAAACAAATGAAACGTCGTATTAATTAGAGCTATCAGAAAGACATCTAATGTCAACTTTTTAAAGGTGATGATATTTTAACCAAATAAACCTGGCGTGAGCGTGTTTGCAAACACAGTGGGTGTTGCTGAAGAGAGAGAGAGAGAGAGAGAGAGAGAGAGAGAGATGTCCAGCCACTGCTTCTTCTAGTACAGTTTTTAGCATGTGATAAGGAATGTAGCTATCACTAAAATGCATTCTAGTTTTATTTTCTTTATTAAAAGCATCCAATTTTTATTATTCCAAAGGTAGGGGCTTGAAAAATGAAATGTTTGAACAAATCCTTTCCCCACGATGGCCAATTCCTTTATGATTAATTCTTTTCTATTTCCTTTAAGCGCTGTATAATCCACAAGATCTCCTTCCATCTTCAACAAAGACTGACGGAAGTATATGAATAACACTTACTTTTATACCTAACGGACATCTTTGTCCACCGTTGCATCTCCAGAATGGAAACTCACAACGGAACTTCTCTCTCGCCTGATGATCTGGATCGGCAGAGTTGAAGAGAGCTACAAACCTTCATGGCGTATACTCTGGTGCATATATAGAGAGCATACAGGCATGCGTATTGGCCGCAGATGTCGGAATAGAGGCTTTGTAGCTGGTGGTTGTTAAAGGTGAAATTAAATTACATAAAATCTTGCAAGGACTTTATAAAAGGGGGCCGTAGGAATGGAAATATCATGCAAAAGCATTAGTATTTTGAGTTAAAGCTATGCAGTGTGAACCAGGTAGGTCATGAGGATCTAAATTAATTATGAATGTAGATGGTTTATTTAATACTTTAGGCAGCATGTTTGAAGCAAAAAACGCCTGCAAAATTTGGAATGCCGTGTAAAGTTTTTTCTATCTGTAAAGTGCTCCTATTTAATAATCTGTGTGCACTCATAGATCTTTATCTATTTGAATAGAATTTTCGTATTCGCAATAAGTGAGACGCGTGATGGCTTGTTTTAATTTCTCTTTAAATCTGAGCTCTATTCTTATATTTCCATTATTTAATAGAGAAGCGGCACTGTCAGGCGTTAAAAGGTAAAGCATAATAAAATAACCCGTTAAATACATGTCGTGTGTGATTTGGATTCCACTGTTGTTATTATGACTTTCAGAACCATAAAGGTGTGTTTGATAATACATTATTGTGCCTTTTTCATGAGATGAGCCAATACAAAGACCCTCCGCCGGAATTTGTTTTCCGTTAAGATATATTGCAAAGTATTCCAAACCAAAATGCCTAAAATTGAAAGCATTGGTGGTATGAGTTCCCGAAAAGTTTGTATTGTTAGTCATACCTATGAGTATTTTGATACTGGCCCTAGCACTGCGTTATCCACAGAGATTGTACATTGTCCTGCTGCGAAAGTGAAGGATCTGATCTCGACACGCGTTATATCGTATCTTGCATTTACCTTTTCTAAAGCTTTCATATGTGACATCAAGAGATTAGAAGCTGGTTTTACTTTTTTCATGTAAAGAATGAAATCTAGAAATTGAAATCTTGAATGTAGATCTGCGCTTTCACTCATCATATAAAACGAGTATTTTGCTTTGGTTAATATAATTTTAAGAGTAAAGGTAGTAGGTAGTAGTAGTAGTTGTAGTAGTAGTAGTAGTAGTAGTAGTAGTAGTAGTAGTAGTAGTAGTAGTAGTAGTAGTAGTAGTAGTAGTAGTAGTAGTAGTAGTAGTAGTAGTAGTAGTAGTAGTAAGGTGGGTACATTGAAAATATCTCCATGTAATCTACCGAACATGATTACTTCTTTAGACTATTGCTTTTACTAAATTGTTGCTTCCATCTACGATTATAACTCGCGGCTTCCAAAGTTCCGTTTTTCAAAACATCGTCTCCGGAGAGACCATGGAGAGTGGTGTCTATGTACCAAAAAGCATTAGTAGGATGGCTATTTGCTGCATTTGGATCATATGCTAATAGGATTTCTAAATAACTACGATAGTGATAAAGGTCCTCAGAAGGAGTGATAGATGTTCCGTTAATGGAAACACTCAATTGAATGAACAAGGAGTGCAATAAATTGTTAACACCTGTCGTTTTATCTATTTGTGCCAAGTTTGAACCATTTGATTTCACAAATTTTCCTTTTACCATCAAATAAACATTTAAATGTACTTAATGTTCCTTATCTCCAGGAACAAACAAATTCTAATGCACTTTGATCTACTGGGGCGATGGGTTTGATTAGTGTAGTAACATGTTCTAATACTGGCGATTCAAATGTTTTTTTGGCAAAGATGTCAAATTGATATTTTGTTCCGGTAATCATGGTGTTATCTCTCTATCACCCTGAGTACATGTGCTGGTAACAACGCGGCGCAGGAGGTATTTAACCGAAAGCGTCTCCAGTTTTTTTTTTTTTTTTTTTTTTTAATGTCAGACGTTTTTTTTTGAAGCTGATCTCTTTCTCTTGCCCGTTCCTTGCTGCAACTGATCCGCCAAATTGTTGTGCCTTATGTGACTCGTCTTGTTACGATATCTTTGACTTCGGTACCTCCCTGTTTTGCAGCAATTTGGGTCATGATATTTGCACCCGTGGTGAGGGTTTCCCTGCCCAACTATTTTGCTCCGGGTAGGAGGATGGGCTTAGCAATTCTGAATAGACTCCCCAAAAAGTTACCTAAACCCCTACCTTGTTGAACGAATGGACTTCCTACATACAGTGTTCCGATGTAATCACCCAGACCCCTCCACTCTGATTTACATAGTACGCTGTAAGATGGTCCATTGCCAAATGCATGTTTTTTAATTTAGGACTCCAGTTTATAATAGGAAACGCGCAAAAAATGGGTGAAATTTATTGAAGCTTAGCGTTCCATTATATATTGGGTGTTTAATATGTCTCATTAGACTCTTTTATAGGGCTAAAGGCCCTGTGACTTGGCACAGCGAACAGTATTAAAATTATGCCACCGGCAAGAAAGAGCAGTGACTAGAAATTCAAAGTTCACATTGCAACCTAGGTTTTTTAATATTCCAAACGGAATAATCACGATTGTCGCATGGTTGCAACATTTTTTCAAGGGTATTGCCCTTGATAAATAATATTCCAGGGGGAATTCTGAAGGTGTTTGGCCCATAGTCTATGTAGCCCAAACACCTTGGAATTCCATGGAAATTATTTGTCAACCACCTATTTGTTTGCCAATGCTTTATATGCCAAAAGTTGCAGGGAACATCGGGTTCACGAAACAGATAGTGGATTACTATCTGCTCGCTTTTGTTCTCCGCTACGGCAATTTCTTTAATAATTATTTCCCCTTGAGGGTTATACAAACCTTGATATGAAGCTGAAAACTAAGGTGCCCTCTGAAACAACAAAATTATAACACTTTCTTATAATGCAGCACAGCAAAGGTGGGTGTAATGCTACTACTAAGCCGAGCTAAATCGCCAAACTTGTTCACTAATTCAATTCCTACTGTTTGAAAATGATTAAATTCTACTGGAACGTAAAATATATTTTCGAACTTGTGATGACTGAGAAGAGGGAAATTGAATTATTACTAAACAGCGAACTTAAGAGTTGCCGAGCAGTTGTGGTTCGATGAGATTGCAGTAAACAAAAACGGGATCAGTTCCATAAATAATTTGAAAATATTTTTTCCTGTGTGATCTAAAAACAGAGATTTCATATCGTTAGTTACATCTGAAAGCATGCTTTGAATCGCCACTTTGAAGGCATTGGGGTTAGGGAGTGAGTTTCTTATTGTGTCTACGAGATCCCCTATATCATAGCATATTCTAGTGGGAAAGAAGATTTTTCCATTAAAGATCGCTTCCGACTTAGCTCCTGCCTTTCTAACTATTTTTAAATTGATGCTATTAGTTTTTCCCTGTAAAATTTCTGGAATGGAATGTGATGGATGGAACCCAAACTTCTTCGCGTTTTCTAATTCTTTTATTTCTCACTGATTAGAAAGGAGATAGCCCTGAAGCTCCGACAGAAGCAATTCCAGATGTTCTTCATATTTTATCTGATTCTTTAGACAGGTGTAAAATCTTTCAAATTCCTAAAATCAGTTTTATCAAACACTATTCTACCAGCTCTAGTTACGACATTTTTGGCCAATTCTCCGGTTTTGTTAAGCATATTTTCAACTATGGTTTCGCAACCGTAGGAGTAGGAAAGCTTATCTCTCTGAAGCGTAACGGGTTGTGGTTAGTTGTTGCGAAAAGTAGAGTGTGAATTTTCGGAGTACAAATCCGTGTTAGAATCGCTGAACACGGTTATGTAAAACTGATCCATGATGCATCGATCCAGCTGTCAAAGTTAGGACCTTATCCTTTCCAGCGGATGAGATGTTGTTTTCTGCCAGTCCTCACCTTTGTTTTTAATACTTTTATCTATTTTATACAAGGTAGATCTGTTAATTTTTACAGGAGTAAATTCGTAGCTGTAAAACTGTCCCGAAATAGGAGTTCCGTTAAGATCTTTTAGTTTGTGTAAGTGTTGAGGCGAATGTTTTAGTACCTTTGCTTTGTTGAGAATTTTTTTCGTAGCCTTTGGCACATTTGATCTTTTCTTTACTTATCCTTGCCATTTGTTCTTCACTATACCTGTTGGGTGTAGATTTAATATTAGCACGTTTTTTCTCTTAGATTTGCCATATTTTTAATACGTTTTTCTCATTTACTTTGACTAGAGCAACACCTATTGACAAGTGGATGGTGCGTTTATATGCGCTAACAAATTTATCAAGCTCATCTATATATTTATATGAATTCTTGTAAGGCAAATACTTATAGATTTTTGACTTGATGGTACGATTAAATCTCTCAACCATAGCAAAACTTTACATCGGGGTTTCTGCAAACTTGATGCTCTATACCCTTCTGTTTTAAAAGTTTTTGAAATGCAGATCCTAAAAATTCTTTTCCCCGATCAGATTTCCCTGCAAGGGGAAAGGAGGAATGTAAGATACTTTTAAAAATCTTGGCAGTTTCTGTATTAGTTTTGGATCTTAAGAGGTTTACACGTGCGATTCTGGAAACACAAACTACACAGGTTAGCAGATACTGAACTCCATCGTTATAATTTTTAAGGTTTGTAAAATCTGCCAAGTCGATTTCCCAGACATCGTTAATGTTTTTAACGTGTACTGGTTTCTATAATTTCTTTTCATGCTGGCTTCTGCAAAGTATACGCATTTTGTTGAAGAAGCCAATCCTCTGTTTTTGCTTTATTCATACCCGCAGCAGATGCAAGCTTCTGTAAAGTGCAAAAAGCAGAAGGTCGTAGAAATACTTCTACTCATTAGTAATAAGATGTCCACGTCTCGGCAGACTATTATGGAAACAACTCGGCAATTATTTGTTTATATTTGCTACCTCTATTTTATTTTATTTGATTAAAGGCTTCGTTATTCTGTAAATGCCTATTAATTAAAAGAAGAATTTGTGTATATTTATTCTTGTCGGAAGGCGATAATTTTGAGAGATCTGCCGCTTTCCTATTGAACAATTCATAAAGCCCGTGAGATCCCTTAAGACATCAATTCTTTACGTATAAATAGTTGTCCTCTATATGAATAACGGAATCGCTAATCCTTAAATTGCCATCTGTATCCTTTTAAATGCCGAATGCGGTATCTGTTGCCCTGGGAGTGTGTAAATAAGGAGCGAAGTAAGGAGCTGCTAGACACCCACAATTTCTATTGGTAAACTCCTCTATTTCTTTTCTCGTGGGCCGGTAAAGGTAGAGCCCTTGCTTGTACTTCGTCAAGCTCTTCCTTTACTTCTTCTTCTTTCTCGTAGTTCGTTTCCGGAGAGAAGAAGACGAGCCTCTTTTTGACCTTAGAGATGTGGGGCGAAAGTTGATCTGCCTGTTGTCTTGGCAGCGGCCGTGGCTGCGGTAGATACATACGACGGCGCTCAATTTTAACTTAACCAGTTCGTCGTATGCGTCTCTTTTTCCTTTCTTTAGCTTTTTTGGTTTCTTTGTAATACAGTAGGTACCAATATACTGTTGAGATACCAAAAATGATTTTTGCAGCATTTCGCGATTTATTAGGGCCGAAAGTCCAGTCAATACTGCAGATATCAAAGGAATTAAAGTTCTGGCTTTTGTATTATAAACCTTCTCTTGTTGTTGATGTTTTGAGATTTACCCACCACTTTTCTCCGTTTGTTTGTATACGTTCTTAAATTGTGTGTAGTACATTTGCATTGATTACAGTTTCCGTTTAGAACATTTAGAGCGCATTCAGCAATGGGCAACACTAACTCTTTGTCAGCCTTCTCCAAAATGGATTTTCTCAGCTTTGGTGTGGCGATTTTAAGCACGTGCAGCATGCGATAGTTCGATTTTATCCGCTTGCTCATGCTGGTATACTACGGTGGGAAGCTCCGATGGAAAACGTTTGGTTCTAAAACGCAGGCTGTTTTCGATCTCCTGACATAGATCAAATGTCATATATCCGCGTGGCTTTTCCGCAGCATTCAAATAACCCTCAACCAGTGATTGCCAATTTTCGGGGTATATTTATCTGACTAGATGCGCCACTTCGTTGTTATCCCTAACGTCTTTGAAAACCAATATATTTAGCGCTTAGTGAGATGTCTACAATATTTACCTTGATGAAATAGATTCTGAGTAATTAATATGGGGCTTACATTTCTGAGGTGACTGCTATTTGTAAACAAGTCGCACACCTCTTTCGAATAAACAGAGTTTAACAAACTGTCAAGTATTATCAGTTTAGGTTTTCTGTTTTGATTTTCAAATTGGGGAACACCAACGTGAAATGTGACATTATTTAACTTGGGCTCAGCGGATTATTCACTATAACACCACACTGTTTCTTTAAATTTGCTGACAGTGCACAAGTGCCTCAGAGTTTTAATTAAATTTACGCAAAATACAGTTTTGCCAGACCCTGAGCTGCCGCTAATAATTAGAGTGAAGGGATGATGAAATTTAATTACTGAAAGTTTTACAGGCAGGGCATCTAAACATCATGGGTGGTGGCCCGTCAATATGTGTTCTACTTTTATTCCGATGATTGGTGCATCTTCGAAATGTAATCAATTTGAGTTATTGTGGTTACTTTTTCCACACTACATCTATATCTTTGGGAAGATAACTGTCTAAAACTTGGGAGCAAAGGAATAACAGCTCTGGATCCGTAAGAACGCGAAGTTGTCTATGATTTTCGAGATATTTTAACATTATTTTCCACGCTTCAGGTGTCATACTGAGCTCAGATTCGTCCTAGCCACTCCTATTTATACTCAGCCACAGCCGAAGGGCAAGAAGTTGCATGAACTTTCCAATCGACGTCTCTTGTGAAAGTATATTCTATTTATTTTATCTTCTGGCTCGGAGACAATATAATGCCATTTGATCTTCTTTTCTGTTCGCACTACAATGCTTTGTTCGTCACTTTCACCGAGAATTACATGTTTTATAGAAACAAATTTAACCAGCTGTAAAGAGGCATAATTAAGTGTTATTCCTCTGACTTTTGCAACAGTATTGAAATCTGCATTCGGCAAACAGATATTCTACGCGTAAGTTTTTGGCCCTTCAGATACGAATTCTGAGATGTAAGCTTCCCACCGGTAGTAAGCAAGTTCATCCGTCATGTCCCCCAAGTTATCGCCACATTCGATTGGGCACTGCTCTTCTTCCCTTACCACGAACATTATAGAATCTGTACACAAAGTATCCCTATTCAGTGCCTCCAGATATGCATATAACTTGAGTCTTGCACTTGCAGTGACATAGGCGTCTAATACTTCATTAGTAAGAGTCAAATAAGGGACTTCGACGTCTTTCTCATACTTCCACGATAACCACACCATTTGGTCGCTCGCAAACATCAAATTTTACACATCGATTCCGGCGTGCACAGGAATTGAAATAGTTCTCGAGGTTCCTTAATCATTTTCGTACGCGATCTATTGCTCTGTTCAGTAAGTTTCCCCCTTAAGGAATTAAGGCATAGTTTTGCTAACGATCTTGCACCAGGATTTTTTCTAATGACCGTCTTTTCTAAAAGAATTCCTTCATTCTGAAAAAAAAATTCGAACGTATTTTTCTTTATCCCCTTCACCCTTTACCCAAGAAGGATATCCGCTTGCCTCAGCCTTTAATTTAAAAAAAAACTATTAATATGTTCTACAAATAGTCCACCCTTATTTCCATTTTTGTCATACTGTGTCATTTTATATTCGTAAAATTAAAAATTTTCTCGCACTTCTTAATCCATTTCGATAGCTTTTCAGACCTCATCTCCTATGCAAGTATCAGTTAGTTCTCGTTCGCTTCCTTTGTGATTACTTTCGGCACCATTTTCTTGCTCCACGCAGGTGAAACAAAGAGCAAATATTAACTTTTGACGACATCTAAAAGGTAGGACAGGATGATATAGGCTCCTATTTTTTTTTCCAAAAATCTACATTTTATCACACCTACTTTAAGTATTTCCGAAATATTAGTAAAATCTTGAACAACATAAACTTTAGGATGACCAACGTGAAATGTGAAATATTTGCATACATAAGGATATAAATACATCAAATTGTAATATTTAATGCGTGAATTTGCATTTGTTTTCCAACACTTTTTAATTGCTTCCGTCCTACCTTCATAGAGCGAATATCTATGAATAAGGGCAGCATTTCTCGCAACAGGGTCGTTTTTTAAAGCAGAATACTGTTTTAAAAGTTCATCAAATTGACATCTCAAATAGCATGAATCGCGTAACCTGCGGATACAACTTTATCTGAGCGGTTCATCGTATACTGGTATCTATCTGCAAGAGTTTCTGCTTAGGTGTCTACGACAGGAATATCTCTATTATTTTGGCATGCGTGACCATTGTTTTAACTGACTAAAAGTTAAAATACCTCTCTCGTTTCTTCACAAAAGCCATCAACTTTCGGATATGGAAATTCGGGTAGTCTTACTACCTTCCCGTTACCTGCGTGCTTAATGCAGATGTTCCTTTTAATTTTTTCATATCTAAGCCATATTAAACCTTTCATTCTTTGTTTATCGCCATTCCTATTATCTCCGCAAGGAATAAGCTCTATAGTCTTTGGTTGTAAATAATTTTTTTAAATACCTTGTTGCACGCTGAAGCTATTGTAATAGATTCCTGATATACATCAGCACTACCAATATCTAAGAATGTACGAGGGCTGTAAATAAAGAAGTGGCAACATTGATAGAACACAATATTTATTGAACTCTCAAGTACAATTGCATTACATTCCTTCAATGTAGTCACCCGCAAAGTCCCTGACCTTTTGCCAATTTAGGGCAGCCATTGGGGACCGTTGGTAAGGCAAACTCTGTTGATGACTTCGACGGAGCGCCCTACTACGCGGAGTACAGATGCCACGTCAGGAAATCGGCAGCCTAGGAGGGGTTCCTTCAACTTCGGAAACAGGTCGAAGCCACAAGGACTCATGTCTCGTGAGTACGGAGGATGTTCCAGAACCTCCCAATGCCACCGCTGCAAAAAGAGCTGGACATTGTTTGCGATATGACAACGTGCGTTGTCACGCACACTATGGGGTGATCATCTCGCAATAAACGTGGACGCTTGCGCCGCATAGCCGGACGAAGATATCGCTCCAGAAATCGTCATTAGTAGTCACTGTTGATGGTTTGTACTTCAGGCACAGCTTGCGTAAGAATAACCCCCTCGTAGTCGTATGCCACAATCACCATCACATTCACCCGACTGGGTTCCTGTCGAACTTTCTGTGAACGTGGTGAACCTGGGTGACGCCATTCATTCGACTGACGCTTCAATTCCGGCTCATAGGCTCGTGCTCACGTTTCATCAATGGTGACAATACGCTGTAGAAATGCGTCTTCTTCGTTGCGGTATCTGTCCAGTTGGATTCCAGCCAGTGCATACCGGTGCCATTTCTGTACCTCAGTGAGTCGATGTGGAAAGTAACGGGACGCAATTTTCCTCAGGTGAAGACATTTCGTCAGAATACGCCACACAGTTTGATGACTGAGACTAACCTCTACGGATAACCCCGGGACAGTTCATCGATGGTCCATGGAAAAGAGACCACTCACGATGTCAATCTGATCTTGCGGAATGGAATGGCTGACATTTGCGGTGAATATCCGCAGTCTCAGTCCGACCTGCACGAAACGCCTTGACCAATCGTGCAACCGTCCAGTACAGCAATGCATTCCCGCCACAGGTTTCACGTAATCCTCGATAACATGCTGATGCATTTTTTCCACGGGCAACTTCGATTTTAATCCACGAACACCGATCGCCTTTGGTAAACATGCTTTAGAGCGGTGCACTTGACACTTTTCACTTCAACCCTACACAGCAAACACACACTCTCAACTGGCAGCCCGACCAATGCACACCACACATCGACACTATTCACCTGATCGCTCCCATATCCTATTGGCTCATACCCGCTCTCCTGTGAATGTGGGGACCATGTTGCCACTACTTTCTTTACAGCCCTCGTAGTTCCAATTGTAGAACGCGCTTCTCGCAGCACTACAGCATCTGTCAAACAATATATTTCAAGTTCTTTTCTGAAATCGAATATTCTATCTTTCACTGCCTCGTACCATCCAAAAAATTCTGTGTTCCAAAAGCCTTCGGCAAACTTCTCAATTTCATTGGTGAGAAATTCAAGCTATCCAAAATGTTACATATTCCACTTTCGTGCACAATATGTTAGGTCCATTCATCACCAAATCTGGTGACCATCCCTGTTTTGCACAATAATCTAATATAAACTTAAGATCGTAGACTGTGTCGTTATGCGCAACAATATAGACCCTCTCAAAAATTGGTGTATCTCTCCGCAGATATGCCATAAATTTGTCAATGCAGTCACTACCCCAAAATGACATGTAACTCACATGATTGGAATTTAACTTCTTACTGCAAATTAAAAAATTCTCTTCCATTCACATATTGTTTTATTACCAAAACTACTTTGTACTTGAGTATTTAGAAAAGTTGGACTTTTAAAACATCTTTGACTAATGCTGAAAAATATATAATTTCCCTCAAAATTTCAAGGTGAAACCGAAAATCACCCTAAAATTTATATTTGCATTTATGGGTTTTTGCTCCGTTATAAGACATTCCTTTATTGCACCCTTCACATATATAATCTTTAGCCATAGCATCTGTAACACGCAGAATCACGCTAAAACGTTTTTCCTGAGCATCACACTGAAGATTCAAATGCTTTCGTGAATTTGAATAGTCATTATAGATCCTTCATCAACTATAATTCTAAATTCTGAAAGATAGTGTTGCAACTTTTGCAACTCTATGATACCTCCCCCATTAGTAAGATCAATATTTGCAGCCCTTGGAAGTTTATTTAGGTTGGTATGGAGTAACCAACTTAATCTATAAGTATCATAATCAGGATGTTTTATTAAATTGCAATGGCAATCACAAGGGAGTGAGCTAAACAATTTGTCTTTAGTTTAACTCTTACTATGCACTATTTAAATGAGGATAGAGATAAACCTTTGTTTTCTTTCTACCTTGTCTTAACGGCATATCAATATCATCTACCTTTACTGATAAGGTATCCGTGGCGTAGAAATTGGCGTTAGATTTGCACACGTTTTCCATTACAGTCAATAATACATGCAAAGATACCTGATCTCTTCTGTGAAAACTAAGTCATATTGGTTTATCTTGTAAATTGATAGAGTTAGTTATGCTTAAACCCACCATATCATTTTGTTTCACACCTTGTAATACCGTACCCAAATGCTGCATGACACTTCTAAAATACTAAATAGGACTTTTATTTTCTGTACCGGAGTTCATTTAAATATCATAATGTCTGCCGTGAACTCTGAATCGTGGAAATCTTGTTCCCATCATGTTTAGGATGTTCATATGATCCATGCTGAAAAAAATCGTATAAACTTAAGGTTATCTCTTAACATAGAATGTATTACTTGATAAGTACAAAAAATACTCACTTTTTACTAACACAGATGGTTGATTGTTGTCAGTTTCTGTTGCTATTTCTGAACGTGGCTATCCTCATACATTTTATCGGTGTATATACCTTGTTGGGTGTTGATTAGAAAGTAATTTTAAGGTCACATTCGTGTAAATAAAGAGAGCCTGTGTTACGCTCAGCTGCAAGAAACAGCAACAAGGCACAGTGCAACACATTTCGTCTCCACAAATCAGCAGCAAGGCAAGCGAATAATCTATAATTTGACTTCTTTTTAACTTCTCATAGAAGCAAGACATAAAGTTATTATTCATTCTTCTTTGCAGAATGGATTTTCTTACGAGATTCAAACAGATTCAAAATACTAAAATACTAAAAAATAGAGATTCAGATATTCATACTTCATATAATGTAGTAGGCGCATCAAGAGCCGATAGGCAGTATAGCTCCAAAAGCGTAGTGATGACGATCCTGTGGAAGTATTTTTACCAAGAAAATACACGGGGACCTTTAAAGAAATGGACATTAAAGACAGTAATAATGGAAAAATTACTTTAGATTTATTTTTCAAGGGTTTAAATCAAAAAATGGTTATATTGTATCATTTGGAAAAAATTTAATAACGTTTAGAGACTGAAAAAATAATAAATAATAACAATAATAACAATAATAATCTAGTTTTATATATATTTTAAATATAGGTAGTTTATCCATATAATTTAACCAAAAAAATGTTAACACACACATATTAATAAATGTTTTATCATTAAGCTTCAAATAAGAAATAACAATGAAATAAAGGTATTAATCCCAAGAGATGTACAGTTATTTTATAAGATTTAATGAAAATTGCTATGTTGTATTATTTAGGCATTGATGATTGTATCATATACATTTTTTAAAAAACTATCAAATTAAAGTATAGTATGAGTCTCTGTATCTTTTTCAGATGACACTTCAAATTAAGATTTTTAATGGTAATATAATAAGACCAAAAAGTTTAGTGATGAAGCTGCAGGGTTGGATATTTATTCTCCTCATTCTGATGATATAAAACCTCAGCAAACTATACTTATCTCAATGGGAATATCTGCACATCTTCCAAGAGTCACTTACCTATGTATAACTGAGCGTTCAAGCTTAGCTCTTGTAGGTTTATCTATCAGAGGAGGCTGTGTATATAGGCATTTTACGGGGAAGCCTGTGTAATAATGTTAAACAATTCAAACATAAAACAGCATATTTTAAGAAATCAAAAAATTGCCCAGTTAATATGTGGGATGATCTATATACCTAAAGTGAAATATATACCTAAACTAAGACAAACTAAAAGAGAAAACAATGGGTTTGGTAATAGTGGTCAAATTTAGTAGATTTAAAAAAAAACTCGGTAAAAACTAATTGTAATGTTTTTTTTTTTGGTCTTTTTTTTTGTGTTTCTCTAGATAATGGGTCCTTTTATCTTTCACTGTAGCAATGCACTGACAAAAATATATAATTTGCAGCAAGAAAGAGCAGGTTGCAATACTTCTTCAGAAGAATGTACGCCAATACGTTTCCATGAATATTGGTCTGTTCTTGGATGGATAATGTACTCATTGGCTAGAGATAACATGTGTTGTATTTTAGGAAATGCATTTCCTTGCTATGTAGCAGGAATATATGACATTGAATCTAATTACATTAACTTATATGTTGCCATTAAACAACAAAGCAAAGAAGCACAAATGTTAGAATTTTTATTTTCTCCAAGTAACTATGTGTTTGTAACTGAATATAAATTAGCTATTAACTTTAAATATAGTCATTCAAAACAAGGTCAGATTTTCCATTTAGCAACGGTATCTTATTGTTGGAAAGTGGAATACAAGACATGTGAATTTATTATAAAGGTATCTCATATTCAGGTTAAACACCGGGTTACTTTGCAGGAAAATTGGGTGGATTTTATGGATTTTCTTTACAGAAGCCTTAGATGTAATTTTCAGAAACACGTAAATATATAATCTATTCAGAAAACATTATTTTCTTTCAAATACCTTTGTCATCTTTCAACCAAGTTAGATGGCTGGTGATCTAAAAAAACCAGAAATGTACAAAAATACAAAAGTTTGTCTCAATGCAAAAATTTAGAAACTTGTATCTGCAAAATTTGTGTAAAAACTTCCAACATTAAAAGGTTTAGCGTCAACCATTTTATTTGACAAAGCAAAGTTAAACATTTTACATACAGAAACACATTATAACAATTAAGTATACATTCGTACATTACAAATATAATATTTCTATCGAACAAATAATCCACACCAAATTTCCTGCAAAGCTTGTAGCTTACTACTATACAATTAATGGTAATAAACGTCATCTTTTTAGTCAGAGAGAAGACCATATAGAAGAGTATACCCATGAAACATACACAAATAATTAAATGTGATGAATCATTTATGAATGAAATGTATAATGCTGAAGACAATTGGTGGTGTTTTATTTGTAATAAGCCTTTATTTTTTATGTAAGATGAAGAAACCTATATCTGTTTAAGATCAACATTTGTAATTATTAACTCATAAATATTAAATACTATAAAACAATGCTTTGTTTCTTTAGTGACCGTCTGGCTCCCTTAAAAATTACCTTCTTTCCAACTATCAAGTCCTTTAAAAGAAAACATCAAATTCATTGTTACAATACAGAACAAATCTTACCTTGAGTTGTAGTAGGTACTACAGATGATATCGCTTAAAATCGCTCGGTTTATATACATTCCAAGTGCGTCTGAACTAACACAACTTTCGCTTTCACTTAGCAATTATTCTGCAGGAAATGCACAAGGTAGCTCTATCTAGGTCATCCGAATGAAACGATCTAACATTGCCTACATTAGTTAGTATGTATCTTATAGAAATAATAAAACGTTACATAGAAATGTATATCCTCTGTTTTTATTCATTAACTTTTATTCCCTATCCATTTAAAATATTCTTTTCTTCTCATCCAAAGTTTCGTCCGAGGTGCGGCCCTGGCCCACCTTGGGCCAATCAGAGTAGCATATAAAATAAATATCCTACGAAAGAGATGGAGGGGTGCTTTGGTAGAAAACGAATTGCCTTGGACGACATATCGGTGATGTCACAGGTCACGTGACCTCAGCCAGCCAATCAGAAGCGATACTCCCTATAATAGTGCTACTACTCACACTGTTCATACACTTTTGGCGCACTTTGTGTATTTTGATAGAAAGAATAGACCTTCTGTTCGAAGCAATGATTCTTGTAGCCTTAGTTCGCCTCTCAACCCCGCCTACGTTTATCAGTTTACTTAGCAGTAATAACCTCGTGATGGTATATTTTTTTTTTCATACAAGCTGTGTGTAGGACAGACGTTGGATACGTATAGAGAGACTGAAAAATCAAGGATATAGACGGGATTTGAAACTCGGATCTCCCGGTCTCTAGCCGGTTGCTCAGACTACTGAGTGACCTTGGCAACAAACCGGCATGGCATTAAATGTCTCAATAAACTCGCATGTTTCCCGGTGAACCACAAGGTGATCTCAAATTATTTTGAGATGACATGCCCCAATGCCGACTTACAAAGTCCCGGGCTTCATAGTAGCCAACTATTAAGTCAATTATGTTAATTTAATTCTTTTTCACGCAAGCTATTTGTAGGACAGGATTTCAATAAGTAGAGTCGTACTGAAAATCCAAGTCATAGCTGGTTTTTGAATCACAATTCTCCCAGTCTCTAGCCGGTTGTTCTACCACTGATCTACCATAGCAACATACCGGCAAGGCATTAAATTTCTCAACTCACTCGCATGTTTCCCGGTATACCACAAGGTAATCTCAAATTATTTTGAGATGTCAAGCTTCGATGGCAACTTACAATGTAATATACTTTAGGTCCCGGGCTTCAACTATTAGGTCATTTAGTGTTAATTTAATTTCACAGCATTATATATACTTGGCAGATAATGGGGATGGTAAAGAATATAAGGCGTACACTGAAATATATTGTGTAACACCAGTTGGTCAATCTCATACACAGTGAAAAATCTATAGCTATATTTATAAATTGTAAAGTATACCTGCACTAAAAGCCGTGGAAAGAAAGCTTTTAATACCACGCCCGCGAATTAAATATTTCTAAAGCAATGTATGTGTATACAGCTACTTTTATTTCACGGTGGTTCGTGAGGTGCCTTTCAGCACAGGGATTTAATGAGTTTCTTTTGTGAACGGATAGCTCTGTGCCTTTTTTTTTTCTTTTTCTTTTTTTTTTGAACCTGTAAACACAGGTAAACAATAACACTCACTTCATATTTACAGCATAAGCAAACGCACTATTCAGGTGAATTGCCTATTTAGAGAGTAATATTTTAAGGTAGGAACAAATTATTGGTGTTTAAACTGTAATGGAATACAACATACTAAACTAGGGTATTTATCAAGTTTTCTGTTTCCTGCGTTGTGTTACACGCAGAATAATTTGAAGTGCATTAGTTGTAAATATCAATCAACTATAATTACTACTAAATATAATTAGACTACTCCCAGCGGCCGTGATTGCCGAACGTGTGTGAGCGGCTTACTTCCGAAGTCATATTCTGAAATTTCCGTGCATTGCTACACCCGCTTAAGTGGATTCGTTTGTTGTCGGATAGTTTTTTGACATCAAAGCAGGCATTGTTTCATCTACGCGAGTTTGTTCATCTGAGTGGTATGCACGTGCGACTACTTCTATAAGTTCCTTGTTACTTCATCGACAGATGTAAAGAGAGAGAACAAGCCTTGCAGAGAGCGCAGTTTTAACTGGGAATACATAGCGTGCACCAGTTCAGCCAATTTCAACGGGGAATGCGCAGCATGCAGTAGTAGCCGCCGTAGCGTACGTCGAAAGGAAACTGCATGGGAGAATTGTTGCGGAAGCAGCAAAGAAGGACATTTATTTGAGAACAATATTTTATTTGTAATCAGTGGAAGAAATAGAGGCTGGAGGAACAATTATGATAATGCCAGTGTAAGGAATTTTATACACAATCTAGGTTGCAAAACAAGATTACACAAATAGTTTTATGGTATTCCCAAGGAATATTACAACTGTAATCTTCGCACATGACGTAGTTTCCAAAATAACTAAATTCAATTTAACTTCTGGTGTTTCGAATGAGATCATAATGCCGTATTCACTGCTGTATATATCTAAGTTCCAAAATAACTCAAATACAAGCATACTATTGTATTTCAAAGGCAAACAAGCAGTAAAATCGCAACCCTTGTATACAGTTTTATGGTTCATAGGCTACCTCAGGTAAAGCCAAACCAAGCGTCTTCTGGTGTTCTCAAGGTCTGCAATCAAAATTTTTCTAAATAACCTAGTTTGCAAAACAATCCAGTAGTTTTTTTACTTCCATAATAATTGTAGACACCATTTTATGTTGATTGTGTATTAGGATTATAGTTTAAAATAAGATAAAACTTAACTATTAAGAGCATTAACATAAACATCAGAATTTAGCATGAATATGTAGAATAAAACATAGGAAATTTTAAAGCTTTGTTTTTTTAAAATAAATAATACAGGGATACCCAAAATTGGTTTAATATTAAACTGTGTGATTAATAAAGAAATAACGTTTAGTTTGTGATACAGGACAGACGAATAACAAATGTCCACTGTCTGTTCACTACCACAAAGAAGTTGGTACCTATATACAGTACAAATATAGAATTTATAACCATTTTGAAATGTTGTGATGAATTATGTGCATGAAGCTTTAGGTAGAAAAATGTATACTTAAAGGCACTACTTAAGCCTGGAAAAATAAAGTCTTAGTGGTATGTTCCTTACTGTCATTTATGTTAAAATTCCTTAATAACCTTAAAAAGAAACATTTTAAATCCAAAAATGTAAAACATTTAAAGATAAAGGTAAAAGTCTCCTGTATGCTAAATATATCAATTTGCCATATCGATATGTGCTTAAACCAAGTGTTTATTAATAACTTCCAAAATTCCATCTTCGACCGTGATAACCCGTCTTCGACAACTTTGAGCAACTGAATTCTCAGTGACTTTTTCTTTTCTCTCTCTCTCTCTCTCTCTCTCTCTCTCTCTTTTTTTTTTTTTTTTTTTTTTTGACAATTCAGCTGCTCTTTATTCCCTTCGTGGCCCTTAAATCCTTAATGACCCTTGATTCACGATAATAAAATATGAGTAGTATAATTTGCTGTAGTCTTTCTCATAAGGTGGCTCTTCTTACTGTCTTTCTATTCGAATAGTCTTTTACTATTTAAAATTGGTAGTTTCAACATTTACATAAGATCTAAATTGAACTTAACTTAAAATTATCTGTAATAATACAGGAATAGCATCTTTCACAGTTTCATGTCACTTCTTACATTTTTGGGGGTATTTCAATTCAACGTCATCTACATTAATATATTACAGAACTAAATAGTTCTGCCTTAGTACTTCCAAATTTTTGGTTACTCGCTAATTATTATTATTATTATTATTATTAAGTTAATACCACTGGTGATTAATTCTTTTGTTAGCATTTACTATTCCTTAAATTAGTTCCCGCACTTCTGCAACATATCTATTCCCACGCAAAGCTAGCAGTATGCACGGAGATTCAAATCTATGAGCGGTCTAAGCCATGAACTTTCCTTCTCCTGTGATACACAGAATGGGCCTCACAGAATTCTGTGTTAATGTGTCGTGGATGAACCCATAAATCTAAACGAAAACACTTATTT
Source organism: Hymenopus coronatus (assembly GCA_030762935.1). NCBI lineage: Eukaryota > Metazoa > Arthropoda > Insecta > Mantodea > Hymenopodidae > Hymenopus > Hymenopus coronatus. The sequence continues at coordinate 261,510,330 of CM060900.1, forward strand.
AAATTTCTGCAGTAAAGACCCTTAGTAGTAATGTTGTGCACAAAATTACAAGGGTACGCTCTCGCGTCTTGAGAAGTTAAATTCTGAATTAAAACTAAATTAGGAATTAATAATATAACAATTCTTAACAGATTAAGTAGTATCCATATAGTACATCTTTTCTAAAATTAAATTTTGAAAAATTATAGTGAAAGGGATAAAAACGCAATACATAATTCTCCTAGAATATCTAAATTAGTAGGTTCTGCCATCCCAAACGAGTGTGACATGTGGCGCTAGCATACCCTTAGTAGAATTTATAGAGCACAAACATTTATTTTACATTCCAGTGATTAAAACGACATATTCAGAATATCATGCTGTGACAAATGATGAATAGTCCCTGATAAAGTGTATAATTTAACTAAACGTTAGTGCTTCAGTTTACTTCCTTCTATTCTACTCTGATATTTTCACCAAATTGTACTTTTTCTGCTTCCTTTTCGATCTGAATTCTTAGTGAGTAACCTAAATCTTCGCCGCATGTGTCTAGGAAACAAAAATAAGAATTAAAGACCTGATGTCCTTTATTCACATGACTTTCTTTACTTCTTTGTAACAAATTATTGTTAAAAAGCTTATTCTCTTATCTAGTTCATGGTGATCAGGATAAAGATTATCAGAAACTTAATGATCTTATTACTTGCTTCCTTATAAGCAGAAGGGAAATAAAGGAGTACGTTAGGTTAACGGGATGGCCCAATCCTTAAAATCTAGTTGCTATGTAAATGAAGTTCTTTTCTTTGCACGACAAGCAGTTGAAAAATACCCATATTAGAAACGTTTTAAGTATATTAAAACTGAAACCAATGACAACGCATATCTCGGAAATGGCCATTTTCCCCGAAAAGGTGTATATGACATTCATTGTGTGTTTTAACGAGATGTACTCTTTTCAGTAGTGAGTTTTTGTCTATCTCTTACAGTTTACCTGTTATGCAGAATACATCCAGAATGAAGAGATCTTCAGAGGCTTTCCAAGAAAATTCAAGATATATATATTTTATTTGTGATGGAAGTATCTTTAATATACGGTATTTAATCAAAATCGTTACAGCCATATTTGAGAAAAATAAAGTTCTCGAAATTATTTCCTTGTAAAAGGTAGTCTTGAAAATCTTCGTGTTGCATCCTTGAAGTATATGAAACTTAAGTACTAAGTGTGGCGTTTTACCGACTTGTGTTTAAGACATGCCGTCCCACACACACGTAAATATTTTTCTAAAAGTGCTTTTCTTTTAATTCAGGGGATCCTAAAACGTGTATTTCCAGGGAAATGTCGGAATCAAATTATTAGGTAGAATTCAATACCTTCTCTACCTATGTGCTGTGTACCTGTTAGGGAAATTAAAAATTATTTTTACAGGATGGCTCATTAAAGTTAATAATAGACCATACCCATTCGTAAGAACAGTTAATTTTCAACATAAACTTATGTTCTTCATTTAACGGTAACCCTGTATCACTTGTAACGCAATTGATAAGATGAAAACTAAAATGAATAATTATTTTTCCATTGCAATTGGTAATTAATTACACTACAAGAAATTTAACATGAAGTTGACGCTTGAGATACAACAAAACGCAAACTGCGAGATTCATCTGCGACATTGAGAGCCAAGCAGGCACTAGATTTAATTAGGTACTACTTGCAAAGACAGGTGTTCTGAATGTTTTCAGTAGTCAAGATTGAGGGATCATGGCACAGGAGCAGGTGAGCTTACATAGAAAAGATAAGGAGTTCAAGGATGGCAAGAGATCAGGGCTACGGCAAGTGAGCATACATGGGAAAAATAGGGAATTTAAGGAGCTTATAGTAGGGTGAGGGGGAACCTAACCTAGCCTCAGAGTATTAGGGATATTTTTCAGTCCTTTGGGATCCATTTCAAGGTCGTTTGCTTTGTTTATCAGTTTTCTTATGGTTTTTCTTAGAATTTTAAGATGTTTTAACGACTATTTGTTTTGCGAACCATATTTGGGAACTTTTTTTTTAATATTATTTTGCAGTAATTGCTCTGCTTTTTGAATGCTTACACATCATTTATAACACTTCTTGTGGGTTTTTCGTATGCTAGAAAAGATGTTAGAATGCTTTTTAATGGTGTTTCTTACCATTTTGAGGGTGTTTAGGTCTCTATATCAGCTTGTTTCAGGGCACTTATCAGAAATGTTGGCTCTTTACGGCAGATTTCACGCAATTTTTTGGGTATTTAAGACTCTAAATCTAGTATTTTAGTCTTTCTCAGATGTTTCTGCTCATATTTAAAGTGTTTTCTATTGATTTTTGACACTCCTATAAGCATTCTAGCGTTATTGTTCAATATTGTAGCGTTTCCATTTGCATTTTTTCAGGATTTGTAAGATGTTTTAAGTGTTGCTGCAGTTGTTTAGTACGTTTTTAATAGTATTCCATGTCATTTGTAGGATGTTTAGGACTCTATGACAGCTAGTTGTGAGCTATTCGTCAGACACTTTTTAGCTCCTTTTTCCACACACTTCGAACCATTTTGAGGGTATTTGGGATCCTAAAACAGGTATTTTAAATGTCTGTCAATGGGATTTCGCTGATATCTTACAATATTTTACAGTGCTCTCTAATGATTTTTTAGCACCTTTACAAGCATTTTTGTGCGATTTGCAACTATTTTTTCAGTATTTGTAGTACTTTGACATACATTTTTCAGGATTTTAATGGCGATTTGTGTATTTGTTACTGTTATTTAGTATGCTTTTAATGTCATGCCATACCATTTGGGGAGGGTGTTTAGAACTGTAAAACTGATGAGATATTTTAGCTCTTTTCCATATATCTAGGTTTTATTGGTATATAGGACTATAAAACAAATATTTTGGCCCCTTTCAGGCCTATTACTAATATTTAACAGTATTTTGCAGTATTTTCTAATGTTTTAACGATTTTATAGACATTTTAGTACACTTTAAGTCTATTTAGCAAAAGTGTGTACTGGTTTGTAGTGCTTTCTGTACCTTACAGCTCATTTACGACTTTTAAGGTATTCAGAACTATTAGGTAATGTTAAACCCTCAGGCAATGGATATTTCAGCTCAATTTGAATTTATTTTTGCAACCTTTTTATGAACTTTGTGACAGCAACGAAGGTGTACTGACGGCATTTTAGTTTATTTAGGAGCACTTTAAGCCTATTTGAAGTGACATGACAGCTTGTAGCTTTTAATGTTTGATATTAATTTGTCACATTTAATACTAGTTTTTGCGGTTTCGCCAACTATTTTGTGCAGTTTTTACGGTAATTGTCATCGTTTCAGTATTTCAGACACTATTCACACTATTTACTATGCTTATAGAATTTTAATATGTTCCAGAATGATGTGATCGCTTTTAAAGACTATCTAATATTTTATAATTTTGTCACATTTTTTCCATAGTTTGGATCATTTCTGTATTCTCTTTCAGTTTTTTCAGTCCTTTAAGAGTCATATCATATATTCTTTTTACATAGTACTACATATTCAGATGGTAACCTGTGAAGCGAGGGGATATCTTTTCTCAGGTTGTAAATCTAACATAACCTAACTTTTCATGTCTCCATCTTTTCGTATTTGTCTTTCTGTATGATGTCCCTCTTCCTAAGCTGTCACTAGAAAAATAGCATAAGCCTTTGTAGTTGAAGGTTTAGCAGTTCAGTGAACATTATGCTTCTTGGTGTTTTATTCGTGCTTTTGTTGTTTTTTTTACAGATTATTTGTTTTTATTCCTTTTTTCTCTAGAGTATAATAATATCGACATTTGTTGTTGTTTCTGTTGAAGCGTTGGAAATATTTTCTGAGTTTTAGCCAGTCTTTTCAGCTTTTTTATTTCTATTTGTTTTTATATAAAGATAATCAGCATTAAATGTTAGGCGCGTCTCCTCTTTTATCTGGGCTTGAGACCAGCATTAGAAATGTATTCTAATGGGAGAGTTCCAGCCACCTCTCATTCTTCTTCTTATTATTCTTCTCTTTTGTATGCCTTTACTAGATGCATGGGATTGTTTTGAGTGTAAGCTTCAATTTTCTGCTACCACACTACCGATGTTGAGCAATGTAGATAGCATTCTCTCATTATACGCTTACAACTTTGTAATGTGCATCAGAATGGGTTGATATTCCATCATCAGCAATCACTCTTTTATCAACATGGGGCGATAGAGCGATTTTGTTGATTTTTACAAATGAAACCTTATGTTGTTGTGACATGATCAAATTCAGAGGAGTTCTTTTTATTTCGCTGCTTTTAAGACAATCTATATAACTGTCGAATGTTATGTACTGCTTCATAGCGCTTCGTTTTATACCTTTAATCTTTTTGATCATTCGTCCATCAATATCGAGAGCATACACCTTAGGTACCAGTCAAACAAATCGTTGGATGACTTTTCCGTTAGTTTCTTCTTTAAACTATCCCAACACTCTTTTGTTCTGTGTGGAGTGGCACATGTGACATGCAGGATAATCAGATGTATCGTAATATTCAAGAAATTGCATTTTGTCGTGGTATATGTCAGCTGTTGTAACTCGATGAATGAAGGAGTCAGTATCCATGTACATAAGCTTAAGGTTTTCAGTCCTATAATGCGGCAATAGCACATCATATTGGTATGAGTACATGAGGGTTTTTGAGATATACAGCACGCTCATTCCGATGTATATTGGCTTGTTGAATATAATCTGTCAGTAGGCCATATGAACAGCTGCTAGGTTAGATCCATATATACTTCTTTCGATGAATTTAGGCATAGAAAGCAGCTTTTCCAATGCTTTCTCGTATGTCACAAGGCGTATATTAATGCGATTTCGTATATTCCCCATAGTGTTTCCAAACATTGCGTTGTTGAAGAGTTAGTACAGATCCTTCACGTTGGATTTTTGCTAGTCGTAGTTCATGTAAGAGTGCTTGTTTTAACGTTATGTAATGGACAACATACTTCCTCCTGCTTCCAAGCTGCCAATTAGTTTCTTTATACTTGAATACTTTGGTTTCAGACATTCAGACAAGAATGGCAAATCACTATTAAGATCGTGAAGCTCAGTAAGATAATCCACATCAACTTGGAATATATATCCAAGAGGATCATCCTCTTTTAATGTTTCTATACTAATACTCTCAGGAGAAATCCACTGAAAACCTCCATAAGATAGTGGATGCTGCATAGCCCATCCGTATTGGTTATTTGCGTCTTCGTATGTGATAAAATGAGTTGGTTTATCGGAATCGAACTCCTCCATGTAGGTGTTGTTAAACACTACCTAAATGAAAATGTATGAATTTATCTGTACAAAAGTATATAAACGTTAATAAAGATATTAAAACACACAAAAACATGCGATTGATATATAATTTAACTTCTAAAAACATCTTAAATATGGGTGAGTGCGGGGAGTGAATACAGTTGGTCTAGCTGCTATCCTTCTATCGTGGGTAGTGGATGGTGTGGAAGGAGAGCATGTCTGAACATGATTCAAGAATAGGCATGATGAAAACAAGGTTTTTAGGAGGTGATGTTAAATTGTGACGTATGAGATTGGTAAGAACATGCAGGGGGAGGGGTTAAGACATGAAAACCGGTTTTAGGGAGGGAAAGGCAGATGCGCTAACTTGTTGGACAGGTTTTCTGGGAAACGACAGCGGAAAATGAATGAAGAAGTTTCAACGTTACGTCCTAATTCATGATTAAATAATAATAAATGGATTTAGGCGGATAAAGGTATATAAGAACTATATAATATACAGTCAAAACATGCATCTAAATTAAGATTTAACTTCTTCAAGCGTATAAAATATGAATACTAATTGAAGTAAAAAACACAGAAAAAACAGTGGTAATGGCATGGCTTACGTCACGTGACCTTCTAATCGCTCCGTGTCGTTGGTATAAATAGGAGGGCTATCTATAGCAGAACTTCATTGTGGCTGTTTGCTTCGCACACATCAGCTCCTTCCAGCGAAACTAGCTGTTAATTGTGACAAGAACGTGTTACTGCGTGAAAAGTGCTGGTCTTTTAAACATACTTAGAAGGATTTATCTGGCTGGAGCCATGCAGAAAATTATAATCAACGAAGCATCTACGAACTCTACTTTTGACTGCAGTTGTATTAAGTGCGGCAAAATATTTCTAAGGAGTTATGACAAGAGATGGCATGAAATGAGTTGCGGTCAACTCTTCAAATGTACCCACTGTGCTACAGCCTTCGGGAACAGCCACAATTGGAGTCGACATGAAGAGCATTGCGGTGCCGTTTGGCTCGGAAGAAAACAAAAACTGAGCCTACCAGACATCAACTATTGACTACAATGGAGAATGAGTGTTACATGAAAGAATAAGAGACGTCATTTGAAGGACGTTTTAAATATTACTTACTCCGATGCAATTCGAGCAAGGACTTGAAGACTTATCTACAGGAAGCTAAACAAAGGATTATGTAATCTGCTCAAAAAGAGCTCCCCATGCATAAAGCTGTGAAGATTAACCTGTTAGTGGAATGCTGATTTGTAAATAGTTCTGGAGAAGCCACAGATAAGACCTACAAAACCAGGAATCAGGTAGTATTTTTAGAAACCAATCTGGACAGCATATTAGAGACGAAATTCAAGAAACTGGATGCTGAAATGGTTGAATCACAACTTATAAGAACCAATTGGGCTCTGCGTGCTCTATGGGGGCACTCCTTCGAATTAACAAGTACAACCCCCTTCGTGGAAGCGTTATATTCCTCTACCTGCCTCTATAGAAGCAAAGAAAGCGTGTGTAAACCCTGAGAACCATTGTGATGTGAGGTGCCTTTTATACGCTATCCTTGCTATATTCGTCGATAACAAGCCTCAGCGTGTCAGCAAATACAAAAAGCTCGAAGGAAAATATGACTTTTCGTGCATCACATTTCCCACACCAGTGTCCGAAATCTCAACATTTGAAAAGAAAAATGATACACCTATAAACGTATTTGGACTGGATGAAAAGAAAGTAGTGTTTCCAATAAAAATTGTAGAGGAGGAACTACCTGATCACCGGGACCTCCTGCTGAGTGATGGAAATTGCACTCATCACTATGTATACATTAAGAATTTTAAGAGGCTTATTCGAGAACAAAAGACAAAGTATAACGGACAGGTGTACACCTGTAAAGGCTGCTTCACTCATTTTGATGATCGATATGAACGAAGTTGAGTGGAAAAATTACGGGACCATGCAGGCAATATGCTGTTGCTAGGATAGTTATGCCTACAAAGGAAACCTTTATCGTTCAGTTTAAAAATATGGAAAGGTTGCTGAAACTCCTGTGTGTCATGTATGCGGATTTTGAGAGTATCCTTATTCCGTATTACTCATGCTAGTCTAATCCAGAAGCTTCCTATACAACACCTTATCAGAAACATTCTCCTATGAACTTTGCTGTTTACGTCAAACCGACGACATCTGTTGAACAACTACAGACTGATCTTCCTAATGTCCCCGTAAGTATATTCAGAGGATATGATGCCGGTGAAAAGTTTATGGATTAATTAATAACCCTTGCATATGAGATTAGCAGTATATTCAAAACTTCCAACCACTGAAACTAACGGATCAGCAACAGGAGTATTTCGAGTCTTCTACTGAATGCTACTGGTGTAATAAAAAATTCATGGAAGAAAATTGGAAGGTTAGGGATCATGACCATGTGACTGCTGAATATCGATGAAGTGTGCATTGTGAATGCAATCTAAGCTGCATAACACGGAAGTATGTTCCTGTCTTCATGCACAACTTAAGCGGATAAGATTCTCATTTTATCGTTAAACAGTTAGTGAAAGAGTGGAGGTGAATCCGTGCTCAGAAAAAAAGTATATTTCATTCTCGAAGCATGTTGAAAATACTAAGCTTTGGTTTATGAATACATAACTTTTCTTCAGTTCTAGTTTGGATGAACTAACAGAAACCGTAACATCGTTTCCTGAGACATGCAAATACTTTGGAGAAGAGAAAATTGGTTTGGTGACACGCAAAGGAGTATATCCCTATGATTACATTATATCATGGTATGTTTTGAAAGAAACATGCTTGCCTCCAAAGTAAGCGTTCTATAATAGACTAAATGAAGAGGAAATCAATGATTAAGATTACGAGCATGCTAAAAGTGTATGGGAGCCGTTTAGTATCCGAAATTTGGGAGCATACTGTGATCTTTACTTAAACTCAGATGTTCTGCTACTCATAGATGTTTCTGAAGCCTTCAGAGAGCAAACACTGAGTACTCATAAAGTTGATCCTGCACATTACTTTACATATCCAGGACTAAACTGACATGCTATGCTTCTGTAAGCAGAATTGAACTAGAATTATTAATGGATTATGATCAGCTTCTCATGGTGGAATCTGGCATAAGGAGAGGATTATGCCAGGTGTCTCATCGGTATGCCCAGGCTGACTACACCTACATGGACGAGTTGGATTTTGTTAAACCAACTCAATTTATCACATACGAAGACGCAAATAACCAATATGGATGGGCTATGCAGCATCCACTAATTTATGGAGGTTTTCAGTGGATTTCTCCTGTGAGTATTAATGTAGAAACACTAAAAGAAGATGATCCTCTTGGATATATATTCGAAGTTGATGTGGATTATCCCACTGAGCTTCACGATCTTCATATGATTTGCCATTCTTGCCTGAGGGTGTGAAGCCAAAGAATTCACTGTAAAGAAACTAATTGCACACATTGGAAGTAGAAAGAAGTATGTTGTCATTACATGATGTTAAAACAGGCACTCTCACATCGACTACGACCAACACAAATCCATTGTGCGCTACAATTTCAACAATCGTGCTGGTTAAAGCGTTACATAGTGTTTAATAGCAAGCTGCGGCAACAGGCTAGAAATGACTTTGAAAAGGACCTGTACAAACTCTTCAGCAATGCTATGCTTGGTAAAATCATGGAGAATACACAAAATAGCATGGATATACCCCTTGTGACAAGCGAGAAAACATTGGAAAAGCTGTTTTCTAAGCCTACGTTCATCGACAAAGGTATATATGCACCTAACCTAGCAGCTGTTCATGTGAACTCACGACAGATTATATTCAATAAGCCAATATACATCGGAATGGGTGTGCTGGATATCTCAAAACCCTAATGTACTCACACCAATATGATGTGCTATTGCCGTATTATGGGACTGAAAACCTCATGCTAATATACATGGATACGGACTCTTTCATTCATCGTGTTACAATATATGACATATACCATGATAAAATGCAATTTCTTGAACATTTAAAACATCTGATTATCCTGCAAGTCATATGTGCCACTCTACACAGAACAAAATAGTGTTAGGAAAAATTAAAGATGAAACTAATGGAAAAATCATCCAATGTTTTGTCGGACTGAGACCCAAGATGTATGCTCTCGATATTGATGGAGGAATGATGAAAAAGGTTAAATATATATATATATATATATATATATATATATATATATAAAAAGTGCTATTAAGTAATATATTAATTTGATAATTATATAGAATGCCTTAAAAACAGGGATTTAATAAGAACTCCTATGAATTTGATCATGTCACAGCAACATAACTTTTCGTCTGTTAAACCCAAGATGATAAAAGAGTGATTGCCGATGATGGAATATTAATTTATGCTGATGGTCACTACAAAGCAGTGAGCGTATCATTAAAGAACACTGCATGTATTGCTTATAAGCTGTTACGTAGTAAGAAAATTGAAGTTTACACTGCAAACGCTCCCATGCATCTAGTAAAAGACGCATAAAGATAGAAGAATAAGACGAATAAGAATGAGGGTCAGCGTAAACTCTGTCATTAGAATAAATTTCTAATGCTGGTCTCAAGCCCAGATAAAAGAAGAGAGACGCCTAATCCTCACATGCTAGATATGTTTATATAAAAATGAAAGCTAAAAATACTAATGAATAAAAAACTGCTCAACGCTTCCACAGAAACAAAAACAAATGTCGATATTATTATGCTAGAGAAAAAAAAAATAATAAAAGGAAAAAGTCTGTAAAATCAACATACAGACGAATAAAACACTAGGAATCATACTGCTCACTTATCTGTTAACACTTCAACAACAAAGGCATAGGCCATTCTTCTAGTGACATCCTAGGAAGAGAGACATCCGACAAAAAAATAAATACAAAAATATGGAGACATGAAAAGTTAGGTTATGTTAGATTTACAACCTGAGAAAGACAGTAAACCATACAAACTTATCCCCTCCCTTCAAAATTATCATCTGAACACGTAGTAGTACGTAAAAAGAATATATAATATGACTCTTAAAGGACTGCAAGAACTGAAACAGCATACACAAATGATCCAAACTATGGAAAAAATGTGACAAAACTATAAAATATTAGATAGTCTATAACAGCAATCAGATCATCCTGACACATATTAAAATTCTATAAAACTTAGTAAATAGTGTGGAAAACGTCTGAAACACTGAAATGATGATATCCGTTACTGCAAAAAAAAAAAAAAAAATGCACAAAAGTTTTGTAGAAACCGCATAAACTAGCATTAAATGTGAAAATTACTATCAATCATTAAAAAAGGGATACAAGCCGTCATGAAAATAGTAATGCTTAAAATACGCTTAAAGTGCTCCTAACTGAACTAAAATGTCGTCAGTACACCTTCGTTGCTGCTACAATGTTTTTAAAAAGCATGCAATAATACATTCAGAGTGGGTTGAAGTACCCATTGCCTCAGTTCTGAATAGCTTAAAGTCGTAAATTATCAGTAAGGAGACAGAAAGCACTACAAAACTCTAGAAACTTCTGCTAAATAGACTCAAAATGTGCTAAATGTCTATAAAAGCGTTAAAACATTAGAAAATACTTAAAAAAACTGTAAAATATTATCAAAACGATTGAAGAGAATTAAAATGCCTGTTTTAGAGTTCTATATGCCAACAAAACTATTCGAGATGTGTGGAAAAGAGCTAAAATGTATCATCAATACCCTAACCTATAGTCCTAAACACCCTCTCCTTATGGAATCGTATGACATTATAAGCATACTAAACAACAGTGGCTATGCTACAAATCATCGTAAAATCCTGAACAATGTACGTGAAAGCCCTACAGTCGGTGAAAGATAGTTTAAAAAACGTACAAACATGCTTGTAAAGTGCTAAAAAGACTTTAGAAAAAACTGCAAATAATGTAAAATATGAGCGAAAACCCATTGCAAAACGCCTAAAATACCTGTTTTACGACTCCAAATGCTTGATTAATACCCCGCAAATAGCTGTTCTAGAGTCGTAAACATCCTCCAAATGACATGGAATGCCATTAGAAACCATACTTAACAACAGTGACAGCACTAAAATCATCTTACAATCCGTAAAATGCAGTAGAAAACACTACAGTCGCTGGCAAATAACTCTTTGACATACTAAAATGTTTATATAATGACGAAAATAAATGGCAAACACGTAAATATGAGCAAAACGTCTGAAAAAGCCAAAAATACCAGCTATAGAGCCCTAAATTCCCAAAAATGACCGCAAAATCAGTTGAAAAGGAGCTAAAATGTCTGATATGAACCATGAAACAAGCTGACCTAGAGACCTGAACACCCTCCAAATTGAAAGAAAGGCCATTAAAAGCTCTCATAACAGCTGTCCTACCACCCGAAAAAACCCTCAAGAAGTGTTATAAATAATCTGTAAGCACTCAAAAAGCAGAGCTACACTGCAAAATAATAAAAAAGGTTCTCAAACATCGTTCGCTATACAAATAATGGGTAAAACATGTTACAATTTTGGGTAAAACCCTAAAAATAACTGATAAACAAAGCAAACGACCTTGACTGGGACCCAAAGAACTGAAAAATACATCTAATGCTCTTAGCCTATGCTAGGTTCCCCCTCCTCCTTAAATTCCCTATCTCTACCATGCATGCGCATTAGCCCTAGCCCTGATCTCTCGCTAGATCTCCTCCTCGAATTCCCTATCTTTCCCACGTATACACATTAGCCCCTGGCCCAGCTATCTCCTATATTAACTACTTTTATCAATTGTGCTGGAAGTAACACACGATGTCCGGTCACAAAAGAAAGGAAACATGAATAAAATGTTACCTCTTTGGTTTTATCTGAAGCGCCAATTACACGCTACAATATTTTGGGATGTAGTTGACCTATTGCAATGCAACAAGCGCTGTTCTAAATGTTATTTTCATGTTAATAATTGCTTAAAATAATATGGTGAAACACACTATCTCTAAAACCATACTTGTTTACTTTTAAAACGGTATATCTCGCCTATTGTGCGCGCAGCTTTTCTTGGGCGGTAGTATTATGGGGAATCAAGAGCCGGGGTGCTTAGTCTGTCTGTTTTTCCGCAGTATTGTCAACCAGAAAGTTTCTTTCTTTAAGGGCCTCAGTCATTGTTTACCAACTAGCTGAATTATTAAAACAAAACAAGGCGGCGTGCAGTGCGTGAACTCTGGGATCTACAGACAGACTGAAACCTTAGTATTGAAGCCACTAGATACGTGACTGTATAGCGTACCTCTTTTCTCGTTGTTTTCACTCTGCTCTGCTTCCGAAATTGCATGAAACCTACGGAATGGAGACTTGGAAGCCGAGTGCGTGAGAAAAGGTGGGCGCATGAGCTTTTCTCTAACGTTCATGCCGGTAAAAGTCGTTTTTTTTTTTCAGTTCCTGTTTATTTCAAAGATATTTGCGGTGGAAGTTTTAGGGACTGTCCCAGTAAATGCAGTTTGATCAAAGTGTCATATACTTCACGTTTAAATGTAATATCCAGAATTATAAAAGCAACCAATGTGATAGCGTTTAAGACTGTTATGGTTTTAGATATGAAAGTGGTAAATTTAATACGAGTATTTCAACCAAAAGTTTCGCATTCTTTGTGCTTTATACGCCTGCTATGCCGGGAGTTGGCGTTTCCCTACCTAATGCGCAGTCAAAATCAGGCCAATCCCTGTATGGGCAATGGCAACATGCTAAGATAAAGAAAATGTCATATTATAGTAGCCATAACTCACTACGAGTATATTCTTGGTATTTGGAAGGGCTACACAGTACTGTACGTTGCCCGAGAAGTACGATTTTAGACGCGAAATTGACACAGATCTTCAATGGTGCCACAAATCAGAAGAAAAAGCAAATGAAGAGCAGAATCTTGGCTTTATTAAACTAGCGAGCAGGCATGGAGGTTGATCACAGCCACTATTCATCTGCTGCTATTCAACCAGTTAATTTCCAAGACAACGAAGAAGCAAAAGAGTGTTATTCTAGCTATCATCTCTGAAGTGCATACATAGTATGCTAAAATCCGATGTCACAGAAGCGGCTAACTGCGTCATCGTGGCTGTTATGTGTTGCCATTTATCTTTATAGAACTAAAATATAAGGTTCAAATAATTAGGTTTCAGAGTCTAAAGTATGACAATATTTTATAAAAAGTATTTTCCCCTTCAAGAGAAAAATTAAGTATAAGGGTGTTCGTGAAGAACGAAACCAATGAAGTGTCTATGTAAATAGATTAAATACTTTTATAAAGCGTAAATATACTACCCAACTAATTCACTGTTTGTATCACAACGTATAAAATTCACAAGAAGATAAGTAGGTCACAAAATCTTATCTGTTTGCACTTGTGTTTAGTTCCTCATTTGAATATTAATATGGTCACCATAAACAATCCTTACGCATAAGAAATACCTAAACTAGCCCTGGGGATCTGGTAAGCGCAAGGGAAGCGTTACGTCTGCCCGTTCCATCTGGAGCTGTTCTCAAGACTGGGGTTTGGCATGTAAAGCATAACAGGGACGGAGGTAGCCAATTTGAAATGCGAATGGTCGAATATCAAAATATGTCTTATAGTCTTTCTTCCTTAAATGAGGCTTTACTGATATTTTATTGGGCGTGCAGTAGAACAGTTACACGTTTTTCTCGATATAAATTTATCGATATTAGGCATAACGATAGATACATAGAGGCGCAGTGTTGATAGTAGGACATATCCATTTAACTGGTGCGTGTATTACTTTTATTACAGCCAATTAAATGCTTCTCACAAATTAGTCATGCTTAGTACAGGAGTTGATAAGGTAGAGCCAAACCGAAAAATTAAATGGTATAGTCGGGATTTGCACCACGGATTTCCTGATTTTGGTCCAGTTGCTCTATCTACTGATCTACCATGACAAAATGCAGAGGCGGTACTAAATTCCGAAACGGCCCGGGTTTATCACGGTGAACCACAAAGAGATCATAAACTGTTTTAATAATGACATACCGATGGCGATTTTACAAGGTCATGAGTACTTAAGTCCCGGGCTTCATAGTTTAAACAACTACAGGTCAGTCATTGTGAATTAATTGTTTCTTTCATACTAGCTGTGGAGTTAAAAGTGTAGAGGCAGATTGACCTCGAGTTGGAAGAAGCAATTAATTGAAAAGATTGACCTATGGTTGGTTAAGTTCTGAAAATCAGGACTTAAAGTGTATATGACAGTAAGTCATCATCTCAAATTAATTAGATCCACTTATGGTTTACCGAAAAGAAATCGAGTCAGTTTGGGAATTTGTGCAATGAAGGCATGTTTTCATAGTAGCTTAGTAGATAGAACAGTTTGAAGGAAACTAGGACATCCGGATTCCAATACCGGCTGTGGCATTGAATTTTTAAGTCTGGCTCTACCTTTCCACTCTTAACCTTGTTTTCTTTTTTTATAATCATGCCTGAAAGTTAAGCTTTGCCATGCTGATTAGCACGAGTAGAATTAAAATATTGCCAGTTGCTATAATATTTCACGCGGCAGAACTGCTTAGAACACATTAAACATTCTGCCTAATTTAACATTCTGAACGCAGAAATAATGTATTTTTCATTCTACGCGAAATTTGTATTTATAATATTTTTCAAAAGGGACGAGCTCTACACTGCAGCGAATGAGATGCGTTATCGTGTTCTGCGTTGCTACCCTCACTCTTTTCATATTTCCCTCTCACTCGTACACTGAGCATGCAAATCTGCCTGGTGTCTTAATGTTTATTTATGTGTGTAATGAAAACTATTTGAGATAAAACTCAGCGGTTTATACGGTTCTGCTACGCACATTACTCCCTATCTTCCTCGTGAATTATTTTTTGTACAATTTGATATTTTGTCTTAACGCAAGTAGTATTTATTAAGAGACAGAATCACTTAGCGCGTTACCCCCGTGTTAAACGCGAATGCGATGTCAACACAGCTGCACTCCGGTTGGTTGCCGGCCTGCTGGCGCTCAAGGACAAACCTCATCCCATTTGAAAGTCACTCAAATGGCATTCTCGTGTGCCATCCTCAAAGAAACGTCAATGTCTGTTTTAATCAAGTACACAGCTAAGCAAGCAGTATGGAGTGGGTAAGGAAGGCGTGGCAATGTTTCGCACCGATGAAAACATTTTGGCCTAAACATTATTTAGTAGAACTACAACCAGCTTTTAAAAACAAGGAGCATAGGTTTGTTTTTTGGTATGATTAATGATTTATCTTTATCTTATTTCATATCCCGTACTTCAACAACGGAAATAGCTATGAGATACTCTACAGCATCATGGGAGAGAGGAATATGGCGAAGAACGGCCTCCACCCACCGCATCAGCATCCCCAGCAGGAACACTGGAATCTGTATCACAATCACCTCGGACCGCCCGAAAATCGTCAAATGACTCTTCATGGGACGCGTGCGACATGAATGCAAATCTAAAACTCAGCAGTTATGAAATAAAAAGTAGGTGTGCACCTCAAAAAAGGGCTTTGGATTATCATTGTGTAGAACAAAAATCTTGAGCTAAGCAAAGCGTCTATAGAAGGGGTGCTGCAGGAGGGGAAACAGGATTTTATTGCGATATTCGGTTTGTCTAACATCTTAGGAGTTCCTGTTCCGTTAGCACTGCGTCCCAGTAAATTCCAACCACAAGTAAGGCGCAGAGTTAGGGGTTCAAAAGAGGGGAATGACATTGACTGCCACTAAACGGCATAGCTTATCTATAGAATTGTTTGGATAAATACAGTTATGAACTGCGTACGCTCTGCAGTAGAGATTCCCAAACTGTGGATCGCTTTGGTATTTGGAATTATTAATAAATAATACGTAATTTATTATTGTCATTATTATTACGATTATTATGTGTTATTATTATTATTATTTGTTATTATTATTGTTATGATATTAATGTTTTTATAACAATGGGAAAATCAGAATTCAGTCACTCATTGTATATTACATTTAAACAGAATCATGTTTTACATTTTAAGGAAAACCACTAATTTTACAACTCCACAGTAAATGTACTCGTACACATTTTATGTAAACTATTAATTACTACACTTCGTATCACAATGATTAGTGAAAAGAATGAGCCTGTTTCCTATTAATTAATCGTTCAATGTATGGCTGCATGTTTGTTAAACACTTTATTAAGTCACTTTCTAACTGCAGTCTATTCTTGATGTTCACCGTCGACAAAAATCCAACTTGCGCAGATCAGAGTAAGCATTTTTAGCACAACAGACGCCAGATCACGGTATTCTGTTCTTCTTGCTAGTCAGAACTTCCCACATCTTCCTTTTGAAAAGTCCCTTTAAACTTTGGTCTGAAGAATGTTCAATTAATTTAACCTGCAACTTCGCACTTAAGTCTGAAAATTCAACAGCTGTTTCACTAAATGGAACAACTATCCATTGTAGGCTTAAATTATTATTATTTGAGGTCATGTAGTCTTGTAGTTGATTCATAAGTTCTTACAAGCGCATTGCAAATTAAGTCTGATAATAATTTTAAATTGACTGTTTCGCCGCCAAATTCTGACATTGAATAAGTAAACTCAGATAGTGATGAAAAATTAAAAAAAATTATATTTTCAATACGTTTAATCCATATGTTGATTTTTTTAATGGAGACATTGAATTTATCTTCTGCAAATAGAATGTTTTTGTTTCTCCTTTATAAATCAGCATTTTGCTCATTAGGATGAATAAATATGTCAGCCAAGTAGGCTAGCTGCAACAACTAAGACAGATTTCTGAAGAGCTCGGTATTCTGATAACTGACTGATTGAAAAAACAAGAGAGCTTCAGATCTCAGCTCAAACAATCTGGTCAACAGTTAACTGCGCGAAAGTCAATGGACTTCGGTATGCAAGAGGAGTGATCTATGCAAAGCTCCCATTTCTTCTCAAAGTGAAGTTAACCATTTTAATAGCAGTGTTCAGAACTTCTTGTAATTCTTGTGGCATTTTTTTACGGCCAAAGCATGTCGATGGAGTAAGCAACATATCCATTTAGTGTTTGGCATAATGTTAGATCGGAATTCTTTAACAACACCACTGTGTTTATCAACTAAGGATTTTGCTCTGTCACTACATACAGCGATGCATTTTTTCTAGTCAATATCAGAATTTTGTGTAGCATCAATAAAAGTATCATAAAAGACTTTCCAGCAGTGTGACCATCTAAAGGTTTGCGAAACAGAATATCCTCTTTTATTGACCCTTCTGATTCGTACCTTACAAAACATAAAAACTGTGCACAGTGCGCCACATCATTAGAATCGTCAAATTGAATTGATATAAATTCACTCTTTCTTAGTTTTTCTATTAACTGTTTATGTACATTTCCAGCCATTTCTTTGATCTTCTGGAGACTGTATTATTCGATAGTGGTATTGATTGTAATTTATTTGCATCCTCAGCGCTCAGTACTGTTGACACCACATCGATTGCAGAGAGAAGTAGTAATGTTCCTGCAATAGTGTGTGGCTTACGTGTTTTAGCAACTCTTAATGAAACAAGATAAGAAGCTTGGAGGAATTTCTGTTTTACATTACTGGCCAATGTAATTGTAGTCTTCTGACTGCTGAGAATATCCCGCTTCCTCCGAAAGAAGTCAGCAGGTTTGTCCTTCAGAGATGGATGTTTTGTAGCAAGACGTCTGATGAGCCTAGAAGGTTTCATACTCTCTGCTGATAATACTTCACATAACAGACTGTGGTCGATCACACAACACCGAGAAACCAATTTGTAAAGAGTTTTCAAAATATTTATGATATTTCGATTTCTTTGCATCTTGAGACGAACTGCTGCAGGAGCACCAGTACTTTTTTTTTAAGAACTTATCCCGGGCCGTTCTTGTTAAAAATGCATAACTAACTGCTCATTATTTTGATCAGTTATCTAGCAATACAACAAGGGGTAATGTGACTGACTAAATACATTATTGTATAAAATGTCACATTGCTGAACTGTGCGCTTGAACTTGCAAATTAATTACTATTAAGAAGTGAATTGTACAGAGAGGGTTCACTAATAATTTAATTATCGAAAAGGAGGTTGTGTGTGCAAAATTATTGAGAACCGCTGCTCTACAGTGACTTTCAAATGGGATGAGGTTTTTCCTTGAGCGCCGCCAGACCGGAAGCCAACTGGAGTGCTGCTGTGCTGATATATTGTATTCCCGCTTAACTGGGGAGTAATACGCTCAGTGATTCCGAATGTCATAAATACTACTTGAGGTAAAACAAAATATTCAAATTTTGCAAACAATAATTCACGCCGAAGATATGGAGTAATGTTTGTATCAGAACTGTAAAAACCACAGATTTTTAGCTCACATAGTTTTCACAATACACATAAATAAACAAACCCATGTGTTATATCATAATCAGAATCACATAAGCATTTTAACGACCATTATCATGTGTGTAAATCTCTACCATAAATGAACATACATGCGCAATTATACATAAATGGAATGTAAACTATTGACATGCCGCTACTAAAAGAATTGTTACATTTATTACGCTTAGCAAGCTGTTAAAATCGAGAGACAAAGCGAACACACTCTTGTTAGCTGTAGAACGCTGCGTCAGCTATCGCGTGTTTATGTTTATGTCTCGAAATCCTTGCTCGTGTTTATATAACCCTAGTCTGTACAGAGCTCGTGTCAGTTTTCAGTTGCTATTTAGTCAGGAATAGAGCAAGTGCAACGGTTGTAATGGTGAATTTAATGGAAAATCTAACAGGCAGGTATTGCACAGCCAGGCTCGAAGTATTATTTTTAGGTCAAACACGTGTTTTTTTTTAAAAATGCAACAATGACGAATTATTGTCTCTTGATGTAACTGATGACAGCGATAAAGAAGAGCCACTGGCAGTTCCAGTGAATTAAAAGAACAGATAATTCATAAAGTATAATAATATAGCATTTAAGAAAACGTGTACATAATATGCAAATATGCGTGTTCAAGTTTTCAAATTAAAAACTGCAAAATTATAGAAGTTTAGAAAAATCTGTTAAGAGGTGCGACGTTTGAGCGTTTTAGCGAGGTGATGGTAACGAACGTCACGTCTGACCACTACATGATTTCCTAGGAGACGTGACGATGGGAGCTCGGTGCGGCAATGCTTCCGTAGAACACAGCAAAATGTACAGTTTCTCGCAAAACTCTGTCGAATAAAGGAATCCAAGACAATATATATAACCTCGGCTTAAGAGGTACATTTCGCTAAACAACCCAGGCATAAGAAGTACCTAAATTCATTGTTTGATTGCTAACGTAAATAATGGACGTTCTTTTAGAGGAAATTGATGCTCTTGTTTGTTGCTAACCGATAGAAGTATTAAAAAGAAACGCGTTAATCCACTGCATACACGGTTTACTGCACTTGAAAGTTTCATTACAAACATCTCATTCATGATGAAGTGAAATTTGGGAACTTTTGCAACTGAACATAAAGCATTTCAATTATGGCCTAAGCATACGAAGCAGAAGTGTAGAGGAAATTACACAAAGATTTAAGTAAACTATAACGCTTGCTGAGAAAGCTAAAGTAACTTTGAGATTGCTTTTAAAGTAAATGTTTACATTATGGGTAATTAATTCTTCACTTGTTACACAGACGTAAATAATTAGGATTTGTGTAAAAGATTTACTTTCAATATGAAGTAAATTTGATTAATTTCTTTCGTGAGGTATTAATTATTAAATAGGTTTTGTAAGCACTACGCTATGAATAAATACTGTTTTAAACATGCACACAGTAGTAAATATGAATTAAATGTGAAGAACAAAGCAATTCTTAATAGAAGGATAATTGTCATAGATTAGATAAAACCTAATTGAGTTGCATATATTCATTGTTCTCTGCATTTAGCCCCTTCTAATGAACGACGAAGTTAAGGTATACAGCAGGGCTTTCTGTTGGGAGGATGCTTATCGATTGGAAATGAAATTGTATGACCGTATTTCTAATTTGGAAGTTAGAATATATTATAAATTGTCATGTTGACCAGCAATTAGAGAAGGTCCAGCTTCTTTTTCTATAGAGACATACTAACAAAAAAATCCATCTAGTCATCCTGAGGAGGATGCTTTTACATGGTCTCTTGAATGTATTGCATCTTTAGCACCTCTCAATAGTAGCTGTTTTCTATAACAGTTTCAAGATAATATTTTCTTGTATCTAGCCGACTTTAGTATTACTAGATCGAGATGTTATACAGGCAAAGATGACACTTCTTGCCGAAAAGTGCAAGTTGCATGGTTCTTTCTCAGCAAAAAGGTTTTCTGTTTCTAGCTTCCTCTGTATCGTAACAGAAGCTGTCAACACCATACTGACATTGCTGACATCATGAGACTCCATCTCGGTTAAGGACACATTACAGCGTTATACAAATATGTATTCACATTAGATACGTAAGTTACTTCTCACACTTTATTTTCTTATTTGGTCATTTACGTTGCACTTTACATATTATTGTTACTTGTTACTTAGATAAGGTTACGAGAGAAATGACAAACTTTCGCGTTGTAGTAGTGCATTTTACAAGCCCTGTATGGCTATTTACGGGGTTAGATTTTTAGCTATTCGACTTATAAAAGTTTTAGCTCGCGAGGATGGCAAAAAAATAAATAAATAAAAAATCCTTATATCTCTACATCATCAGAAGATTACAATGTATCTCAATTCTCCGTTTACTAAAGCCAGCTTTGAAACATCTTATGACAGCCTAGAGAAACAAATCTATATCTTAAAAGAGTATGGTTTTTTCAGTGTTAAACACTAAAAATTAAAGTATTAAATGTACTTTGCATAATTTATCAAGGAGGCTGGTACTTTCAAGGTCAAACACAATGTGTTTGCGTTAATTCACGACTACATTGTTATAACAAATAAAAATATTGTTTAAAAAGGCTAACTTGCTGCTCTCTAATTTTGCCCTGAAAATATCAGAGTATTCAAAAGTATTATTCCAAATTTCGAAGGTAAAACATACATTGAAATAGCATCTTACTATCTTAAAATTCTCTTTCGGATAAGTATAAGTTTCTTATACTTTACTGACAAAAGTGGAATTTTATGTGGTAAATATCTATAATCTGTCACCCTAAGGCTATTAAAAATAACAAAAAAAATAAAAGGCAATGCCGTATCATAGGAACTGCAATTATGTGAATGCCATAATGCCAAACCTATTTTGAATAACAACAAATGTCAGGCATTATTTTTATTTAAATACGTTACTCTTGCTGCACGTACAGAAACCTGTAATTTTTATTAAATAATTCGGATTCCTCGGCTAATTTTGCCATCACTTCTGAAATATTTCTGCCCAAACGTTCTCCCTTATGTTGTCTTTTTTATAAACAGCACATTGAGGTGGTAAAGAGGACTACCCTCGTTAGCTGAATTAAAAGCTGTCTTCTGCCATAGTCAATGCTATTTTCCCATAACACGCGCCAGTGCTTGACGTTTATAGTGCAATTTTTTAAATAAAAAAATACAGTTCCGGAATCTGACCTAATTTTTTACTTAGATTACTGAATTTCTGTTTTACTTTTTACACACACATACACAAACATATAACACCCATGCCCAAGGCTGGACTCGAACCCACGATCCCCTGCGCTGCGAAACACCAAAGTGAGACTCTGGCGAGCGTGGCCATGGGGACCGACTTTACTCGGACCAGACGGGCCAAAACGTCATGCCAGGAATAATTCCACGGTCTTTGCGCCATTCAGCGATGTAAGGATGAAAACTCTTCTGTGCACGCTCAAGACCTCGCTCTTCAACCTCGCGCCAACGCCACGCCGCTAAGGAATCACAGGGTTTCCTGACCTCGAGTATAATGTTGTCAGGCAGATTTGCATGCTCAGTGTGTGAGTGAGAGGGAAATATGAAAGGGGATAGTGACAAAGCAGCGCCGAGCACGACAACGCATCTCATTCGCTCTTCTTATTTAAAAGACATAATTTGCTTCCTACTCTGTTTACTCTAGCTTACGGCGAAATATGGTTATTTAGTATTTTGACTTACTCAACTATGGTTATAGTGCATGATGATGATAATAAAATAATAATATTATTAATAATAACAATAACAACAACAGAACGCAAGCGAATTGGCAGTACAGCACTACGTGCTGTCATATTTATAAGGAATTATTTACGCTCTTTCATGTTTAGATTTACCTTTACACCGGTATAGTCTATGGTGTCAGACAAGTATAGGGTAAATACAATTTAAAATATTTGATAGATCCAAAATAGACACCTTAATTTTTGTTATTCAAAAAGTGAATTTATTCCCTTAAAAGTAAAGTCTCTACAACTGAAGTGGAAAGCATTCTAAGACCTTTTCGAAGTGTTTACACTGTTCTTGTTTATCATAACGGACTGTCTCTCTCTTTTGCAAGCCTGGAAACTGCCTCACAATGATCGCGTTCCGCTCATTGTCTTTGCTGATGGTGATAAGCAAGAGAACAATAACGAAGGTCGCTCACGCTAATGCGCCAGTTTCCAATCGACCTGCGATTATTTGAAAGTGCTCCGTTGAGATACATATGCAACACTTTTAACCCACGAAGGGACATCTGCATAGATGAAGTACGGTGTCCCTGGCTTACCTGGTATACTGAAGCGACAATGCTAGGGATCACTCAACAAAAATTCTCTAAGGAGAGATTGGAAGCCCTATCCCCAGTGCTAAGTCTACGAAATTCATGACCCATGATATCAGAAGCTATTAAAGATATCACATATTAATATTTATTGGGTGCAGTGAATGCCCCATTGTTTATTAAGGAAGTTAGAATTTATTTCTCTAAATTATATTACTTTTAGTGCCAAACATCAGAATTAAAGAAACAACACACAAAAACGAAAACAAAACAATGACCCAACTGTTTAACACCAAAGTACGATTTTTGTTGTTGTAACCTCCGATAGACTATAAATAAAAGACAAGTTCATAGAAAACAATTATTTTATTACTGAAAGTTTTGTACACATATGGTTACTTTTCAAATGATCACCGAAAACATCAAGACATTTATCGTACCTGTGCACAAGCTTTGCAATACCCGCTTCAAAAACTGTTGCCGCCAATGATTTCAAATGAGCATTGACGTTGTTTTGAAGATCTTTCTTGGTTTGAAAGTGCTGCCCTCCTAGCCACGTCTTCAGTTCAGGGAAAAGGTGTAAGTCGCTGGCTGCCAGGTCAGGACTGTACAGCGGATGATCGAACATGTTCCATTGAAATTGTTCAAGGAGCCGATGGGTTGTCCCAGCAGTGTGTGGGCAAGCGTTGTCATGGATCAACTCAATTCCTGAAGTCAGCATTCCTCTTTCTTTGTTTTGAATGGCTCTCCGCAAACGTCGTAAAGCACGAAGATATTTGTCAATGCTCATTTGAAATCATTGGCGGCAACAGTTTTTGAAAGGATATTGCAAAACATGTGCACAGGTACGATAAATGTCTTAATCTTGATTATGTTGAGAAGTAACCATAAGTGTACAAAACTTTTAGTAATAAAATAATTGTGTTCTATGAGCATGTCTTTTATTTATAGACCATCGGAAGTTAAAAAAAAACGGCCCTCGTAGATCCACAATGGAACCTACAGATTGCTTTAATCATCCTAAATTTAGCTATCTTCAGTTTATTCTGCTAAAAGGTTACTTAACTAAAAATGTAATTTATTGAGAGAAAAAAAAAAAAGTTCAAAGCAAAATTGCAGAAAACAAACTCGCGTATATCTGCAAAGAAATAAAGCATATAGCTTTACGACACAGAAGTTACAATTTTCCTAAATGATGTGGTAAATAGTATCACTGTACTTCAAAGTATGTGGGAGTTTTGCTTTCTTCCTGTGAAGTGGTTCTGAATTCACAGTACTAAATGACAGATGCAGTTTCCATTTGTATAAATATGTTTTAACTACACTTGGTGGAGACAGAGTAGCAATTTCCATGCTGAACCTCAATGAAATGTATATTAATGCTGTCATAAAGAACATTTTATCACTTAAAAAATAACGCCTTCTAGTTCAGAAACCATAGTCAAATTATAACTTAGGTTAATAATGGCTATCTTATTGATATTTCAATAAACAAGAAAATTTGGAAACTTTTTCACATATTTTCTTTTTAAGTATACTTTTCTAAAAATATAGAACTATGATATTTTGTGTATAGGCAACATGTATTGCTCTAAACAGCTGGTGAAAGGTTTTATATTACCTGTGTGTGAAATTATTTTAAATAATTATAAATACCTAAAATGAAAATTAAAAATAAAGTGTACTATATATATTTTTAGCATTACCATTTTTGCTTAAAATATCTTAATCTTTCACCAACTATGTCAAATATAATGTTTTAAAAGTGACTACAAAGTCTGAAGAGTCTCACCTTAATTGTTTAGGAGAAAAATTGCACCTAAAGAAGAAAATATGTGAAAAATGTTGCAAATTTTCTTGTTTATTGAAATATTAATAAGTTAGCAATTATTACCTTAATTTATGATTTGACTATGATTTCTGAATTGAAAAGCGTTGTTTTATAAGTGGTAAAATCGTTATTATGATAGCTTGTATAGTTTCTCAGAAACCATAATTATGTGTTACATTGAGGTGCAGCATGGAAATTGCTACTCTGTCTCTACCAAGTGTCCTTTAAATATAGTGGTTACAGTAAAATAAATAATTACAGAGGTAGCTTCTTGCAGTTTTGCATAACACTGCAAAAAAGAACTGAAATCTATTTTGTTGTTGCAATACTCACCTTTAGTCTCTCCTTCAAAGAAAATTAAATCTGTTATTTATGAATTTTAAAACATGCATATGAAACAGAATTTTCTGCATGTAACAATAGAAGAACATCGTATAAAGTAAGCAACAGCAGGTGGTAGCACTTTGAAACAAACACTTATTTATGCTCGTTATAATGGATGTTAATAAATCGCTGTTTCTAGTCATGCAAGTCTCTAGGGGTACTTACAACAGGAAACTTTTGAAACATCTACACGAGGAGCGTTTATTGTTCCCTTCCCCTTGTTTCAAAGGCTTCCAGAATATTGAAGGTACGATGTATGTGCTGCGGTGATTGAGTTTCCTTCGTCATTCTCTTGTTTAACATCGTTTACGGCGGCTCACACCTCTCTATCAGGCACCCTCACTAGCGTGTGACTAAACCTGTCACCCAGCTTATGTAACAAAGCTTCTTTGTCTAAATTCTAAAAACCGGCCTCTTGGAAATGTACTTCACTGGCATTTCTTACGATACAGTGCTAGTTTCTTTGGGTTATTATTAATTTATTACTCAAACCAGCGGCCCTGAAATCTTTCTCTCTAGTGTGGTTTAAAAGGAGCATGGAAAGCTATGGGATACGACATTGTAAAATTAATCACTGAAGTGAGGAGCTTTACGTTAAAATGTATTTTAATTTCTATACTATGCATAGCGCTTGTCTCCTTAACGTGGATGTAGTATGACTGCTTGCCAAGCGGGAGACCTGGGTTCGATTCCCGGTACCGGCGCGGAGAGACCTAGTCCGGGGTACACTCAGCCTCCTGAAGTACCTGGAGGGCTAAATGAGGAGCTACTTGATTGAGAAGTAGCGGCTCCAGATCAAGAAGACCGCATTAACCTATCAGGAGGGACTCGAGGTGCTGATCATGTCTGACCCTCCAGCACTGCACCCCATTCGTGATGCCTACGGGCCGAGATGGGGGATGTAGCGGCCGGATTGAAGGCCAAGGTTCCTTGTGGATAGTCGTGCCATTGAGTTTAGTTTACTATGTATAGCAAGTAGGGGAAATATTGTATTCCACTCAAAACTTTAAAGTCGAGATTTCACCAAAAATTAATGCTTTGAATCCGTGTGAGGCCATAAAAAGATTTGAAGTAAAAGTTCGCGTGTGCCTGGATTTGTGTCTATGAATAGTACGAGCTACTAGCCTGTTATTTCCTACTACCATGAAAAGCATAAATTACCTTCAATTGGAGTAATTGGACAATAGGTTGGGGTAAGTGGAACTATACCTAACCACTTTGTGAAGTTTTGCAATAGGTTCCACCAATATTGTAATTTTCGCACTAAAAGATGCAAATAAGGCTCTCAAAATCATTTGTATTCAAATTAATGCGCTTTAGTGCATGTTTAAGAAAATATGTATCATACTTATAATATGTATTCCTTTGACATAAAATAGTATATATATATATATTTTTAAACCACAACTACGTTTATTTTTTGTATTAGTTTTATTATATATAGCTACTTGTAAAGTATTGATATTTAGTTATTAGCAATCCCTACTTTTGGAAAGTTGAACGTTTTCTTTCTAAATAAATTAAAAAGGAAAATGCTGTTAAAAACCAAAGTTGGTATTTAAATTTCAACATGTTCCAAGGATACGAACCAATATTTTTAAGAAAATCCCTCCACGCCAGCTATTTTTCGTAATAGTTTTCAGCTAGCTGTTCCAGTGGTGAGTCTTTTTCTCATGGTATGCGACGGTGGGGGAGGGATTGCGAGAGGTGACAGCATTGGTTAAATTTACTGAGAAAATTTAATGGATCGGTTTGGAACTAGTCGATTCTTTTAAGATTGAGTGTTTCTGAAATTAAGCATGATGGATTATAACCTCGGCTTCTTAAATCTGCGAGCTTCCAGAAAATTAAGAGCTTTACTTTGTCGACAATTTTCCCCCCAATAAATTTACAGGCTACCGTAAGCTCGCTAAACGGCTCTGCGGCAAATCATTAACTCTTCTCCGCTAAATGGGTGATGAGCCCAGCGTTGCACTAATATCGCAGTAACATTTCCGTAAGTTGTAAAAACTGTAGCAAGAATATTTTATAGTTTACGAAGCTGAGGAATCGCAGCACTTGAAGCGCAGCAGGCGTGAAAGAGTGTAGCTAAATTTTAGTAAGCTAAGCGCCACCTGTTACGGACTATCCCCATTGTTCTACACTTCTACGTTGCCATAACTTACACTTCTCTGTTGATGGTGTTTAACGCCCGCTTTAGCTAAATAGGCATAGCAGGCGAGGCCACTGATGTTACACGGAATCAAGATGGAGTACCGGTGAAGTGCGATGGCGGAAGAAGTCGGAAAACCAGAAGAGAAAGCGCCCCTGCGCCGCTTTTTCCACTACAAATCTCACATGTGGTCGCCTGGGTGAGAGGTGAGAGATCTAACCACTCGGACACGGCGCGGCTCTCACCTTACACTTCATATTAACATCTAAAACATACTCTTTATTCTCTTTGATGTTAAATAATGATTTTCCCGGAGTTATTTACCATTTCTATTCTGAATTTAAGCCAATTTCTTTCTCTCACGTAGCTTGCCTTAGCTGATGACCACTACATAGAAATAGAATTCTAAATTTTGCTCTTTCAACATTATGCCTCAATAATGACTCACTTGCGACAGAATACTATAGCTTATGCATCTTTACTTTATTCGTGGATTTTAATATGTGAAGGTATTTATCAAAAATGTTTTACTATATATCCATTATTTCTATTATTAATAATGCATATATATTTATTATTATTATTATTATTATTATTATTATTATTATTACTATGATTATTATTATCTATATTATTATTACTATTATTATGATGATTATTATTACTATTATTATTATTATTATTATCCATTATAATTAATTTCACATATAACCATGATTGGGGTATCACTTTCATGAAATATTTTAGAACATTTTGATTTTCTCAATAATGGCTCTAAAGATTTTGATTTAATGTCATATGTTTAAGATATTTTCATGACAAATTAAATGCATTACCTGAATTTTCTGAAAACTGCTTGTGAAGTCCTTATTTTATCGAGGATAGACATCGTATAATCTTATTCCACACAAAATGCAAATTTCGTTAAAGCACACAATTACGTCAAATGCATTTTTATGGAGTTAACCATTTTCGAGATAGTCATTGTATTGAGTTTCATGTTCATATATTTATGCGTTTTTCAAATGCGAAATCGTTTTCCTTCCTTCTTTGTTCTCCCCACCCTTTGGTCATGCAACGAATACGGTCATTTCAAAACTGTTAATAGCGATCCGCCTTTCAAATATTTGACTATTTTTTAAAGCCTATGGCCTGGTACCTACAAGAAAGTACACAATAAACAGTTTCTGTACATGTTTATCTTGATTAGCATGAAGAAGATGGAACAACTGTGTAAGAATAATTTTGATACGAATTAATGGAACAAATTTTGGGAGTACAGTACATAAGACAAAATTGTACGACGTGTTTTATGAATAATTAAGCTACAAGCTGTTAATTTTATAACACCTAAAACTGCATATTTCAACGACAGGGTCTTTTCAGCCAACTTTACCACTAAAATCCTAAAATTTAGTTATAACAAAATATTCACAGTTTAGCTAAAAGATTAAATATTAGAAATGGATAAGAACATGTTGAAGAATATTCCTTCACAGTTGAGGATGACTATTAAGTGACACTGAGTAAAATTTCAAATGTCCATATTTTATATATATTTTTTTGAAAATTTTACTGCGAATCCAAAATGAATATGAATATCAAATTTCATTCACACAGATAAATACTTTTCGTATATTAATTATTTCATATACTTTATTACATAATTATGTTGCATAATCAATATTCCAGGCGCTTCAAAATTTAAGAAAATTGGTTGCCATTTTTGCAATTCGAGCCGTGAACCACACAAAATATTGACGCGTTGATATTTCACTAAGTTTGATTATTTTGTTATTACAGTTTTTAAAAATTGTACACATTTTAATCTCTAAAATTAATCGTTTTTTCATAAAAATATTTTTAAAAAATTACTATGGGTGTTATTATAATTTTTTGCGTGTAATGTTATAATAGATATTCCAGCACATTATGGACTTTTAGTTGTATTGAAACAAAAACTGAGAAGCACAGAACACTTTGAAAATGTGGAAATGCAATTTTCAGAAAAATGCTGCTTTGTAAAGTAGTATACCAGGAGGCAAATGTAAATTTCCGAACAGCTCCAATAAATAGGGTATAGCTAAATGTTGATTTCCTATGGATACTAAAAGGTTCCAACAACCATTTGCTATAAAAAGGATTTTCGAATTTTTTACCTGATTTGATTGCGCTTCCATTATGGAACTCCAAGGAAAGTAGGAGAAGGTAGGAGAAAAATATTATCCGTAAGTAAAATATTATTTTTTCGGCACATATAACTTTTACGTCCAAAACCGGCTCTTGCTTTTTGGTGCTTCTTTCAGTAGAGAGCAAACTGTTCCTTACTTAGCATGAAAATTTATACATACTTACACACATACACACACACATACACACATACATACTTACACATACATACATACATACATACAGACAGACATATATATGCACTGAAGCCCAAAACCATAATTACCTAGCAGGACATCCCATCGATAGCGTAGAGGGAGTTCTGCCGCTTCGGCGTAAAGACTAACAACTGGACTGCTCGGAAAGGTTCCGACCGCTACACGGATGCCCTGATTGTGGACAGAGTCTAGTTTCCTCAGATGGTCGTGCTGAAGAGTAAACAATGCATCCATAGTTCAACTTGGGTCGCACCAGTGAACCGTAAAGACGCAACAACACTGGTCGATCCGCTCCCCAGGATTTGCCGCTTAGTATCCATAAAATATTAAAGAGAACTACCACAGCGGGCTTTAAGCTATGCTATATGTGGTGACCAGCAAAGTTTACGATAAAATATCAGTCCAAGGAATCTCGCCTCGTCTGCAAAAAGAAGGAAATCTGGCCCGAGGTGAAGCGTAGGTGCCATTCGCCACTTACGGCGCCAGAAGTTAGAGAAACGAAAGCCGTTTTTCATGCTCCAATCAAAGAGATTGTCTAAACACCGCTGGAGACGGCGTTCCAAAAAGGTGCAAGCTGAGAAGTACAAAAGATGGCAAAATCGTCTACGAACAAGCAGGACGAGACACCTGGGGGAACACATTGAGATATACAGTTAATTGGTATAGCAAACAGCTTCACGCTAAGAACTGACCCCTGTGCCACACCATTCTCTTGAATAAAAAGGTTTGAAAAAACCGAGCCAACCCTGATTCAGAAAACGCGTCCACCCATAAACTCTTGAAAAAGCAACGGTAGGCGTCCACGTAGATTCCATCTGAGGAGGGAACGTGAGATCCCTGCTCGTCAGCATGTATCATAAACCAGGTCAAAGAATATTCCATTGTGCGACCGTTCTTAACGAATCCGTCCAAGATCTGCGTCGACAGCAATACCAGATGCTCAGCAATGAACGACGTCGGCGAAAACCGCACTGGCTTTTGGCGAACAATTTGTGAGTTTCAAGCCACCATACCAACCGTCCACTAATCATGAGTTCCATCACCTTGTAGACGCAACTGGTGAGGGAAATAGGATGCTAGCTGGAAGGAAATTGACGGTCCTTTCCAAGTTTCAAAACTTGAGCGATGGTGGCCTCCCGCCACTTCTCTGGAAAACTGGCGTCAACCCAGGCACGATTGTACACCTGGAGTAGGAAAGCCTTACCCTCAGGAGAGAGAGGTGTTTCAGCAAATCGACGAGGATGCCATCTGGACCGGGTGCAGGGTTTCGCGAAGAGAAGAGTCCATTATCTAGCTCCGCCATGTTGAAAAGGCGATTATAGTCTTCGAAGTTACCAGAAAGAAAGGGGAACACTTGAGATTCCACCTGAGCCTTGATAGGCAGGAACTCAGGGGAATAGTTCTCTGAGCTAGACACTTGCGCAAAAGCACTGCCAGAGTGTTAGCCACGTCAAAAAGGATCAACTACAGCGCCTCCCGCTGTTTTAAGACCGGCGATGGGCACACGCCGTAACTTATCCCATACGACAGAGGAAGGTGTATGTCGGTTAAAAGATGCTACAAATTTACTCCAGGATGTCTTTTTGCTATCCGTAATAATCGGTCTCGATTTGTCAAGCAGATTTTTGTATTGCATTACATTATCTAGTGTAGGGTGACGTTGGAAGATCCTGAGAGCACGTCTGCGAGCACGAATAACATTCCGGCAGTCATAAGTCCACCAAGGTACTGGAAATCGACGGGTTTGGCCAGCCGAACCCGCAATGCATTGCTCAGAAGCGGAAAGAATTTTCTCTGTGAGATGGTCGACTAAATATCTCACAGAGACGTGCTCATCGGAGTTAAACTCAGCCAAGCGGGAATACAGTTCCCAGTTGGCCTCATCTAAGCGCCATCTAGGTAAACGAGTGGAACATACAGCGTGTATCAAGATACTAAGGCATGGAAGTGCAAATCAGAGATGATATTCCAGGATAGAGAGACCGCTAACTGTGGGAAACAAATCGCGCTGTCAAGGTGTGAAAAACTATGAAAGGCGTCAGAAAGGAAGATTGGCTCTCCGATTTTCAAGAGAGGAAGATTCTTTGTGTCCAAGAAGTCTGCAATTAGCTGACCTCTCGCACAAGCTTGAGGGGAGCTCCCAAGTGGGTGGTGTTCATTCACGACCCCTACCAAAAAAGGGCTGTTGGTAGCTGGGAAACCTGGCGTTCTAAATCAATGCGGGAGAGGTCAGCAGATGGAGGAAGATATATATATATATATATATATATATATATATATATATATATATTGCAAACGGTGAAGCTTATCGTTGGTACCATAAGTCTCACAGCAACGGATTGTATGGGTACAGATTCTGCATAGATATCATCTCTGATGATCACCATGGAGCCCGCATGTGCAGGAACGTCCTCCGCCGGTAATAAATCACACCGTACAGAGTATTAGTGCCTGATTGTAACGTTGTCTTGAGGATGGAGCTTGGTCGCTTGCAAACATACGACCAAAGGCTGAGTCTGGTGGAGAAGCATTTCAAGTTCTGATCGATATGATCTTATTTCACGTATGTTCCTCTGTAGAACAGACATTGTGTATATTATGGGATAAGTTGTATAAAAAAGGCGTTTCTGCATATTGGGTTGCGCTGGACGGTTATACTTGTTCTTTTTGGCCGTCGGACTAAAGCTCTGCTCAGGAACACGATCCTGCCGCTTACGCAGTGTCCCTCTTGCAGCGAGGGCAGAATCCCACTGTTCCATCTCCTCCGCGGGGCAGGACCTCTTTCCAATTGAAAATTTCGGTTCGAAAACGTCGAACGATTATAGCTGATCATCGCCGGTTCAGAAGGTTTGCCAGACATAGTTCCCGAGGTCGACGGTCTGGGTGTTGACGGTGCTGGACTCTTTAAGGTAATGGATGTGAAGCTTTTACCTTGCTCTGTCCGACTAATTACTAAATAGCGAGTACCACAAGATTCTACTAATTCTTTTGCATTCACCATACTAGTTTTTGGAGAATGTTTATTGGTACCCATATAAAAGGTTTTTGTTTCTTCTCCCTGTGCTCCCCACCCACCAAGGTGCCCAACAAGGGGTCACCCCACCGGGGTGACAGGGCTACAAGGGGACATAGCAGGCTCGCCGTCTCACTCACCTTGGAGTTCGGTGTAATACATAGTCCGGGCCGATTGACTAGGTGTGGGTTAGTCCCTAGCCTCCCGTTTAGGCGAAGCACAAACCAAAGTGGTGTATTAGGTGGCGCACCCTCCGCAGTTACTGACAGACAGAAGCCCAGGCTCAGGTACGCAACCCTCAACCAACCAGGATTATCCTTTCTACCGACACGGGTCTGCACGCAAACGTGGGTTCGCATTTTAACCTGCTGACTTCCTCACCACTTAGAGGTTGCCCACAGAGGGAATCAAGGTTGACTTGGGACCCCGAGTGCGCCTAACCCGTACCTACTGTAGTAGGCCCCTGGGGGGTCTGAATTTGATGTATACACAAAAGAACAAAAGGGAGCGTATAGGGAATATAGTGAAATATAGTGTTTTCGTATCATATTATAGCGTTTATGAAAAACGAATACATTAGACTTCTGAATACAAATTCACATAACGGCACAGTGATCTTAAAAACGAAATGGAATAAAGAGAGCTAGTTCATTTATAAACAGGCATTTACTTAATCTAATTAATGGTTGCTATTATGGAACAAGGACATGGAGAAGAAATATAATGAAAATACTTTGAAATAAAAAGACAGCATACATAGAATCCTAAAATTGTTTTTATTCCAAAAACCTAGTACAAATATCATCATCCTATTTCTATTCCTTTACATTCTGAGATATTTAAATTATAGATGCATGACATGTGATAAGGACTTATAGGTAAAAACTTTATCATGTATAATCACACAATATAATGAGGTCCCTCTTGGAATATTAGAATTAGCTTAAATTTCCAGTCTAATATAAACGGCACCAGTCTCCTCTGGTTGATGAGAGCAGTCGTTGATAAATAGAGGAGCACACTTTAGAAAATCTTCTTTTCTTGTTATAATATGAGTTCTGAAACTTTAAATACACTTCATACAAGGAGGTGAATTTAGAATTTTCAAAGTCCAAATTCATATTAAGACAGAGATAACATTCAATTAATATAAGGTCTCCAGCTAGTTATATTTCAATGATAAAACTCTGAACAGTTCCGTTTTGCATTGTTTATTCTTGCTGTTTGAGGAGATACTATAACATATCTCGGGCTTTGAAGTTGTTGCCATATTCCATGTAAATAATCCAGTTAGTGGATCAGCTGGCTGGGTATGAAGATCCATGGTTCTGAAAGCTATGTGCAAAGCTTTGTCAGCCTTAACAATCATTAAGTAAGAGTGTACGCTAGCTATTCAGATATTAGGCTTTGAAAGAGACCTTAAATGTGAACGACATGGAAAGCTATTTCCTTGTAATGTTAGAGCTCTCCTGTTAGGAAGCTCGAGCGCCGGTAAGACAAATGTATTACTTCATATGCTGCTACACGAAAATGGTCTACGACTCGAAAACTTGTACGTTTACTCAAAGTCTCTGTATCAACCAAAATACCAGTACCTCATCAAACTACTTGAAAGCATTGATGGTATAGAAGTGAATACACATGAAGATGGAGAAAGCGTCTTGCAACCATCTGAAGTTTAACAAAACTCTAGTTTATGTTCGATGTCGTCATCAGTGAAACGCAAGGGAAGATTGCATCCTTTTATAGCATGGGTAGACATCGAAAAATTGATCCTTTATGTTTGGCTCAATCATATGCGAAGATGCCTAAACATCTAATACGAAATAATACAAATATGATTATACTCTTCAGACAAGACAGTTTAAATTTGAAGCATATGTATGACAATTATGTAAACACTGACATGACCCTGAATGAATTTAAAGCTTTTGCAAAAATGTTTGGGGAAATTCATTAGAAGTGAATGTAGTGATAGTTCCAAAATTCTCCATGAATGAGGGTCGGTATAGGAGCGGGTTTGATGTACATACTAAGATAGATCAGAGAGAAACCGATCATTCATAGCTCAGAATGACTATTGACAGATTCGGATCGCGGAGAGACGCCTCTGTTAGACGCGTTCTTAATTACTTTATCATAAACAGAAACGGAAACGGCAACTTCTAATTCAAGAAAAGGAGATTATGCAATGTTTAAAATCCTGAAGATGAGATAATGCAGCAATTAAACGCTACATTGTTGCGCTTTCGACATCTGCAGAGGAACGTTTGCAAGTGTTTGCTGAAAAAATATCATATAAACGAATGCGCGAATTTGAAGTTATGCTTACAAATCTCATTCAAAAGCCTCTAGAAATTCAGTATGAAAATCTATTTGCATACCTTGCCAAAAAGGGAGATGCTTAAAACAATATCATAGTAGATACTATAAGACAGAAAGCCTTATTACCTCCTGAAAATGATATTGACGATCGTAACAGGAAGTTTATGATAGACTACATCAATTCAGAAACTCATATAATCGATTATAATGACTATTTTTCAATTAAAAAGAGAATAAAGGAAACAGTAGATCCGGTACACGATTGCGATGCAGCAAATAAGAAATATGTTAGATATCTTATCACAAGGAAACAAAATGAAGCACAATCAAGCTTAAACAAATCTTTAGTGCATCATCTAAAGATATTGTTGAAACAGTAGGCAAACATCTGCAGACCATAGGAAATAGACAAAGCTCTATGGATAAACAGCTAACCACATCAATGGATAGCATCAGCATTCTTAAAATGAAGTCAATATCATAATACTTTACTAAATGAAATACGAGGCAAGCTAATCGCTTCACTGCAAACAAAACCATACAAGGGCGGTTCACTAAGATATATGTTAATGTCGATTCCCAAAAGTTCCAGGAGATGGGTAACTGATTGAGTGTAATATTTTACCACAAATGGCTTCTCCCCCAAATAAAATTACGATAACTGAAATAAATAATAATAGAATTGAGAGATATCCTACAGCAATCAAAGTAGGTGACACAATGAGCTTCACTGCTTATGCTACAAGGGTCAAAGACGATCACATTATAAATATCACTCTTAAAACTGCATATAAATTGACATGATCTGATTAGACAAAGCAAACTATAAATAGGAGAAAGCTGGTCAAATCATTTCACATCAAGATGGATAGCCAAAGTATATAGCTTAAAGAATCCGTAGGTAAATATACTTAAGCAATTGGTGAAAAGTTGCGAGAGCTCAGGGACAGAAGTTCGAAACTCAGAGGCTTATGAGTGAAGCTCTTCAACCTGTATCTGAACCTCTTCATGACATCTTAGATATTCAGAAAATGAGTGGTATACCAGATAAAGAACAGAAAGACGCATACATCTTTACCTATCTGAAACGGGTTCGAAAAAAGGATGAAATCGATACATTATATAGAGTGCGATATGAAGACGGGAGCTACATGTTGGGAAGCAAACCGATTGATTTCATTAATAACCAAATTAGAGTAGGTCAAGAAAATATAATGCTCTGCATGGTTTGAATGAGCTAATATTTAACAAGATATCTGCAATGCATGTTTTAATGGAAGATGATATAGATGCCTACAGAAGAATTCTAGAATCAACACAAATTCATAGACAGAAGAATGTTAGACAAGGCCGGTTGAGACGTAGCAATTCCTACAAGTATTAAAACAACACTACACGACCTCTCACCAGAAAACATAAGAGTTTAAGAATGGAATTGAAAGGACATTATCCAGAGAGAAAGCAAGACTATATGTACTGGAACGATCCGAATACCCTGATGAAGCGACTGACTCTACTCGTAGCATCTAGAGACGCTGGAAATACTAATCTACACAGGAAATAAATGAAATTATTCAATAACTAAAGGATTCCAAAATTATAGCATGATAGAAGTGAAGAAAGATATAGCAGCAGAGCTCCATGCCATGGTACAAGACAATTTTACGTCGAAAGATTATCAGTAAAGAAATCAATGACTTGGTAGAGATTGATCTAGTTGAAGTAATTCCCCATGCTAAACTCAATAAAGGTTTCAAGTAAATTCTCATCGCTGTCAACTTCTACTCTAAAATTGCATATGCAAGACCTTTAAAGAACAAAGCAGGTCCAGTAGTGGCGGCGACCATCGAAGAGACACTTCAGGAAATGAAAATCACTCCTAAAAGCTTTCAAATCGATAATGGAATGGTATTTTAACACTACCATTTTGGACGTCTAATCAGCAACAATAAGGTTAACCACTACAACACTTTTAGCAGTATGAAGATACCAGCTGTTGAACGATTGATAAGGACATTGAAGAATATAATATATAGGAATGTTTGTCACAAGAGTCACACAAGTGGATTGATCTTCTGCCGTGAATAATCTAAAGGTATAATGATACTTTGCATTCTACAATTCGCATGAAACCAAATGAAGTTAATGGTAAGAGTCTGCTTCTAACGGTCTACAACTATAATCATCATCCAAGAGAGAAGAGGAATGCAAGGAAATTCAAAGTAGTTGAATGTGAGAATATCAAAACATAAAGAGCAATTCGCAAAAGGATATGAAGCTAACTGGAGTACTGAAGTTTTTAAAGTGCACAGTGTGAAGAGAACTAATGATTAATTCCGTATCTAGCCATAACTTTTCTAAAATGTCAATTATAAAATTCTTTACCATTATCAGATTGAATGTTCTTATGTGGCGAGTCTAGATGCGACAGTATATCCTGCATTGCCTTAGTAATAATAACTGCAGATTTGTCTTTCAATGTTCTTCTACAAGCTATTTTAGAATAAAAATTAACTGGAAAAGGAGTGTACCTATAATTTTTATTTTCTTTTGTATATGGCATCATTTCAATAAGATCTATTTGTAATAAGTCATCAAGACCTTTACTTACTATTTTTCTGCGCAGGAATTTGCTTCTGGCTGGAGAATGTAATTCAATAGCAATATTTCGCCTTATCATGCTATAATGTTTTATATTCTCAATTCTGTTATTATTTCTTGAATTTCGGAATTATGATTCAAATTGCCTGCATCTGTTGATGCAATAAGTAATCTGAGCCTTCTAATAAAAACATTAGGGTCAGACCAGTATACGTATTCCAACTTTCTATTGGGCACGTGTTCCTTCCATTGGAGACCCAAACCGGTCTTGCTGGCAATTAGGTCATGTATTATGTGTTTAAACTTAAAACTTCAGTTCGATCTCGCGCGACCGTTTCTTGTATAGCCCTGTCGGTGAACAGAAGTTGTTTGCAAGATATATGAATATGTATCCAGATCATCTTTGGTATATGTTGAGCTCCGAGGTACACGCTTGAATATTAGCTCATATAAGCCAGGATTAGCCGCATAAATATCTTCTCCTATTTGAATATTGTTGTCTGCAAACGCAATTCCTTATTCCCTATCTTATACTCGTTATCTTCATTGCGTACTCCAAAAGCTGTGTCTAGCGTGCTGGCACTGGCGGTGCGAATTTTCTGCAGGTAGTCGGAAAGAGTGTCTGCTTCATGCTCTAGACTCACTTCTTCTTCCGCTACGGATCGGGGGATTTGTTTATGTGTTTTTTTGGTTTTTTACTATAGTCTTCAGCGGAACAGTTACGGGTTGGAGTACCTCTGACATTACACGGGGGTTTCAAACTTGAGATCTTTCATGACCTTAACTTTTACCTTATTACCTTTCTTTGTTGAGCGATGGATTGCTTGTGCCTTTTACCTTCAGCATCCATTATTAAAGGAATCTACGTTTAAATTGCTGTCGTCATTTTATAGGAAATGTGTAATTCTATACTTAGAACATGTCCGTCTTTAGCTAGATTAGTAGGAGCTCTGAAACTGCTTATGTCCCCTTTTACAATGGGTGTTGGATAAATTTCAACAAACTTATCATTTATAGCAATCATTGTAACTGCACTAGTATAAGAATGCAGGGGACCTGTAGTGATAGAGTCCCGACGTTAATATGTACCTCGATGAGCCAGCTCTGTATGGTTTCGTTTGCATTGTAATTATAAGCAGACTTTTCATTTGTCCTAATACAGCATTTAAAACGCCCACCTGATATTTTCGAATATTGACGCTAACCATTGTTAAGGTTAGGTATTTATCCAGTGAAGTCTGGCGGTTTACTAGAGCTTTCTGATTTTTCTCCGCTGTTGTAGCAATTGTTTCAGCCATAGAAGTAAAAGTTCTGTTTAAGATAGATTGCGCTTCGTATTGTTTCTTTGCAACAAAGTGTTTAACACATTTTTTAGTTGCTGCATCGCTATTGTCTACAGGATCTGCTACCTCCTTTATTTCTTTTTTTTTGAAAGGAAACGTTTCCGTGGGTATCGTTAGGTGGTGTCCTTTCATTTATGTGCTCTATTATATATACATTTTGTTCGGAACATCATGATCGTGAATTTGAGGTAATAGTATCTTCATTCTTATTGTGTCCATAACAACATTATTTTCTGTATCGCGCTTGAAGGTATTCCATTAGATTTGTGTATTGTGCATCGAGCGATGTTTGCACATGATTCCTAAGCAAACCTTCAAATTCGCCCATGGCTTGATATGAATTCCTCTCGGCAAAATTTTGTATTTGATTCTCGATGTCAGTCGTATCAACGTATCGTTTAGTCGTTGCATCATCACCTTCTTCAGGATCCTGGATATTGCATAGTCGGTTTTTCTTGAATTGATACTTTCCCGAGCCATCCGGATTTAGGATATATAGAGAAAGCACGCCTCTGGAGGGGATAGCTCTCCTGGTTCCAAACCTATCGATATTCATGACTGAAATGAATAGCTCCTCTTAATTATTCAGTCTGATAAAAGCATCGAAACCGTTTCGGTATCTCCCTTCCTCCAGCGGGAAGTCTGGTAAAATGACGACAGAGGGTCTCAGATTCGATCCATCCTTGCTCTCCCACACTTGTTTACACCATTCTCAGAATTCTGTATAGCTCATATCTGTATTTACGTAATCATCATATATATGATTTAGGTTGAGATTATCTTGTCTTAAGAGTACAATCATATTTGCATTGTCCCTAATTAAATGTTTTGGTACTTTTCCTATGACTGTGGTAGGTAAACGGCATCGACGTTGCGGCGTCTCCCCATACTATAATTCGAGGCTATCTTACCTTGCTTCTCGTTGATGACGTTATCGAATATAAATATGGAATTTTCTTTGCCTTCTGAGGGTTGAAGTACCTTATCCCCATCCTCAAACGTGTACACTCCTATATCGGGTAAGTTTTTCCAGCACTTTGAGCAGGTATTAATATTTTGGTTGATGCAATGATTTAGAGTATATGTAAAAGTTCTCGAACCTAAGTCCGTTCACATGAATTAACATATTGAGTAAGACGTTTGTCTTTCTAGCGTTGGAGCTATCCAGAGTGAGAGCTCTCACATTACTGGGGAATAGAGGCCCATGTCTTCCTTGACACGTGTCA
Organism: Hymenopus coronatus; assembly: GCA_030762935.1. NCBI lineage: Eukaryota > Metazoa > Arthropoda > Insecta > Mantodea > Hymenopodidae > Hymenopus > Hymenopus coronatus. The sequence continues at coordinate 261,550,597 of CM060900.1, forward strand.
TTTTTGAAGTCTAAAACGTGTATAGGTAGGGAACACTTTTGCTATACTACTTTCATCTTATGACTAAGATTATAAGGTGTATATTTGGTTTTTTTTATTTCGTAGTGTATCATGAGCATTGAACGAGATTGGAAGTCATCCAAGAGTGGTTCTGGAATACTTAATTCTTAGATTGGTTCTCTACCATTTGAGGCTCTGCCAGGTTACAGGTATTGTGGTCCTGGAACGAAAGTACACAAACGATTGCAGAGAGGGAATTTGCCTGTTAATACATTGGACAATTATTGCCTCGTTCACGATTTAGGTTACGCTTCGCATCAGGATACAAGTTCGAGGCATTTGGCAGATAAAGTTAATATAAAAAAAGCTTGGAATCGGGCACAGTCTTCGGACTCTACTTTTGGCGAGAAGATCTCTGCTAGACTTGTGACCGCATTCATGAAGGTGAAGTTGGCCCTGGGCGCGGGTCTGAGCAGGAAACGCACGACAAAGAAGAGGGTTCTACCTCCACCTGTTGGGGGTGGGTTCTTACCTCTATTGCCTCTTTTGGCTGCGTTGGGTGCTGCTGGTGGCATGGCTGGTGGTGCTGCTGAGGTCGCTACCTCTGTGAATTGGAAGCGTGCTGCTGAGAGACAACTAAACGAATTGGCTCGACACAACCGTCATATGGAAGCTTTAACAATGGGGAAAGGTCTTAGGCGTCCTGGAGGGAGACGCAAGAAGCGAAAGGGAAAAGGCTTGTATTTGCGTCCAAAACATTTAGAGCAAAGGCTGTATATATCCCGGAGAAGGCCTTAAATATTAGCTAAGATTGAAGCTTATGCTACACGGCTACACATTCCCAATTTTAGAGGCGTCTACATGCTCGACAAACTTCCTCTACGGCCTAAACTTTCAGAGAGGCTTGTAGTTAACCAGCATTTTTTGCAGGTTTTATTTCCTTGACACTTTTGTAACATAGCAAATATATGGTTCGTTCGGTACTCCGATAAAAATGTTTGCCTATAAAGTTTTGCATTACTTTGCAACCACATTTGAAATTGTACGCAACCCATGATTAATTGCTAAAATTGAAAACTTTTAACACATAATATTTAATTATTTTTAAGAAATAAAAAAATTGGTTATGCCCTTTGTTTAATTACATTTACTCCGATCCAAATTAATTACTGTTATATCCTCCAGGTTCATTATCACTTCCATGGTTGGCTCTGGACTTCTCTCTATCTTCCACTTTTTTTAATGGGGCAAGGAGCAACAACATGAATGAAACTTCAATGGAATGATACCTTTATCGCAAAGTGACAATAAATCCTTATATTTCAAGTCTGGTATAGAAAGGGAGAATAGACGCTCTTCGTCCAAACACATTTATTTGTGAATAGTTCCTTAAATGCTCCTAACTGTATATCAGAATTCCAGGACTCTGTTTTTCATCTCCGAAGCATTTTGTTTTCAACCGGTTTATTCTCTTCTCTTTCCTGTTCTTAGCTTTGTTGCACAGAATTGCTGTGGACATACCTGATATCCAATATGGTCATCAAACTTCAACTCTTTCGCATTATAAGGTGCAGCATTCTTCCTTTATTTTGAGGATCGAGCACATCGAAAGATGTTTAGCCAGTCATATAGTGTAAATAGATACGAATTTATTTCGATTCTCAATGACACTGTGCATACTGGCCAGACTTGAGGAAGCTTGCTCAATCACATTAATGTTAGTGGTGTTAACGAATATAACAGAAGAACAGCAACATTTTGGTTTCGGTTTTGCCCACCGAAAGTATCCCCCCCCCCAAAAAAGAAAGAAAAAAAAAAAGGGATACTCCGTGTACTGTATGTGGCAGAGTGGTAAGAAGGAAGTAACAGTAAGTTCCAACTTCAACACTTCCCCATTGCCATTTAGTTCATGCCAGGTGTAACAGTATGTACTGTTTGTGTGATTCTCTCATACACAGTTACGTTGTAGGCACAAATTTTACGACTATAGTACATCGGAGCAACCCCACTAATTGGGATCTGCAACACACATTGTACAAGGTCGAAAGTTGCTGTCACAAACGTTTCTTCTGTGGAAGCCCTTGTTTTGGCATTTGTCATTTACTTTGCTTTGGTTGGCTTCTTGTTCCCTTTTCTTGTGATTTAGATATTCGACTCCATTTGATTCTTTCCTTTCCCTTGAGCAGCATCATAAGTGGTGCAAAATTAATACTGGTCTCTTGTCTGCTTGCTTTCCTATTCTATTGAGGTCATGTAATATGTATAATTACACAAAACTCCAACTACAGGTATAACTACTCCAAAACTCGAACCTTTGGCCTCTGCATTTATAAGCCTAAATGTTATGTACTAGCACAGGAAGGCATCGCTCCACGATAAAATATTACCTTTGGATTGCCTGCGCAGTATAGTGACCAGCGAGCTGTCAACCCCATGAGGTTCCGGGTTCGATTCCCAGTTGGAAATGTTACTTTTTCTCTAGTTAGAACTATTCAATTCCCTCCATAGAGTCTGGAAGTGTGTACATGAGAGTGAATGTGCGTGTGAAAATAAGTTAAAGACGTAAAAATCCTAAGGCAATTTAAACTTACGTTCAAATAATCATAAAAAGACAGTAATATTTCAGCCAAAGCCCTGATATGACCATAACAATTAAAGAGGTTAAAGAAATGGATAAACAAACTAAAATTACCTCCAGATTGTATTGTGTCAGAATTGTCTGCATTAGCAGAAGGTTTATGGTCAGATTTATCTTCTGGTTATGTACAATTGCCGATGTCAAACAATCTCCTGTTTCAGAAATTTGTAGCCAAGTAATCAGTATCACTGGCAGTTAATCTTGCATCACTAAAAGCATTACAGTTATTATTCTATCAAGGTAAATATATATTTAGTTATTAGGGGAGTAAAATAATGAAATAAGAGTATATGTAAATTAACAGCTTAAATATTGATAGTAACATACTTAGATGCAAATTATGACTGTCACATTCAAGTTAAAAACACGAAAACTTAGATATTAATATCAGACAAATATGAAAACTATGACCGTCTGTAGTCTCTGTATTGACAATCTCGGCATTCTTTAAAGTAAAATAGCCGTTTCCTTCTTCACTTATATCAGTTTCAAGAGATATAGGCTCAGATAGCTCAAGCACACGTTGGGTTGCCTAAACATTCAGAGAACATTAAGTTCATCCAATTACTCACTTCATTTAAGAAATGATTATTCAAAATACTGCTGGATTTTTTTTTACAATTTGTAACTTACCAATATGCTTACACCTCATTCTCTTTTGTATTATGTTTAATACTATGTAACATTAGTTGGTCTCGGGTTTACATTTCCTGCACAGCATTTTGTAGCATATAAAGCCTCACTTCCGTTGTGTGAAATAACTCTTCCTAGATTGAAATAAAAACTTACTGCAAGTTCCTGTAATGTGACGTTGGCTTTAAGCATTATTAGAACACATGACAGCGACCTTAACATCATCACTCTTTTCAGCGGATTCTGCTTGACAATGGATGCGTAATGTAGCTACAACTTACGACAAGCAGAAGTAACTAAGTGCTTTAAGTGATTTCTGCCTGCCTAAGAAACGTGAAATTTGGACTTGATGAAAATATAAAATAGACACAATTTAAAGAAAGAAAGAGATATCGCTTTGAGACTTTGCTGGTTTGTAGAGAACACATTTTTTGAAAAGACGGTGTAACAATCTCAAAACAGCCACATTTGGACTTGGTGACCTCTGCCAGAACGACGACGATATACACAATTTCTTCAGGGCTAGACTCAATGCTGATGATACTTTTTTTTTCTACGTCCCAATAATAACACCATGAAAGCAGAGATTCAGTGCCCCTATGCTATTGACTTTACTCAAGACAGATCGGTTGGTTCTCTCCTGGGTTTCACCGGCAAGCGCGTGGTACAGCTTGCAATGCTGACAGAATTGGACGAGCTGGTGAACATCTTTAAAGCCAGCATCATACGTATTGAGTGTAGCCTTGCAACGGGTTCATTCATCAATGGTAAGAGTGGCCATTCTCTTTACGAATTTTTGCCGTCGGTTCCTCCTGGATACCACATTTCTCAGGAACCATCCAGCCCTATATATCTGCCAATCGTTGACACAAATCTCATTGATAAGGTCAGCATTCGAGTGGTGGACCTGAACGGCGATACACTAGACTTCAGAAACGAGGTTATTTCTGTGAGGCTACATATAATACGAAATGAGAATAAGTTTTAGAAAGTATTACTATATTGAAAAGATTCGCTCAAGATTGCGACTTACTCAGTGTTTGACACGCAAAGTGCTAACATTATCTAATCGGAAGTTCCTCGAGGAGCTGGGTTTCAAGGTTCTGTAATGGAAATTTTGGATGTCACGGGCGTTCCAACTTTTGATGATAAGATTAGCAAAGAAGAACAACATGTCTTCCTAACTTACAACATGTCGGCTCTCGATGTAAACAATGAAATTCGGATACCATGCCAGGCTGAGAATTTGTACACACTTCCTAGCAGAAGTTATCTGTACATTGAAGGTTCTGTTACTAAACCTACTGGTGAATCATCATCATCAAAGCTAATCAACAATGCCATGGCATTTCTGTTTGATGATTTTTGCATAGATATGAATGGTACTACCACAGACAGGACCAGAAATCCAGGCATTTCTTCGACTTTGCACAACTATGCTTCTCTCAACATTTTACACTTCAATCGCTTACAGAGCGCTGGTTGGACCTATCCGGAAGAAGATGTAGACATTGTGAATGCACTCAACGCTAGCGTTCCTCTCTCGATGCTTCTGGGCTTCGCAGACGATCACAAGGAACTCATACTGAATAGCAAGTTCGAACTCGTTCTCATTAGATCTAATAGTTCTAATAACTGTATAATAGGCAACGATCTAACTATTCTTAAACTAACCAGGATTGAATAGAGGATGCCCGTACTTCAATTTTCCGATGCTGAGAGGGCAGAGTAACTTAAACTTGTCAAGTCAGATCAGCCTGTACACGTTGCTTTTCGAACCCTGGACCTTCACACTCAACCTGCTGTACCACAGACGAAAGCATTCACATGGAACGTTGCGACGACATCGAAGCTTGAGGAACCACGTTTTGTTATTGTAGATGCACAAACTGATAGATTGAATTATCTCGCTAAAGATAACTCTCTCTTTGATCATTGCAATATTACTAACTCGCAGCTTTATCTAAACAGTGAATGTTACCCTTACCATGATATGAGTTTAGATTTCGGAAATTCTAGATTTGCATCTCTCTACGATCATTATTCTAGATTTCAGTATTCTTATTATGGTAAGTAGAACTACCCCTGTTGAAGAGAAATGATTCTTTGAAATATGCACCTCTATTTGTCATCGACTGCTCTAATCAACCTGAGGAGACAGTGACTGGTGCTGTTAACATCCGATTAGAGGTTCAGGCTTCGGCAAACTTTCCTTCTCATACATCATTGATCTGTTTGATTATTCATGATAAATTGTTTACCTATAAACCTCTAACTCATGCTGTTCAATCTACTATATAGAACCTATAGTTTTGTCATATTTATATCAATAAAGAATGAATGGAACACTACTATATGTTTATTGATTTTAAGATACATCTCCCTAACCCTTCTTCTGACATTCCTACCTCCCACTTTATATGAACACATTGACTTTTGTACATCATGGAATTGAAATAAATGTCTTTCAATATAGGGTATAAGTCTCTTCTGTCCTGTTAGATAATCAGTATTCAGATTTATGCTTTTTTCGTTTAGACATGTATTTAAAGAAGCTATTTTGTTTACGTTATTCTTACACACTATTAAATTGTATGCGTAGATTATATTCTCACTGTAAGATATACAGGGAAGCCTAAGGTCTTTCAGGTGCAATTCCCTCACTGCGATGTTTTAAACTATAATCAACCTGTCCTCTTTTGTTATGTATACGAATGTTTCGTCGTTTGCTATGATGTAAAGGGAAGGGAGTTCGTAATGCAGTCCTATATTCACACGATGGTGGGCTGTAATGGAGATATCATCTAGCATAAACACAAAAGGGGGTTTCATTCTTCTCCGGTTTTTCTCTGATATGGGATCGACGATAATTACTATAACATCTTATTGTTGTTGATGTATATATATATATATATATATGTGTGTGTGTGTGTGTGTGTGTGTGTAAGGCTCTTCTTTTATTGACTGTGACATTCTGATTTTTTTTTGCACCTACCTTTCTTCTTCGACTACGCCTTCTTTCTCGCCCAAGGTCTCGATGTTCCCCTCGGACTTTGGCATCGAACGATCCACATCCCGGTATGGTGGCACATATCTTTTGAACGTTCTGTAATTACACACTTTTTTTTTGTTACCTGTATTTTTTATCATAAGTAAACTAAGATATGTTTCGTCAAGTACTCGCCCTTTTAGCTTGCGGTACACGTCACAGTAATTTTCGCAACGGAAAGATGTGGTTATTTCATCGTGATGCGATGGATTCTTGCGGACGATGGAAAGCGTATCACCGTTGCATGTTTCCTCATGATTTTCATCACAATGTTGCTTCGTTTGCTCATACTTTGCGAGGTTTACCCTGTAGGCGTTGTCGCTCTCGATTGCGCTTCTAATAATCTCACTATTCATGATGATGGCTCACAGTCAACTGTGCACTCAGATCAGTGAAAGGACTACTTCATCAGTTTTGTGCAGACGTAGAATAGTGGGGAGTTTTCGTGTGTGTTTGCAAGGAGGGGATACATGTTCTTTCCTGTCCCTCGAGTAATGGCCTCGTGTTCTACAGTCACGCACGTGTAACTAGACCACCTACAGAACTGTCATGGGTGTATGAGAAATACACGTTTTCCCGCATGTTCATTGATCTCCTTTTCCTTTTTGTAGCATGTGTAACTAGCCTACATATATGTCATGCGTGTATGCAAGATATAAGTTTCGACAAATTCATTCGTGATCTTGAGTGTTCACCTCCTTTTGGTACAGGTTTCGACATGTTCATTCCTATCCTCAAATGTTGACCTCTTTTTTTGTATCGACACACACACGTACGTGCATGAAACCACCCACCCCCCGGCCCGTCTCATCTTGGTCGCGGAACTCGGCGTAATTTTCCACAACACGCCCTATATCCCCCATTCGTAATGCTCTCTCTCTGTCTCTCTCTCTCTCTCTCTCTCTCTCTCTCTCTTTATCTCTCTATCTCTCTCAACCTTCGTTACGCGGGTTTGAAAAAGTACACGGATTTAAAAACAGATGCTTTTATACAGAAGCGGATTTAAACACATAACATTTTGTGATGGCATCCCCGTCATTATCTACTACTCATGTGTATTGTTATTGAAGAGTTTTCTATGTGTCTTCATTATATCACAGACAATTTCATACTTCCGACTCTGGGAAGAATAGGTAACAATCAAGGCAAGAGGAAAATCCACTCCCAGCTAGGAATCGAAACCAGGGCTCTCGCACAGCAGTTAGCTACTCTACTGACTAAGCTACAAGTGGCCAGCGCAAGCCCTGCTCTTAAAACCACTGCTCAGTACCTTTCTTAATGCATTTTTACGGGTTCCCTATTATCAAAGTGACGAGGGTAGCTTCTGGGGCCCTTTATAGTGCACATTCTGAGCTATATTCAATGTCTAAGTTAAGTAAGAATATTCTTGCTGCTTGAGCTTAAAGCAAACAATTGAAACTAAAATATTCTAAAATTCCAGGATTAATATCAAACTTAGCTCATTGCAATATTCATTGCATCAATTCAATATTAAGCTCATTGAAATCAAACAGATAAAATATTGTACTAATTTCCCTTTATACTAATATTATAGCTATATGGAATATTGCACATCTAAATATTTCAGCCAATTTAGGGAAAACTTAGTTTCCATATTGTCGTATGGAAACGTACAAGGGTTTAAATTTCAGTTGAATATCTATTTCTATTCAAGTTATTGCATAGTAAATATGGATTTTAGTATCCCATGGCAAAGCTCCATGGCACTTTAAAATTTAAAGTTTGTTTAAAAATATCTATATACATAATTTATCTGATTATACTCCAGCAGAAATGTAATATATTAATTTACTAACTTTAGTTTAAGAGAATAAGACGTTTACACTCCTTTGATTATAATTCTCTAGTTGGCAAGACAAACATTTTATACTACTGTTTCACTTTAAAAATCTACAAAACAACTAGGTGTAAGGTATATCATGAACATTTTGCAGAAATTAATGTACTAAAAAGACAATGTTTAGAAACTTCAAATCAGTAACTGAAAGCAATTTATTCCAAATTGTTATCTACTTTAGATATGACTATATATATTCAAAACACCAAAAGGGATATTACGGTATATGGCAAAACAGGAATATATATATATATATATATATATATATATATATATATATATATATAGATCAATACATGAAGAAACAAATTATGATTTGCCCAGTGATCCAAGAAACTGGAATCATCCTGCAGAAAATATGACTCTCCAAGAAACTCAAGAAAATGTAACATACCCAATAGAAATATTTACAGATGGGAGCAACTCAAAAGAAAAAGTAGGGGCAGCAGCAATATTTCAACGCGGAACACTCATGTGTCAATTAAAATAGAGATTATATTCAAAATATACTAACAACCAAACTGAACCGGTAGCTGTCTAGAAATCCCTAGAGGAACTTCAAACATGGAAGAACTATCGAAAGAAGAAAGCATTGCAGGCGTATACACCAATAGTAGACTCACACTATCTCTATTAAAAGAAAACAATAAATTCAATACATTAGTAAATAATTTAGTCGTAATGCTGGTATGGTGCTACAATTACGTTACTCCACGATTCACTTCAGTTGGGTGAAGGCTTATATGGGAATCGTGGTAATGAATTGGCTGACAGATTAGCTAAAGAAGTAATAATAAACAATATAATTCCCAAATCCACCATCAAATTGGAAACTAAAAGGGCAGATATCGTGGAATGGCAGACTAGATGGAATAGTACCACAAAAGGAGCAGTAACTATAATATCCTTTTTCCGCTAATCAAAGAAAGGTTGAAAATGAATCTTTCAACAATTCCAGAACTTACAGCCATCTTTTCAGGCCACGGGAAAACTAAATCCTATTTACATGGATTTCACATAATAGATGACCTAACGTGCGCATACAAAGGAGCCCAACAGACAGTTAACCATCTAATATACCACTGCATAAACACAGAACATCAAAGGGCAATATTAATCAAAGAAATTATTCAGAGTGGAGATATCTGCCCTGTCAGGATCTAATATTCCGGCATTTACGAAGTTTTTGTAAATATATTAACTCCATAGATATCTAAACCAAATATATATACATAAACTGTATAATTAATATGTACTAATTCTAAGCACAGAGTAATTCTAAAATTAATCTAAACAGTCGAATGTAGTAATACAAAATTATTTTAATGACATTTGATTACAATGAGATTATTTCGAAAAGAAAATATTAGTGTATATTATTATAAATTATTATTTATTGTAACATTTATCAGTATTTGTCTGCAATGAGTTTATTTATAAAACAAACATTAAGTGTATAATGATTATATATTAATATTATTTATTGTAATAATAACAACAAACAAATGTATTGATAGCATATACTAGTGTATGGATGCATGTAATGTTATCGTTGTAACGGCAGATGCAAGTTTAATATAAATAAACTCCAAAAGTAAAAATCCATTTTGAAATTATAGGCTGTGGTCAGGATGATTGAGGTTTTAGGATGCTAAAGTCATTAGCGCTCTAATAAGCAGATAATACGCACAGATATAACACACATAAATGTAATCTGCATTAAAATTAGAGCTAAAAACAGATAAAATCCGTGTTAAAAATATTATCCATTGTTAAAAAATACAGGGGTAGCGATAAAACTATGAAAAAAAAAAAGGAGCGAAAAGTAAAGACAAGAAAAACCAAAACTATTGCTTCAGTAAAAAACGATAAATGGTAAAAATGTAAAACGTATCAGAAACCAAACCAATCGCTTCATTATCACATCAGATAACACAAACTGGAAAAGTAACTCATGATAAACATTTGAAAACCATATCCACTGTTCTAGGATCAGCCGCAAGAGAGAACGGCATATGTAAAAATGATGGAATGTGTGGTAGATGACCACGCTCTAGCAACACAAGATGGACTAAAAGCTCTTTCCCACAGAGCAGAGTATGGTCATGGAACTCAAGTGCCAGTTTTCACGAGACTTGTGCCGAAGGTTACTGTAGCACCTCCTACAAGAATAAAAACAAACTGAAAAAAATTAGCTAAAATCGCACGATGTTTGTAAAAAGACACATGCAAAGAACTATGTAGTATCTGTCAATCAGGTACAGAAATATTAAAATTGTAAGTACAGAAATTAATAAATATTTTAAACTAATGTGTTAAGCTAAACAGATAAAAAACCCTTATTTGATTTGCTCTACCCACTCTTCGACAAACTAGATTTACGAATGCTCATTCTTGTGTTTTATATAAAACGTTTATGAAAAAGTTTTCATTTCCCATTTCTTTCTAGGTAAAAGAGCTCTACCATAGTCTGAAGCGAGAACTAAATGTTTTAAAAGCGAGTCACCATGGGAAGGCTTTGCAGTTTGCGCCGCCACATGACCGCTGCACACACAGCACAGTACAGTGAAAGTATCTCGAAAACCAAAAACTTCGAGATACTTCCATGAGGTTGGTAGGAAAAGAGACGAACAAATGTATCTGAGGAAAAGGAAGGCAAATATACGAATAGGTACAGCTTAAATAAACCATCATTCGCTGCGCTCCAAACTGAATTTATTTTATTTGGATAAAATTGTAACAGTCTGGCTGGAGTAACTAATTGCACACAATAGGAAAGGCCAAAAATAATAATGTCCCTTTTGAATAGTAAAGCCCGCTATATACAAGCTATATTAAGCCAGGAACTAACTAAATGTTACAAATAGTATTTTCCATAAAAAATTCAAAACTATCTCAATCCTTAACACAAAGAAACAAGCAACTATCATGAAAAGTCTTATATAAGAAAACTGATTTTAACCGTCATACATGTACATGCATCTCCATTTATATATGTATACACACACATACACACCTTGCTTTTGTTTTCAATAAATGAATAATAAAATGATGGAAAATACAACGCCAATTAAAGAGTTAAGGCTCTATACTGGATTAGCTAAAAGAATTCAAAACCCAGAATTGCGCTATTCCTCTAAATATGATCAACTCCCAACTTATACAATAAATAATGAGTAGTAGGATAATCACAATTTCCAGCTCATGAAAATTTCCTTAATTTTCTGTCCAAAACTAAATGTCTGCCAATATATTATTCTTAAGAGAATAGCTCCTTTGCTCAGACACGAAATTAAGTAAATAAGTATACCAAGTCAATGTAATTAGGCAAAAAAAAAAAAAAATACCCATGAAGAATAATAAATTCCATACTAATGTCACGAAAAACAATAAATTCGGAAAACAAACTATTAAGAAACGCTAAATCAGACAAGAAAATGGCCCAACCTAAAAAATTACAATTATAACAAAAAAATAAATCCAATGTCAATAAAAAAGAAGTCAACTCCTTAGAGTGATCTAGAACTGCCCTCAGCAGATAAATTCTCAAAAGCAAAGAAAATTAAACCCCCATAATAAAACCCCAAATGGCGCCCCACAATGGGTCAAAAAAATGTAATGGACAAAAAGAATTCCGCAGTTAAATCCCCTTGCACCGTCTAAAACTTGGCAAAAGGACTACTTCCCATACACAAATTTAAATTATACAATATGTGAGTGAAAAATCTTTCAGTCCACAAACCTTAATTTCAATTAGCTGAAAATCAGTTCACGAATAGTATATTCGAGACAAAATCTTTATTTAAATTCTCCTTTTTTTTTATTAAATCCTATTTTCTCAAGCATTAGCACCTAAAATGCCGTAAATTCAACCCACAATTTAGAGTATTAGAGTATGAGTAAATAATCCGTAAGAACTAAATGAAAGTGGTTATCTATACGTGCGAAAATTTCACGCGAAATACAGCATCTCATTAAGTAATCTGGAAAATCTTTTAATCTGGGCTTTATTTTAGTAACTATTAATTGACTCTATAGAACATGCACCTTGAGAATCTAATAAAAAATTGTTTTCATATTACATTGGTAACATTTCTCTAGAAATATCTCATAAATAAACAGAGAAAAACTGAGTCTTAAATTCTATATATAGCCTCCACACCGAACACTGGTTGCTTACAGGCATTACACCAATACAATATAAATATGCCAATATTTATAATACTTAATTTAACAAAAATAAAGCCACATTTAACACTGCGAAAAATTCCCCCACCCTTGCGATTCAATTCTAAAAAAATAATACAATTTTAGTCCTTGGAACAGAAAAAATCTGATGTGTACCATTCACATGACTTTCTCCATATCCCTGCAACAAATAATTCTTAAAAAGCTTATACTTCTATTTACTTTCTGCTAATCAGAAAAAAATAGCAGAAATAGTCTAATTACTCGCTTCCTTGTAAGTAGAAGCGAAATAAAGGACAACCGTAGGTTAAAATGATAGTCGAAAGCTGGCTGCTATGACAATGACGTTCCTTTGTCTATATGGATAGGAGTTGACAAATTCCTGTATGAGAAAAGTATACGTTTTTCATAGCAGAAACCAAAAATAAGGAATGTCACAAAAACGACGAACTCCACGAAAAAAATGTATATAACATAAATTGTGTGTTTTAATGTGCTCTACATTTTTTGTGTAGTAAGTTTGTGTCCGTCTCTTACGGTTTAGCAGTTATTCAAAATTTAGTAAAATTCATTCAGAATAAACTACTCTTCAGAGGCTATTCCCAGAAAATTCAAGATATACATTTTATTAGTCAGGTAAATATGTTTAATATCCGAAATTTTAATCAAAATCGTTAGAGCCATTTTTGAGAAAAAATCTTCGTGTCGCATCCCTGGAAGATACTAAACTTAAATACCAAGTTTGGTATTTTACCGATTTTTCGTTTTTGAGTTATCGTGTTCACAGTCACACGGACACACGGACACACTCACACACACACGGACCTTTTTGTGAAAATGCTTTTTTTGGATATTGGGGACCCTAAAACATATATTTCCGGTGAAATCTCGGTATCGAATTTTTGGTGGAGTGCAATACTTTCTCTATACACTATGCACATAGTGCGTATGGAGAAAGTAAAAATGAATCTCAACTCTTAAAACGCATCCCAATAAAATATTAAAATTTCCCAATAAAAATCTCTCATAAATATTTTCATAATCAGCCCCATCGGCCATCTAGCAATTATGGTATAAATTGCCCAAAGAAAATCTTATACACAAGTAACATACAAACTTTGCAATATTCCCAATGACAGGAAAAGATCACCCTACAACAACTTCTGCATTCTCTATCGAATTTACACCCGATAAGTTATATATCTGAATTGGAAGAAGGAAATCCTATTCCACCAAAAGCCCACACTAAATTCAAACGTTCATAGTTTCTAAATTCTAAGGCGAGTGTCCATACCATATGACATACCACCCCTCTCTGTCCTGGGTTCCCTCACAAAACATAACTGTGTCCAGTCTCACTCCGAGCAACAACTAACTGCTCCCGTATCTCGGCTCACGGAGGAAAACATAAGCACAGGCATTTCTCAGGACCAATAAGAATCGAGGACGGGCAACTACTGACATAAGAAGCAGACAGCTAACGAACAAAGTTCTCCTACACGCCCACGAAAGCTCTAGAAAAATTAGGCGGAAGGACAGAATAAAAAAAAAAGTGTAAGTTACATTTCCTTGCTGGACCTTAAGAAAAAATTAAAGCAACTAGCACATAAAAGGAAAGCATAAAGCGTTTAACAATGGAAATCAATATAAAATGTAATGGATGAGGTTAATAGCATATAAAAATTATTCAAATAAAGATTTTATTTTAAATATATCTGAACTTCTTTTAAGTAAAGTACTGCCTATCTTTTATGGATTATTACACAAAATTATTAATCTATATGGATTATTATACTCAGCATTAAGAAGTCTTCACGGCTATCGCAGAAATTAAAGATTTACACTTTCTTTGGCTTACGAATATCTTGAACTTTAAGTATTTTTGATAACAATTATTATAGTTATTTTTAGAAAATAAAAAATAATAAAAAAAATTCATGCAAATGGCAATTTCGGTTAGAGGGATTTTATTGAAATTAAATAGCAAGTTTGGTATTTATTGAAATTTTCGGTTTTCTTTGTTTTTTGTTGTTTTTTCAACCTACGGTATAGACAGACTTCCTGGATTTCCTCTCATTTCGCTTCCCTCCGTCATGCTTCAGATTGACCCAAGCTCAGCGACCGTCGGTGTCGGACACGGCCGGTGCGGAGTCCTGCGCTTTGAAACTTCTCGGCCCAGCCAAATGGCAGCCCTTATCCCTCTACTGCTAGGATTCTGTTTCTCCAGCCTGGCTAGAGGGAAGTTTCTGAATAACCCTCCAGGGATGTCTGGAGTGAAACTCCTGTGGCCTGGTTATCAAGCCTGTAACTGTTTAGGTTTGTTTCCACTGGCAACTTTTATGAGGCATATGTTTGGAACATGTTCCTTAAAATTCTTTTATGTGTTTACATGTACGTCTGGAACCATTAGAGTTTATTCCTCATATAGCCATAAAAACTGTATGATATACTGGTTTGGAATTGATTGCAACTATCAAGAACTGATACTTGAGGCTATGCAATATTTTCTACTTCCTCTCATCGGTCCCTTAAACTGTCGAAATAACACTCAAAGATGCCCTTTTTATTAGTCCAAAGTGCTTGCAACCCAAAATCAAATTATTGTTATTGTTATTATTATTATTATTATTATTATATTTCTTAACGACGCCGTCAATTGCTAGGATCATATCACAACAACCGTTGTGCTAGAATTTTTCCTGTAGGAGCTCTTTAAAACGCCAGAAAATCTACTAATATGCCCTATCGCTTTTAAGCACACTTAAAAACCATCGATTTGGGCCAGGGTTGAACCTGCGACCTTGGGAACCGAGGGCCAGTACCGAGCCACCAAGACTGACCCCTTAAGCAAGCATTTTGCTTTAGATCTACTATTAAAATTCTCGTGAAAAACGCAGACCACTACATTTCGAAAACTAAGCAGTGTACGGTGAATGCACTGTGAAAGTACAAGTTCCGAAACTTGCTAAAGTCGTTGCTTGCCTTGCGGGAACAAGCAACATGTTGAGAAAATGTATAGGTTGTATGCCAGGAACACAAATCAAGTATGGAACAGTATTATAGAGCATAACATTGTTGCTGGACTTGTCGCGAACTAACCGAAACATGTACAGAACACCAGTTCCATACAAACAGTCACGAGTGGAAATGCCCCGGAAGTCTGTGCGCCTCCTCGGCTGAGCCCTACAACCTATACGTTTCTTGGGGATCCTTTAAAATAACAATTAGTTGCAATTGCCTGCCGTAACAGACTGTTAAATTATGAAGTCTGGGACCTAAAGTACGAAACTTAATTCGCCACTAGGGTATCGCATCTCCAGGTAAAAAATGCGAGATTGTTAGGGAATTTAATGTCATGCCTGCATATTGCTGTCATGGTACTTCAGTTGCTTAGAGCAACCGGAAGGAAAAAATACATTGGATTTTTCAGTGTGACAATAACCTAACATTTTGTGGAAGTAAAATATTTACACTAAAGAATGTAGCTTTAGCTTATTTCGTTTATTTGGCATTTGTTTGCAAGTCACACAGCCAACATAACTACACATGAACAAAACATATAATAGTAAATATGCAGAATGATTAGACAAATATGTAGCAACATATGTCTAACGGCCACATTGTGATGAAAGTACTTCGTGTATAAGGTAGACAGTCACATTCACATTTAGCTTAGTTCGAATCAGTACAAAAAGGAACTCTCTCTCTCTCTCTTTTTTTTTTTTTTTTTTGCAATAACATTTTAAGAAAATATGACCAACATTATCAATGGAATTATTATAATTACAGAAGGGGAGTATTTTATTCCAATTTTGTACAGAAATTTTGAATTTGTTCGAAGTTTGAAAAAAGAGAAAGACAACACTGGCAGCATGATAGACAGCGAACATAAATGTTCCTGTTGCAGAATTTATTTCTAACAGGTAAATAACTGAGTAAATTTCCTTTAAGATCATCTTGAGTTCATGTGCAAACCACTAAATACTCCATAAAGGGAATCGGCTTTCACCGTTCTTGTAAGCACGATAAAACATGCATGTGGGCAACTCAGAATTTAAATATGTAGATGTATTACTTAGATCACGATAGGCCACATACTCAAACGCTCCTAATCATTTTTCAGCAAACCGCTTGCCTGTCTAACGGGAAAATACTTCTAGACATAAGGATTGAACAATCGCTCTTTTTGGTCTTCGAAAAACGCATTAAGAAATAATTTTCACTTAAAGACTAATAAATCTATTTTTGACTGGTAAGAAAAGAGGAAATAATGCAACACAAATTAGCTTAGATTGATAATTTTAGACGAAACTGAAGAATTTCATTAACTAGGTAGCATGATAACATCATCTTCTGGAAGAAGTAAAAAATAAAGTATGTGGAATATGTCCAGTAAAATATCATAATTTAATAAGAAGAATGAATTATTTACATTAAATAATATTGGTTTATGAAATAGTGTGGACTTATTGAGAACATATATGCAGCGTAATGTTATATAGATGTGAAACCTGATCAGTATCAAAATCAGTGAGAAGAATAACCGAAGCAGATTCTGAAAATTTGTTGCACTCATATAATCACAAACGGAGAAGTTTACGAGAGAGCAAATGCAGAAAGCGAAATTTGGAACCAATTAGAAATGAAGCAGTACTAGTAAATGGAAGAAGAGGTAAATAATGAATAATGAAGATAATGAAAATATGTAATATATAAATGAGAATATATTATTAGAGGATATTAGCATAAGCTTAGTTATAAGAGAGACGAGATAGCTGAAACTGTACATTGGTCATGAAAGAGAGATATTTCACAAGATTTGGTGGGCAATAACCAAGGAGTTGGGGTGTTATGTGTAAAAGAATGTCCTTGAACTAAAAGGACACCGTAATCTTGAGAGGGTTGTGAGATTGTGAAAGTTACTGGAAAGCTAGTAGCAGCCTAAGTGAAATAGTAAGATAGTTTCTATTGGCCCGCTACTGGAAGCGAGAGTAATAAAGTAAATTATAACAATAATAACTCCATGGTACGACAGCTCACAAGGAACCTTGGCCTACCGCCCGTCCGCTGCGTCCTCCATCACGGTCCATGACAGACGTCATGTATGGGGTGCAGTATTGGAGGATAAGACGTGGTCAGCCCCTCAAACCCCCGGCCGGTTAATGCGATCCTCATGACCTCGAGCCGGATCTTCTCCATCAAGTAGCGCCTGAATTGGCCCCTTCCCAGGGACCTCACGAGGCTGAGTGCACTCCGGACCAGGTCTCCCAGCGGGGGAAAAATCACCACGCCGGTACCGGGAATCGAACCCAGGTCTCCTGCTTGGTAAGAGCTGCGATACCACTGCGGGAAGTAGACGACCAAGTCAATAAGTGCACAGTTTAATGCTTAGGTAAAACAAGGGCGTTCGATATATATTCTACAGAGTCGCAAGTTCTCACACAGTTGGTCCTTATTTATTGCACAATTCAGTTCGTCCTTAAGTAGCAGTACATTCGGATGTTCGCCACAGTACTTTACAGATTATTTACGTAAGAAACGTGAACCTCGAAACTTAAGTTTCACCTTAACTTTTAATACACTTTCTGCTAGGATCTCAGAGAATTATAAAGTGTGTAAAAATTGTGAATATTAATGGTAACAGTTTAAATAAAATACTCAAACTAAAATATACAATTGTGTTATCTCTAAGATAGTTCCTGAACCCAACTAGCCGGAGCAAATATGAATAATATATTAAAAATATACTTAATAATAAAAATAATCACAGATAATGAGGATTGGGTGTGACCGTCACAGAAAAAACAAAAAAACTATAAAAGTCATAGGCTTTTATTAAGCCACCAAAGTAATTTCAAGATTATAACCAAAGTTGCAGCTGAAGGCAAGAATAACAAATGAAGGGAATGACTACAATACATGGAACAAAGTAGGAACGACATGAACAACAGAATATACGAAGAATTAAACAGGAAGGCAAAGAGAGAGATTCAGAGTGAAGAATCGCTGTAAACCAATCCAAGGATTGATAACTCAAGAAGAAGAATATGCGTTCATGAAACTAATGGTATTATAAACTCATCGTCAGGTTTAGTGCATAAAAGTAAACGCTATTACTATTAAAAAGTCTTACGTGTTCCATTCACATAGCTTTCTCTATCTGTTTCGCAAACAATTTTTCATTTATCTGCAACATGCTGATCAAGATAAACATTAACAGTGGTCTTGTTATTTGGTTCCTTATGAATATAAGAAAAACAAGGGCATACATTAGCCTAAAAGGGCAGTTGATTCTTTAAATGCTATCACTACGCCACTCTCATTGAAGTTCGGTTCTCTTTCGATGGCCATGAGTAAAACAAAAAAGGCATGAACGGATGAGGGCTTTCCGTTTCAGAAATGTTTAAGTATTTTAAAACTGACACTAATACCTGGCAAAATCTCTGATATTGCTAGCTATATAAAAACTATATAAGACAGATATTGTGTGTTTTAGTGAGGTCCTTATTTTTTGTGCGGTAAGTTTTTGTCTATCTCTTACTGTTTACCAGCTACACAAAAGTTATCCGGAATAAAGATGATTTTATGTATGTATTTATTCTCTGCAATTGGGTACTGCCCGGTGTACATGTTTTTAAATGCCTAACTACCTATTCAGTATAGCTATACTTATGTCAATTACCATCTAGTTTAACAGTTATTATGAAGCCTCAAAATTAATACCATACATTACTAATATTATTTACATTAATAATAAGATACACTAATACAGTTTTTGAGATCCTTAATTACTTCACAATATTTACTGAAATTAACTAACATTTATTCTCTTAAATTAACCCTAAACATCTTTAAGGTCAGATGGTAGCCCTGAAAGGCTGCTACAGGCAATTCATTCCATTCTTCCATGGTCCTATTAACAAAAGAAAATGTTCCTACGTCGGTTCTGTACCTTCTGCCCTAAATTTTATACAAATTCGTTTCGTCCGTAGAATGCTGCGTCTCTAACCTCTTTCTAACGCTCACCCATGCACTTAAACCAGTATAAGCTTTAATTAGTGCGACTAACTTATGTGTTTTACGCCTAACTTTTAGTTGCTCCCATTCATTCTCTTCGCCTTTCGCAAGTCCAGAATCTTTACCTCTCTTTATGAATATAACGACCCGTCTCTGTATCTTTTACCGCGAATCAGTTTGATTAGCCCTGTATGGGTCCCTGCATGCTACTCCGTATTCCATAACTGGCCGCACTAAGGACTTGTAGGCAATTTCCCTGGACTTTGCGCTCCCCTCCTTCAGTGTTCTCATTACGAAGTGCAATGTCTTCCACGCTTTCCTAGATGTAGAATTTATCTGATCCTCCCATCCGGCATTACTTGACAAGCACACTCCCAAATGTTTGCAGCTGTCCACCTGTGGAATTTGTTCCCTGCCCATATGAAAGCTATGAAGAACTTTCCCCTTAGTACGACTAAAAACAATTGACTTACTTTTCCTAGCATTAATTGCCATTTTGTTTACGGGGGCCCACCTATTTATTTCATTTGGGTCAGCCTGAAGAGCGGTCTCATGCATGGTTTTTCGAATCTTGTTATAGATAATACAATCATCTGCGAACAATCTAATCTCACTTTTAATATTTATAGTTATATCATTAACAAAGATAAGAAAAAGTAACGGACCCAGTACTGAGCCTTGGGGCACGCCCAAACTTACTAAACCCTTTCCAGACAGTTCTTTATCTACTTTACTCTCTGTGTCCTTCCTTTAAAAAAATTTTCAATCCACGATGCTACGCGACTATCGAGGCCTGTTTTTACTAGCTTTCGGATGAGTAAATTAGGTGCAATTCCCATGAATTTCAGTAACATCTTTAATACACGGATTTTTAATTAAAATCATTAAAGTAATTTTTTAGAAAATAGAAAATTTCTAAAAATGTTCCACACAAAGGGTAGTTCGGGGTGGGAGGACTTTTCTGAAAATCTTCGTATCACAGCCTTGGAAGACACTAAACTTAAATACCATTTTGGATTTAACTTTAATTTTCAAGTTATGTTTTCCTCAGACACACACACACCCACACACACACATACACACATTCACAATTACTTTTTTAAAAAAATGCATTTCTTGGATTCAGGAAGCCTTAAAATAAATATTACCGGTAATATCTCGGTAACTAATTTTTGGGAGAAATACAACACCCTTTCTACAGACTATGTACATTGCACACACGTGCTAGAGAAAGCGAAAGCGCACCAAGGGATAGACTTCTTATCCTTTATTTTGAGGCAGTTAAAATGGTGTTCGCTTAATTTACGAAGAAGGAAAAGAAGCTCCATAGAAAGTACTTTGTTCATTGAGATCCTAACTCCCGTCAAGAGAATCAATAATCTCTGGCCTGAGCCTTACACGAGTTTCCTTAGTTGTCTATCAACATCTTTGAGATAACTTTTGGCTTGAGAGCCTTAGAGACGACAGCTTTATAAGTATTTAGCGAGGGAGTATCTGCTTCAGTCAACTTGTGAAGATGATCAGATTTATCAACACAGTGATGGTGGGACAGGCCACCCTTATTCTGTGGCAAACACTCTTGTACACATAAACCAGATGATGTCTATCGCGTTTTGTGCCTTCCATCAATTGGAAATTGGACAACATTCAAGTCAATGAATCCACTGTATCTACACTCCCGAGGATATACGGGTAAAATCATGTTCCAGTTTGTGCTTTCTCTTCACGTACTGTGTACATACAGTATACAGTGTATACAGAACAATAGTGTACACAGAAGGTATTGTATTCCATCCAAAAATTCAATTCCGATTCTTCACCGAGAATATATGTTTTGAAGACTCCTGAATTCACAAAAGCATTTTTACGTAGATGTGTGGGTGTGCCTCTGTATGTGTTTGTGTGTGTGTGCGTGTGTTTGTTAAGTCTAGCATCTTCCAAGGATGCGACACGATGACTTTCAGAAACTCCCACCACCCAAAACTACCTTTTACATGGACTTTTTTTTTCAAATTTCTGTTATTATCAAAAAGGGCCCAAACGATTTTGATTAACATACAGTATATTAAAGATAATTTCATGGTAAATAAAATATATATCTTGAATTCTCTCGTAGGAGCCTCTGAAGACATCTTCGTTCTGGATGAATTTTGCATAACTGGTAAACCTTAAGATGTAGACAAAAACTTATAACATAAAAATGTAGATCCCACTAAAATACACAATTTATGTCATACACATATTTTTTGTAGAGTTAACCTTTCTGAGATGCTCCTTGTTTAATTTCAATTTTAAACTACTTTAACTTTTTTAAACGGGAGGTAATCTTTAGTTTCATCTCTCTTTTCTTTCATTCCGTGAAAAGCGAAAACCGCATTTCAATTGTTTCACATTGCGACCGGCTATTTAAAAGATTTGACTATCGTTCTAGACTAGTGTAAGTATTACCTTATTTTCCTCCTACTTAGAAGCAACTAATACAACAATTTCTGCTAATGTTTATCTCGATTACTATAATGTAGAAAAAGCAATAATGTTTTGTAGCAATTGTTTTAGTGAGTCAGTGAATGTAATACATCAGAGTTTTAAAGAGTATTATTTAGAGCAGTTTTTGAAACTATTTTTAAAAAGTAACTTTTATACAGGTGTGCATAACTGAAACCTGCTGAGATGTCTCCATGATAACGTGTAAATCTCACTTCTGGAGATCCCGAGTTGGATTCCGTCAACCACCCACTATCAACTTGGATTTTCCCCTGTCCGTAGGTGAATGTTGGTATAGTTCTCATCTCTCAAGGTTTAATTTCCCTCATTTATCTGCCATTCCGTTTCCTCCTCATGTTTTAGGTGTAGTTCTATCTTTCTTGCCATAAGGCCTACTGGAAAATGGCGCGAGTAAAAAGAGTATTTCCCGTGGATATAGAGGGCCGTTGGTTCATCGCCTTCTCTGGGTAACTCCAATGGTAGGAGGATCTTTGAGCTAAGATCTGTTAGGGACCTCCGCGTGTCTGTCTACTTTTTTTACAGTTTGTTTTAACATATTTTTTTTCTAATTCTCACCTTTTCATTATTTTACTACGTTCCTGTTGTTTTCCGAATGGTTTTCCGTTTTTAGTTACTAATAGCACACATACACGCATTAACAAGCACACAAACACCAATGCCCTTGGCGGGACTCGAACCCACCATCCCCTTAGCCACGAAGCACCACAGTTAGGCGCTTTAGCGTGCGCAGTCATGGTAATAGGCATCTACTCTCGACCTGTATAACCTCTTGTGGTTCCTTCACTTCATCTTTTCCTCCAAAGGGGTGGCAGCCGTAATAAATCTCACATAGCTCATACTAGGGGAGGTTTCTCCTCCGTTGTATACTCAATACATGAGTGAAGTCTAAATTTTATTTGGCAGTCCGCTACTTACGTATTAAAACAGAATGCAGCCGATATTCTACCTTACCACCATGGATGTGAAAAATTGTCCCTCATTGTAATGTAAGATAATATATGTGAAATAAGAAAAGAAAGAAGAAGCAAAACCTTGAAATTTCTGATGTATATTATATACTTCCACTTTCATGCTAGTAACTATTTCTAGTTCCTCCTCTGAGTGTTATGTACGTACATGTTAGGTAGAGAAGGTATTGTATTCCACCCGTGAATACGATTTGTAAAGTTTACAGAAATGTATGTCTTGAGGACGCTGATAAAACTTTTTAGAAAAACGTCCTAAAGTGTTTGTCCCTCTTACGCTCTCTCTCTCTCTCTCTTTCTTTCTTTCTCTCTCTCTCAGTGGACAACATTATTCAAAAATGAAAATTCCGTTAAATACCAAATACCAATTTTATCTTCCAGGGCTGTAATATTAAGATTTCAGAAAAAAATCCCTCTAAACCATATTACACTTTACCAATTTTTTTTCGAAATTGTCCCCAACGATTTTGATTAAAATACCATTAAGGATATTTATATGCCCAGATATGCATACCTTGACTTTTTTGGTAATAGCATCTGATCGTCTTCATTCTGAATCACTTTTGCATAACTAGTAAACCGTAAGAGATAGACAAAAACTAACAGTACAAAGAATGTAGATCTTGTTAAAACACCCCATTTATGCCACTCTTGAGGAGTTGACTTCTGTCGACATATTTCTTGTTATTCATTTTAAAATGTCCAATACTTAGATTTCTCTGAATTTAGTTATTCACTTGTTTCATCCTCGTCGTTCTAGGAGAAAGGAATTTAAATTGCTCCAAAAGATTTGACTATTGCTTTAGTCAAGTGTACTCTCTTATTTCCCTTATACAGTGTCTTATTTTCGACGTTGATCCGGGTGCCAACGGAGAGATCTACCGGCAAGCGGGCAGCAGCTTGCCGGCGAAGCCCGGATCAACGTCGAAAATAAGGCACTATACTTAGTAGAAACTAAGCAAAAACAAGTTCTGCTGATGTTAATCTCAATTAGAGCAAAATAAAAAGAAGAATAAGTTTTATAAGAATAATTTGTTACAAAATAGGTAGAAAACTCATGTGCATTAAACTCAAATTATTCTTTTTGTCGTATGTTTTGTTTTTTTCATTTGTACACACTCCTTTAAATCCTCTGATCATATAGAGGGCTTTTAAATTGTGAAATAACTCTATCTTAATAAACATTAGTTTAATAATTTTATATCATTAAACACACGCCCATTCAGTCTCACAATCATACTTCCAGACTCTTTAGGGGATAGGAAGTACTTCTGGTTAAAGAAAAATTCCCTGCCCTAGCCGGAAATCGAACCCAGCTTGACCATGGACGCAATGAAATAATTTTTAGTACAATGTTAAAGCCACAAATGGCTACCTGCACTATTTAGTTGAATATCAGGGTCAATTTTGTTCAATTCCTTTAGGTGAGATTTTATACTGATTAAAATGTCCTTGGATCACAGTTATTAACTTACCTTGAAATGTTCAGGACGACATCAGTAATTTTAGATTTAAAAGTTGCTGCGCAGTAGGTAAGAACATAAAATATTTCATCTGAAATTAGCTATTTTCCACATCTTATATTTTACGGATTCAAACATTCAATAACATGCATACTAACAAATGTTCTGTCTTAAATTATTAAAGTTGAGCTCATACAAACAATTTGGGAGTGATTCTATAAAACGTGCAGTCCAAGCAAACCACATCAAAATGTGATTATTTATTAATAAACACTAATATGTTAACGGTTTGACACAGATCATTACAATGCTCTGTGTACTGTAGGTTTTATATTCGGAGTATATGGTAAGAGGTTAAAGCAGCCAGAGGAAAACTGGGAGTTTCCGTATTTTGGTAGTTTAGCGTATATCTAAGTTGTGTTAAAAACATGCCTTCATTTAGTTTCTTGTTACATGATAGACAGAAGTATCAAGAAAAAACAAGCGTGTGATTCACAGCTCAGATATGTTTTCCAGTTCCATAGTTCGAAAATAAAATGGAGGAGGTGTCTGAGCTCCAGTGTGGATATAAAGGGTCTCCCTCAATGTAATCTGTCTTATCACATGATAGACCGTATTATGAAGATAGTGCACCTTCAATTTTCTAACTTGCATTTTGTTTACCTTAAACTTCAAATTGGTGTAACAAAGTGATTATTTCAATTGCTGTGGAACAATGTTATTTCTTTTCGTGTCGTCGCTCGTACGAGTATACTCAGCTGTTGACTGCTTCGGCTGTCTCTCTCATTCAACTTCACTCCCCGAAACCTCTATCACAACTGAGCTTCTTCGGCTCTGAACGCCCTCCTTATATAACTCTCGCAGCAGGTAATTCCCAGAGATGAAGGGAAGGCACACTCAAACATTTTTTCTCTTGGACCATCATTGCACATGTTGAATTCCAGCAAACGGTCCAGGAGGTTATTTAAAGTAGCGAGTTGCACACGTGTTCGCTTGCTAAGGTAGCAGGCGCCTGCAATAATCTAGGAGGTCATTTAAAGCGGCGGATCGCGGGCGTGGTAACTTCCTAAGGTTGTAGGCACTTGCAAGTATACAGAGTAGAGCCAGTAAAGGCAGCTTTCAATATCGCCCGTTTGTCGCTGCTGCTAAGTGCGCCTCTCGCAGCCAGTGGATGGGGCAGGAGAGACCTTGACCACGAGCATATGAGACACTCGATTACTCGCAAGACTCATTGGTCCTGTTAATACCATGCCTGCGGTATAATGCACGGAAACTCAAGTCTCACGTAATCAGTTCTTAAAATTATATTATTTCATAAGGTTTAAATAACCTACCAGGATAAGGATGGCATTCAAATAATCCACGCCAGGGAAGGGGTTAAAAATGAAATGTGGTCTCAAAGAATCTACTCATATGTGTACGTAGTCTCCACTTTTATTACACATATATGTGTATATGTTGTATTACTTCTAAGACATTTACGTTGCAAGAAGTAGTTCTTTTTTCGGTTGTAATCTGAACATGTTTATTTTGGGGGGGGTAGTGTTTAACGCCCGCTTTTACTGCTCATTCACCGCAGTCGATGACACTGATAATGGAGCCCTGGTGGAATGAGATGGCTCACACGCGGTCGCCTGGGATCGAACCCGGGCAGTTTAGGTGAGAGGCGACTGTTCTGACCACTCGGCCACGGTGGGGCCCTACCTGTTTATTTGAGTATAAGTCAAGTTATATACATAGTACACAAATTATAGTTATGTCAAAAACGATTAATGTCACTGTTTCGAACCAGTTACTGTGAACGCATTTGGGATATATGTACTGTTAAACAACAGGTCCTCTTGTGTTATTACTAGCACCCGGATTTTTAGCTTTTTATAAATGCAGTTTTAGCCTTTTACTGTATTCTAATGGTCTCTTTATGGTTTTTAAACAATTTTCCTACTTATTTAAGGAAACCGACGACAAATGCCTTTTATAACATAATGCAGATGCAAACATGAAAACTATTTTACTACACGGAAGGGTGCTATTAATATGTAATTTAATTTAAGGCAACTTATAACACAGTATACTCATGTTAGAACATTTTAAATAGAAAAATGTAGCAGCTATTTGTAATATATAGCAATCACATAAAACAAACTTCACATTTCGGTTTTTTTAACATATTCCAATAGGCAGAAAAATATTTCTCAACATCGCAAGATGCCATTGGTGCATTCTTCATACACGCAATTTGTATACCATGATAAAAATCACTCATAATTAAACGAATTGTATAGAAAAATTCTAATTCAAATGATTTAAGAAAAATTGATACATTTTCTACTGAAGTTAAAAATGAAACTAAAGTTTAGTGAGTTTTAGGTCTTAATGTCCCATTTAACCTTTTTAGGTTCAATAAGATTCATACAACAGCACCTAAACGGCTTGAAACATAAAAGTACTTTGAAACGTAGTAATTTACTTACAAGGAGAAAAAATATGTAAAAACCTAAAATTCCGGGCCCTAGTTATTAGGTAACCTGTTTATACTACGGAGCATATGTCAACCTACTTCGGCTGTAGTAACAAGAATACTCCTGAGAACTAGCTCTCGATATACGAGATTCTCGTGGCCACACTCTCCAGAAGTGGCGTGGCCTACAGTAACTAGTGAGAGTGGCACGGGTTTTGACTTGCTTTAATCCAGGGTGAAAGGTGCAGGTGCTATCCGCACATGCGTTTGGGCCGACAGTCACCTTACTCCCTCCTCAGGAATGGTAATCCAACCAGTACCATCGTAGATGTCTAGACGATCTAACTGTAAGACCTTCTCCTCTCAGGTTTAGTTATGGACACTCTTTAACTGCTGCGGTTCTTAGCATCCCAACCTACATTGTGTGTGAAAGACCGCTTAGTTTTTCTCTGAGGCCTGTTTATCAGGCTTGAGGTTCTTCTTAGTACCGAAGGAAGCTATGATAAGGATTTTTACGCCACCCTACTGGATACCCTGCCTTTAGGCGTGTCGGCCGTAACGTGTCTTCATCCAGTACCCCGCTACTTGAATGTGTTCTCATGTATATCGTGATTTCGGTCTACGAGATTCTCCACTCAATCGGTGGCAGGATGTTCTGACCCAAGGAGCTTCCTAAACATCAGCTTGCGCGGTTGATGCATCTCCCTGTCAAAGACCAAGCTGGCTGGTGTCAACCCGGTGGTATCGTACGTTGAGGTGTGGTAGGCCATTAAAAAAAAACAAAAAAAACAAAACAAAAGGACTCCCTCTGATGATTGGTGTTCTTCTAGAGTCTTGATACACAGTTAAATCATGCTATCTGTCACCAGGGGGAAGAGGTGTTGTGCGCATCTTGTGCATACTAAATCGCTCTTGTGCTTCCCTCATCAGTAGAGACTCAAAATTAGTGACCTGATCGCTATATAGCACCTACGGTATTATAAAGCTGCAGTATAGTTCTTCTATCAGGCAGTTCGCGATCGTCTTGGCTTCCTAGTTAGGAATGACGTATACCTTCTTCCACTTGGTCAAATAACCCATGGAGGGAATGCTCAAGTTATGTTGATGGCGCTGCCTTCGAAGGTTGCTCCCAAATTATACGACCCCGGCTCCTGGTCAGTGGGCCGCGACTTGCCGCACGCACACACGTCTTTGGGGACACCATTTCTCAGTATCAGCCCGTAGTCTCAACCAGTATAATCTGTGGGCGCTTGTCGACTGTCCTAATGTCCCCGCAAGTATTTCCTCTAGAACTTCCGTTACCTTACTCTGAAGGAGAATCAACTGCTTTCTCTGGGTCTCCCACTTAGGTGAATCCCAAGTGCCAAACCAGGTATGGGGACGAGAAGAGAGGTAGTGGTTGACCGTGCGTTACTCATTCCACAGTCTCTTGCAGAGTGACGAAGGTTTTTTGATACAAGGGCAGTGTTGGCTTCGTTCCACCTGTGCGGTAGTAATCATTTCTGCCCTGGTATTCAGTATGTTGTATATATTAAGCTTTTTTCATATAATAATTATTACCACCACCTACTTTGAATAAGAAAATTACATAATCTTCAAGTTTAATACCCTTCCTTTTCCTTATGCACGTAATGTTCTTAGGCTGCCTTATGATAAATATACTAAAATCTTTCTCGTTCACAATAAATCAAGCAGTGAATTCCATTGCCATTTAGCCTTACAAATATTTTAAAACTATTTGACCAACATGATAAATCATTTGGTTTTAAACTTAGTATTCCATAACCAGCACGTATTATCTTCTCTCTGGTGCTTTCACTCAGGGGCGCGCATGTCTTTATCTTTTTAAGCTTACGATATCTCCATCTCTAAGATAAATAATTTAAAATATACCTCAGATAGCATTAATAAATATTATACCTAATTATGTATTAAATCGTATCAAAAATATCTAATATGCTTATACTTTTTAGATAAGTTCAGTTCCGGATGCTTAATAAACTAATAAGAAACTAACTCCTAAAAAATGGAATCATCATCAGTGGAAACAGACGTCCCGACGAAGCCATATAATGAGGCGTGTCGGAAGCAAAGGTGAAACTGAACAGCAGTGGAGCGGGATGACCATTGGTGTGAGGCAAGAACGTATTTCAGTAGAGTGGCTCTTTTGGGCTTATTTTGCCCATGCCTATTTTAAGTAAAATACCCTCCTTGGTCTACAGTAAGCCCCAGTGGGCCAAAACTACTCCTCGCCATAAATCCAACCTTTAATTTCTTCAGGAGCTGCGCCAAGTCGACGTCTGCCAACTGCTCTCTCCTCAGGCCTGCGCTACCGCATATATCTGCAAGCCACGCCGAAATCCTACTGTGGAAGCGTCCTCATACTCAATCCCAGTGCAGCAAATCACCTTATTGGGCAGGGTGTTCTTGACTTGGCATTCGCATCAGAGTGACCTTTTCCTTTTCGATGTTGTGAAGTAAATTTCAGTTTCTGGAGCCTCCGAACCGAACAGGTTTTTGAAACTCAACAACTAGGTAAGGGTGATGAGGTGGGCACTCACTTGGAATGGCTGGCCATGCAGGTGCTTATGGATGTGTTCTGCCAGGTAACGCCGTAGTTCTTTGCCGCCTTCGAAAAGGTCTTGCTGTACTAGTCTATATTCAGGTCCCGCCTATTTTGACTTGTCATAACACGACTTCAAAGACGCTGTCGTTTGCATATGTGTCCACTTCCAAATCTGCTCCCGGTTGTGAAAAACCTAAGTCAGGCGCAATGAGAATGCTAAATAAAGACATTGTTGGGCACCCTCAGCCTCTTCAGTCTACTTGTAAGGCCAGTGTCCTTCCGCCACACGAGTGAGGGTGTTTGCGATATACAAGAAGCATATGACTACCCATTGTAGTATTTGCACACCCCCTGTGTAAACGGTGCACTATCCTTTTCTATTTTTGTGTCCACTTTCTCTATTCTGGATATCATTTTATCCATTTGGGCGTTTAATTCTACTCCTGACACCAGTGTAAAATCTGATTTTTCAATTGCTGTAGAACAATTTTATTGCTAGTTCCTTCGATGCTAGTACGTGCAGCTGTCTCTCAAATCGCGCTGATTTCTCCGAACCCTCTGTCACAAGAGTTCTTCGGCTTTGGATGCTCAACCCTTATAGCCCTCATATATACATGCGGATAACTTTAGAGCTGGAACCAAGCAACAGACGTTTTGTTTTCTTGGGCTATTATTGCACGTGTTTATTTTTATCGTGGCCCATACTTGCAACAGTTTGGGGGATTCGAGCTCGTGCTCACTTGCTAAGATGGTAGACATTTGCAACAATCCGGAGTTAACGTTCAAGCGCGACTGACACGTGTCTATGGGCACTTGGTCACAATATTATAGCTTAGTATCTGTATGAAAATTTCAAGTCATAGATAGAGCACTATAACTATTTTCGCATAATATTCGGAAAACGTTACCTGCGAAATTGTTTTTATTTTACTGAATGCACAAGAGAGTTTTGCCAGAATGTGAGAATAACGTTGAACATGTCTGCATTTATTTTGGTTTACCGGTTCGGAATTGAAATTGAAATTAAATTGTGTACAGATACAGAATAATTATTTATCGCACAAAGTTCTACAACTCTTAAACTACTTTTCCACATAACTGCCGAAATTTTGCAGGCATTTGTCATAGCGTGGCACAAGTTTTTGTATACCTTCTTCACAGAAGTTTGCCGCCTGTGTCTTCAAAAAGTTGGAAACATTTTCTTTCAGCTGTTCGTCATTGTTGAAGTGTTGACCGCCAAGGAAAGACTTGAGATGTAAGAACAGATGAAAGTCGCTAGGAGCGAGGTTAGGGATGTACGGAGTTTGGTCAAACACGTCCCAGCCAAATTCCTGTACGAGGTTTTTCGTCACATTTGCAGTGTGTGGTCGTGCGTTGTCGTGAAGAAAAACAACACCTTTTGACAGCAATCCTCGGCGCTTATTCTGTATTGCGCGGCGCAATTTCCTAAGTGGCTCCAAATAAACATCTGCTTTGATTATTTAACCGCGTGGTAAGAAATCAATGAGTAAGATGCCTTTCCAGTCCCAGAACACTGTGCACATCATTTTTCGAGGTGAGAAGATTTGTTTCGGCTTAACCTTTGCTGGGGATGAAGTGTGCCTCCATTCCATTGATTGCCGCTTACTTTCAGGGGTGGCATAAGAAACCCAAGTCTCATCTCCTGTGACTATCTGTGTCAGAAATTCTTCGCCATCTTCATCATAGCGGGTTAAAAACTGAAGTGCACTACCCATCCGTTTTGTTTTGTGTTGTTCAGTAAGAATGTTTGGTACCCAACGTGAATAAAGTTTACGAAATTTCAGTTTTTCGGTAACAATTTCATGAAATAGTGATCGTGAGCTTTGGGGAAATTCCATAGCGAGAGCACTAATTGTAAACTTGCTGTTTTCCTGGATCTTGTCATCAATCGCGTGAACCAGTTCTTCTGTAACCAAAGATGGACGTTCATTTCGTTCTTCATCGTGCACTTCACTACGTCCTTCATTGAACTGTCGGACCCATCTTCTCACCATTGAATCACTCATCGCATTTTGTTCCGTAAACTTCGCAAATTTGCCGATAAATTTCAATTGGTTTCACTTTCCTAACATTCAGAAAACAAATCACAGATCTGATTTCACAAGCGGCGGGATTCTCAATCAACACCGACATTGTAAACAAGCACAACAAAGTGTATGTGGCTGACAGCGATCTCAAAATGGCGCAGGTTTCTTCTCCTTGATACAGAGGGTCTACCGCGCATGTGCGGAACTGCGATTGCAGCGCTGCAGCGGAGATAAATTGAAACGGATCTTACTTTCTAGACGTACCTCGTATGAAGCTAAGATTTGAAATTCAAAGTCAATCACGTACATCTGTATGGAAATTAATTGTTAGCTGTTTGTTGAGTATTTTAAAAGGTTGCACCGTTTCCATATATCCATTGTAATCCAAGTCAGTGAATCTTATAAAAACAAATATAATTAAAAAATAACATGAAAAAAGAAAAAAGAAATAGTGGGGTTAGTTATAGCCATAGTTTTGCTTACCATACTATAAAAGAGTGAAGAGGAAAAAGGGGTCACTTTACTCACATGTCAGATACCTCCGTGTTAAAAGCATCAGACTATCGTTTAAAAATGTGTTCAAAATGAATAAGCTAAAGTGCTAAGTAACCGTTTACTTCGGTATTTCATTTCCACGGCAATAATAAGCCCCTACACCCTAGCTGCGCAGACCAGTTAAAGTGTCATGAAATGAAGAGCTAGACTAGAGGGCATTGATCCCCAAGGTCGCGCGCAATTCATTGGTAGTAATGGGAAAACAGTGAAATTTAAAACAGCTACAATTACGTCATAAGGATGCCTGAGTATGAAATAGTTGCGACAACACGTTCTCTATGATCATCAACATCTATGTCCAGGGATTAGACCTTGAATGTTCTGTTGGGAGTTGAATAAAATCACTTCATTAACTAGCCAGAATTTCATCCCACAACTGAACAAAAGAGAAGTAATATTATCATTGAACTTGAGTATCGCATACCTGCATTTAAGGTATTTTACAAACAGGATTTAAGTATCATAGAGAGCATAATTCAACTTTAATTCCGTTTTTGCTGTTTCTTCTCAGTGATTCCTGTATACTTTCTCTGCATTAAAGTGGTCAAAATGCTGATTTAGAAATGAATCTAGGCTGATAAAGCTATTCCTATTCCCCACCCTCAAGAGCCTGTATATATGAATGCGATACTGAATATGTATTAAGTTAATCGAGAAGTACAGTTTTAATATACACCTCAACAATTTAAGCAGTTGTTATAGAAGGTCAAAGTGGTAATATGACGATATTATCTAAGGCGGTATGTAAACGAATAGAAACCAACAAATAAATAAAATGATTTAGCAGGGAAAAAAAGGTCTGTGCTTCCTGAGATAATTAATAAACAAATGTAAAATTATAATCCATTATTACTTAATATTCTTTATGTTCTAACACTTTTGCAAAATTGTTTTTTACACCCTGTGGGGTTGTGTTTCAGTCTGAAATTACAGATTTGAAAAATTAACTTAATCGAGATTTCGGGTAATTTTTTTTTTTAATTTAGAACAAATTATAATGTTGAATCTAATATTTTAGCAGTGCCTCCTAATGCTAATGAAACATATACAAAATAGTTATAAGAATGAAATTAGCGTTCTCATTGCATTTGTCAGATGAGAAGGGAAACTAAATACTGAAGGAACTGTATTGGGTTTAGCATCATCTTGCCTTTATTCTCATGGAAACAATTTTTGCGCTGGTGGTCGCCCTCCATGGTGTAATGGTTACCATGCTAACTTCGTATACCCAAGGTCACATGTTCAAACCCGGCGTAGGATGATAGTCTTTTTCGGGCGCAAAAATCCTTAGAATGTCTTCCTTTAGAAAGGAAGTAAAGCCGTGGGTCCTGTGTCGTGGATTTACGGCACTTAAAAGAACCTCAAGCCTAGTAGAGAGGTCTCTAAGCAAAATTAAGCAGTGTTTCACGCCCAGTATAGAATGGGACGCTGAGAACCACAGCAGTTAAAGAGCGTCCATAAATAAAACGCCATTTCATTTCATCGCTGGTGGCTAAACAGAATATTAGCATTAATTTTGAGTTAAAATATGAACAGTATGGAGATACTGTAAGGTCATTCATGATTTGAGCTTATCGGAATATTCCTGCATCTTACATCAAAAGTTTAAGATACCTAAATACATAAAACACTTGCTGACGAATAATTTAAGTTCTTGTAGAAATACACAAGGTTGAAACGGTTATCTCTCTTTATTTGTTTAATAAAGGTCAATATATTGCTAGTGAAAAATCGACCAGCAACTCAAGAAACATCCCAAAAATAGCAACCGATATAAACTCTATTTTACTGTTTCTTAGGAACCAGAGCTTGAATTATCAGCCATAAAAATACCCGGAACAGGAGCAAAGTTGCGGTATTGCGTCCCTTAAAGGAAAGAGCAATCGTGTTACGATATTTCCAAGAAACGATGCACCGATTTGGCTCTGGGCGATATATCGTCAAACTGACAAGACTTTCTGATGATCCTTATTCTGGTGACGCACAATAGCTAAATAGACCTTCATCAATGAAAACAATTTATAAATAGCAACCTTTGTGACAGCTTTAGCAATTTCTTGGTGAAGATGATGCCCAACCCAAAGAAACCTGGAAGGAGGCCACAAAAATGGATAAATATTACTTTTAACCCATCATGTAGTTGGTTCAACTAGTGAACTCAGGTATCCTATGTTATCTTCTGCAAAAAGCAGCACTGGATGTTACCAAGAGGGATGGCTCAGGCAGTTTAGTCTGTTGCCCACATTTGGGAGGTCCTGGGTTCAATCCCCGTGGCCAGCCTACCTTTAGTGGTCTCCCCGGAAAATGCTGGGTAGATTTATCACATCCCCCAAATTTTTCAGTCCACCACTTTCTGTTACCATCAATTCCTAATAATCTCTCTTTCAGGGTTGAAGGACCAGGCGCTGGTGTTCGGCGGGTTGCGGCTGGATGGTGTGCTGAGCATTGTAAACGGTTATCCTGGCGTTGTCGAAGGAACACTCGGTTAGAATCTGCCTTCGAGCTTGGGGCTCCCTTTGGCGGTCCTCCGTGAGGCTCAGGGCCCTGAGCAGGGCTAGGGTGGCGTCGAAGCCGTTCCACTTGTAGCCCTTAGGAACCTGGTCCACGCTTGCGCCCATCGTCTCTCTTTGGGTATTTCCCCACATCTCCCTCCCTGGGATCTCGTAAGGGGTAAATGGCCACAGTCCCTACGTCCGGTGCTCTGCCTCAGTGTCCTGGAGACCCCTTCCGAGTCTAATCCCAATCTTAAAATGCAGATTTCTCAAATTTAAGTATATTTGGTGAACTAGGCCAATATGCTCTTCAACTCTGACCCGATTTTGAACTAATGTATTTGGACTTACATCCGATATGTTAAAAGGTACCATAAAGTGAGATGACTGATTTTTTTTTTTTGTTTGTTTTGTTTTGCTTAACGTCCGTTAACTTGGTTGGTCAAATAGGACGATGAATGAAATAGGTGATTCTCAGGATAAGGGAAAATCCTGAAAAAAAACCTTATCCAGGTCACTAACCCTAAGCGAGATTCGAACTCGCGACCTGTTGAATACCAGGAAGACACGCTACCACAACACTACCGAGGCGGGCAACTATGATTTATGACAAACTAAATTTACCAGAAGAAAATGTGAAACGATACTAAATACTTACAGTTGTATATGGGTTAAGGCCTAGCTTCTTAGCAACTAACTGTTTTGCATATTTGGAAGCGTATTAAGAGAAAGATTAAGGAAACCCTTGAAATTCTCAGGAAAGAGATCTCTATTGATAAAGCATTGTATGTATATAAAACTATACAACAACAAATTGAATTTCAAAGTGAACTTCATGAATTTCTGGAGGAATGTTGGTTTCAGCTACGAAAATGTTGTTTAGTTTAATAGGGAGTACTGAGAACTCTTAAAGACGAAGCATTTAACAAGAGTGATTGCTTGGTTTAGAAGCATGCACCTCTTCAATTTCAGTTATAAGTAAGTTGCGGCAGCTGAGAAACTCAAAACAATGTTAAGAATATCAGATTATGAAATTTAAGCTTAAACATTAAATTTTCGTCCACTTTTTCAACTCAGAATTTTAATTCATAAACATGTTTTTAATATGTACACAAGTTCGCGTTTTGAATACCTAACCATACTGTAGTACGAACACGTATAATGCACACATTCACTCCAAAGTCTGTCACACCGATAAGGGTGTCTGACTTGTAGCAGAGGAAGTCCGACATGAACTCGAAAATGGATAATTTCCACCGAGCGCTCGTGGCACGCGAGATGGGGAGTTTTCGCACCAGACCCACGGACTAGCGCGTAACAGCTAACCAATCAATGTTCACTGAGACATTCTGTATTTCTTTACAGTTTCAGGACCTTTTACTTAATCTTCTTCTATACTTACACGAAAATGCGGTTCATGTCCAAAACCTTTTAATTCGCCATTATCCATGCCGCTCTTCACATTTCTCTGAAGGTAATTCTAAATAGTACCCGGGATCATACTTTTTTCATAATGACATAACATATGGAAATCCACACACACACACACTCTATATCGAATGTAACACCTCTGTTAGGTAAGCAACTCTGCAACCTGCTTCTTGTGGTTTCGATTAAATTTAAAAGAAGCTGCTAAATCAATATAAGGCGCTTAAGCTGCTAATCTAGTTTTAACAAGCCGCCATTGTATACCAGAGAATTTTTAAACATATAATAAATTTAATTCATATTTGTTTAACATAAACAGTTATGTTTCTTTTTAAATCTATTTAATAAATCCCATGTTTGGTAATATAAATAATATAGGTAAATACAAACATTTTCTCAATGTTGTGTTTCAATAAGAACATTATTCTTTTCTTCTTACTTCCTAGTAATAATCGCCACACTGGCCTAAAACATAAGGCTTTTTTTTGCTTTAACAAGAACAAGAATAAGTGAATCTATCAGTATTTTTCATGCTGAATTTTAATATGCTTTCAGATTGCATCCATTAGGCAGGACTTATAATATTTGATCGAAATATTATAACATTTAAGGCTAGTAATTAAAATTATTGACCTAATACTAATTCTGGCTTATCCAGAAAGCGGGGTATGATGTTTTTTGAGCATATTTTGCATTTGGGATATCCTTTTTTTTTTCGTCCAAAGGTAATCAACCAGCATGCGACTCAGCTCCCCTTGCTATTTGTTTTCCATTGCAGAAATGATGAAGGCGCTCGCCGTGCCCATTGCTGACTGCATCAAGGTTTTCTGAAAAGTCTAGGTGAGAATCAAAGAAATGAATTTTGAGAGACATGTTTCATCCTATAGTTTCGTATGAATTCACAAGATCAGACACTATTCCATTGTAGATTTTCATTTTATGATTTCTAAGAAAATTGCAACAGCCATTTATGAATGACTGCCATACTATGTGTCCAGTCGATTTAACAGTACTTCAAAATGTTCATCATTATGCACTAATGGTTTGTGTCCCTATAAAACTCCTTATAGTAATTTTGCATCACTCAAGTTGGGAAAATTTTGTTGCAAATATCTAAAATTATCAGATGTTTTATCCACTGCTTTTACAAATTTTTTCATTACGCTCAGTTTAATATGAAATGGAGGTAAATATACTTTTATGATTTACAAATGAAGTTGTGAAAAATTTTCCCGTCTAGGAATAAGGGCTTCAAATTTAGCACACAATGATGTAATGCAAAGATATTTCTTATCTCTGCTACGCCAAGGACACAATAAAACCTTGTGTACCAAAGTTGCTAGCCAAGCAATAAAGCCCTGAGCTTTGATCTCCACAAATGTTCCAGTTGTGTTCTATATTTTATTTTTTCCAACTCAAATGTCATATTCTCTATGTCT
Organism: Hymenopus coronatus; assembly: GCA_030762935.1. NCBI lineage: Eukaryota > Metazoa > Arthropoda > Insecta > Mantodea > Hymenopodidae > Hymenopus > Hymenopus coronatus. The sequence continues at coordinate 261,587,902 of CM060900.1, forward strand.
ATTTCATATCAGCAGCATGTGCGATAGGTATTGATGCAAATTGATTGCTAGTTTGTGCAGCAGTCAAGTTAATTTTTGAAGATTCATGAACAATCGTCACTTATCTGGCTGGTATGGATGTCCAGGAGCCTCCACTACAGTATAAATATTATTACAGAATAATAATATAATACAGATTTTTTCTTTAGAGAAGTAGTTTTGAAAATCACTAAGCGGATACGATTAGAAGCTGCGTGAAACTTTACCTCTGAGATTTGAATGTTATTGTGCCTCAAACATAACAGAAATGTCTGGATGATTCACTCACTTTCCTGGCATTAAGAAAAGAACAATACACTATGATACACTTTTAAAAGTACCTTGTATAGAGAAATGAATTACTTAAACGTCCTAAATGGCACACTATTGAGTCATTGCTCAATATCTCCTTCCGCAGCAATGCTACATTCACAGCAAGACCAAATGTGGCAAAATCTAAATAAACTTGCAAAATCTTGTCTGTTGATGCTTCAATGAAATATACAATATATTTTATTTAAATATATATTAAAAATATTGCTTCATAAAACTTGAAGTATCTCATATGTATATATAAAATAACGCTTAAGCCATTATACAAAAGTAACTGTCATAGAAACTATGCCCGATGGAAAAATTGTAATTACAGATCTGAATTTGGGATTGAAAAATATAATAGAATAAACATTCGCATTTTTTGTGACGAAAATCATGTTGACAGGTGTAATAAATGAGCTAAAATAAAGCTCTTTAAATATAAAGATCGGTTTTTTTGTAAAATACGACTTTAATAAAAGGGCTTATAAGTATGATTTTGTACTGAAAAAGTTTAAGCAGTAATGCCTCAGTCTTGCGTTCGAAAGGTTCCAGGTTTGTTTCCGTTATACCAGCCACTCTATCCTTGGATTTTCTCTTGCTTTTTCCCAGGTCATTAAGTGAATTCTGTGGTGAAATTAATTATATTCACTATCAATCTTGCAAGCATTGAAGGTTCGCCGGAGAGTACTAAACTTGAAAGCATTAAGGACTGCGCCAACAGTCATCAGATCTGGCCGTCCTTAGTGTTATCTCGCCTCATTCCTTCCTCCCAGGGGCTTAATATGCCTAAGAGCCCTGACCTCGGCTGTAGAGCTGAAGTCCTTCCATTGTAATTCATATCCAAATGAAAGAGTGTGTTTGCTGCTTTCAAGAACATTGTAGGAAAAGAAATCTAGTATGTAAGTATGAATTTTTTCTGTTGGTGCATCAATATATATGTGTACCTGAAGTTTAAGGTAGCAGATGCACAAGACGAATTTTTGCTGCCCTTGATTTTACATTATAGTACTATGAGATTGATAGCTCATAATACTATTATTGCGCGATCTATGCAGAGAGTTCATTTTAGAAGACTAGTAAACCGAATTACGCGCCTATAAGTTTGAATGCTATAACGAAAAGCAATAGATGTTTTACTTAATTTATGTGCGGAGAAAAATCAACTGGATGTATTAAAATTCAAGTATCACATACTTCACAGAAGCCATGTATAGGACTGCAGTTGGTAGGTAGAATCAGAATAAAAAGTTCAGTGTCATAGCTGGGATATGAATCACGGATCTTCCGGCCTCTAACCGGTCGTTAACCATTGAGCTACCATGATAACATGTGAGCACGGCATTAAATTCCTCAACTGACTCGCAAGTTTCCGGGTAATCCACAAGGCGATCTCAATTCATTTTGAGATGATATACCCCCAATGGCGCCTTACAATGGCGTAGGTACTTTAAGTTCTGGGCTTAAGTTCTGTTTAGACCACTATTAGGCCAGTTAGTGTTAATTCAAGTGTTTTCTCACAGAAGCTTGTAGGACAGAAGTTGGAAATTAAATCCTCAGCTGACTCATGTACTCGCGGGACTTAAAGTACTGACGACATTGTAAGTCGCCCATGGGGAGGTGGAGACGAATTACAATGTGATCGCCCCAAATAATTTGAGATCACGTTATAGTTTACCGGGAAACATGCGAATCAGTGAGGAATTTGAGGCCTTTCTGGTATATATCTATTTTGGCTCAGAGGTTAGAGTGACCGGCTAGAAATGGCATTGAATTTTGCAATCTGACTCTACCTGCTCAAAAGTTTAAGTTATTTAATCTACTTCAGTGAGAGTGAGTAAAAAAAAATTATGTAATTCCATTTAAAAGCCTAATGAAAACGAAAACTACTTGCATTTATGTCAAAATCGCTTACTTACCACTGTAAGAACGCTTTTAAACAAAAAAGTGAAGATAAAAATTATACATCACCTAAAGTTACATAAAGTATTTCAATTTCTAAAAATTAAGTGAGAATTGGTGGTTATTCCGAAGTCTGCAGTGCCGATATGCATTTGTCAGCCATAGCTCGGGAAAAAGCAGTGAAAAAGTAGTAGTTAAGGCTTTAATGCGCCCGTTGTCTATCAAAATACAAGGTTGATGCATGTCTGATTTCTTTTTCTGCCAATAATTTGGTTAATTTCTTTGACTTTTAATTGGTTTTAATAGGTTTAAGCACACTTCTGTACAAATGTATTCATTAAACACAAAAATGTATTTAAATGTAAAATAAGGGAAATGGAATTTTATAAACATTTCCTCTGTGATAACGAGATACAACTAATAAAATTACCTTTAATTAATTATAACTATTCTTAAACATCCCCTTCACGTTACGTTGTGTCACTTCTCTGTTGCCAGTAGCATCACACATCTTATCCGTTATTGTTACGTATATTCGAGGATTGGGCATTAGTCATGGCAACTATTTTATTTTGTGACAAACTCCCATAAGAGCACCAAATAGTATCTGTCGTGCGAAAGAGAGACAGTCCTAATGTATATTAACAACGTCAAATGGCGATGGAATGGTCTGTATGAGCCTAGTAAACAATGTGAAATCAGTTGTCCGGCGACTTCCGTACCAGATGGATGTGCCTTGTGGTGGACAGTGCTCGTACATCAAACCAGCCATTCTGCCTGAAAGAATTGCTAGTGAATGTCAGAAGGAATTTTTGGAAGCTTTTGGTAATAATGCCCTGCCATACCGGACAGTCCTGAGGTGGGTAGAAAAGCAGAGTGTGCATCGCTGGGGATGGAAAGAATTAATTCTGTGTCCATGTGACATCGAGACCTCATAGGCAAGTTAGACGGTTTGCAACACTAGAGGATATTGGTAATGCTGTGCAGCTACAGAAGATTAAAGTTCTACTTGGTAGGAAAATTGGTATAGAGGTGGCATTCAGCAGCACACATATCGTTGACAATGTGTTGCAAATGTTGTTGATGGCCTTTTGAACGGGTATCTAGATTGTGCTATGTTATATGAGTCGAAACATGAAATCAATAATGTAATGTGAACTATCTTAACAAATATTCTATGAAGCGTAATTGTTTGGTGTTGTTCATTGCCTATACTGCCCAAACAATCTCCTGTCGTATGAAGGTATATTTCGCGTTTTCCAAACGCACGGGTTATCTCACAAAAAGTAGTTGCTATGAATTATACCCCAACCCTCGTATTTGGCATAAAGAAAGCGTAAAATATTATATTAAATGCACAATTGAATAGATTAATGATGAGTTAGGTCAATAAGAAACGTGAGGGTAAGAGACTGCCAAACTAAAGAGGACTACACATTGCAAAGGAGGTAAAAGGGGATAAAATTAGTTTTTAGATAAAATCTACCATCTCCGTCTTTAAAAAAGTTAAAGAAAATTGACTTCTCGTTTTGAACTTAGGTCTTCTATTTAAGCTAACACATCTGTAAAATCTGGATATCCTATTGAAATTTGTATTAGTTTTATATATAATATATTTACCATGTATCAAAATTCTAGGTTACTTGTTTATTGAAATGAAACGCTTTATTGTATTATGCTAATGAAACCAGAAACGTGATGCATTTTTAGAAGTATTGGCATTATAAATTCAAGTCTTACGGTACATGAGTTTACCGATAGATGTATGGAGTTATATTTTTGTAATAGCCCTCATTGTTTTAGAAAAATTTCCACTTTTCGTTTTATCCAAAGCTGTTGGTTTTTCAAAATTTAATAATTTATTTCTGAGAATTGGAGCACTATTTTATAAGACTTTATGATAATTTTCTTTAATGTGTTTTTAGAGGCCGCACAACACTGAAACAGATTAATAAAACTTTCATCACATGGAGCATTTTGAATATGGAAAAGCGTTTGAAAAAGAAATTCGAGAAAACAAAGTATAAAGTTGGATATGCCTATTAATAAGCACGCGCTTGATAACTTATAGTTTCAGTTAATTGGTAGCTAAAGTGCAGCACGTTTTATTGTGAAAAAAATAACGTTTTAATACGTATTTTAAAATTTTTTCTTAAATTTCGCAGTACCTTATGAGTTTTTTTTTTTCCCCCCCACCTTTTCATCGCTTGATAAAAGGTTTCCGAGAAAACTGATGTAGCTAGAAATGAATATTTTATGCTACTAAAGACAATATTTTAAAGCAGGATATCATCATAATACATAATGTAGGTTCTAGAATAAAACATAAACTTTTCAGAAATTCTGAAGTCGTATCTTATTCTGGTTTTCAATTTTTGCATGGCGAATTGTTTAAGGTGACTTTTGCTCTAGGAATCCTAATTTAAAGGAATTGGGAAATAAGAGCTTTATATGGACATACTGCTATCCATGATACATGGATATCCTTGGATGCAACTGTCAAGTATATTTAAAAAAGTTTACTCTAGTTTCAGTACATGCAACAAGTGTCTTAGTTGGCTCCAAAACTGTTTAGAAATACGTCTTTGATTCACTGCTGCAAATAATTCTCTCGGTGTTTCGACACGAAGACAGTTTGCAGGCGTACACCATCCAGGGCTGACGCACTACCGCACGCTAAGATTCCAGTCACTCACGACATAGTACAATTCACAACACACCTCCCCTGCACTGCAATATTCTTGTTTTATAGCTAGAATGACGTCACAAACTTTCTGGAAACTTGTCGAAGATATTGGAAGCCCAAAGTTTGGAGCAGAATCGAGAGTCGCGTTCCCGAAGGTTCTTGTTACATCGCGCCCCTCTTCCATGTGGTTTACGCATCACAATTGCGATGACTTACATACTAAAATAAACGTGAGAACCATTATTTCACGCGGCATTGTCACAATGTATTCTAGTATCTCTCTTCACATTTTCACAAGTTTGTGTGTTTTTTATTCACTTAATCTTTTTAGTCTACCTGAAAAAATGTTAAAATCTAAAACAGGTTTGCTAGGTTAGGATAGGATACGGTCGGAGGGGACTCGGCTCTGAACCTGAGGTTATGGTACCCATACCCCACTAGGGGGCGCCTAGTAGGGAGGGATGAGATAAGAGGATACGGCGGGCTGCCGAACCGGGAGCGAGAGTAAAGCAATAACACGGCTCCTGCAGTTTCCAGATTGAAGCCCCGCGACAGCTGGACAAGCAGACCGGAAGCCCCGCCCCACATGGGGCCCAAAGTCACAACCACGAGTGATTCTCAACCCTGCCGCCAGCCGAAGTCGGGGAACAGAGATACTCACTTCGAGCATCTTGTTTCTTTGTCACCCCGGACCGAGCATTTCCCCCAAGGGTCAGGTAGGCCGGTGGGGATAGAACCCGTGACCTCCCAGACGAAACCGGCAGACCCATCTAAATCGGAACCGACATTGAAATATTAAATATGCTTTTAAACATTAAGCTTTTTAAATTACCAAAAATAGACTGTCGTTTTCTTCAATGAGAAAGATGTTAAGATTTCTTTTACATTAAAAATAGAAAATGTCAAAGTTTGGCATTTTTCATTCCCCAGTCCCCTTTAACATTACTCGACTTTTCCTCCTAATCGCTGTGGGGAATATTGCAGCGTAATGGCTTTCATATAACATTGCATTAATGCTACTCATTGTTTCTGAAACGTGAGTGGCTTGCTTTAAAATAAAAAATACCCATTCCACCGAGAAATCAAATATGAAGCGCTTCCTTGCACATTTTCAATTAGAAGAGAGACATGTTCTATCGCAATAAAAGTGAGGGCTGTTGTGTTCCAGGAAGTAAATAATATTATTAAACAGCTTATACCAAAATTGCACACTAACATTTAATGAATATAGTTATTAATAACAGAGCAAAAAAATAAGAGAAACATAAATACTGTTCTGGAAATTTGGAACTAAATAGGTATGTAGCCTAAAGATTCTGCTCTAAGAATGTAATCGCTTGACCAATACCTAAAATTGTTAATAATGCATATTAAGAATTTAGTTATAGCGATTAGCGATACATATTTTCTATAGGTTTTTTAGCTGCTGTTATATTTGTATGTTGAACGCCCGTTTTTACCACTTTGGTACCGCAAGCGATATCACTGATGATAAATGGAACGAAAATGGGGTTCCAATGGAATTACGATGGCGGGGGAAAACCGGAGAACCCGGAGAAAACCGGCTCCTGTGCAGCTTTGTATGTATGTATGTATGTATGTATGTATGTATGTATGTATGTAAGTATGTATGTATGTATGTATGTATGTATGTATGTATGTATGTATGTATGTATGTATGTATGTATGTATGTATGTATGTATGTATGTATGTATGTATGTATGTATGTATGTATGTATGTATGTATGTATGTATGTATGTATGTATGTATGTATGTATGTATGTATGTATGTATGTATGTATGTATGTATGTATGTATGTATGTATGTATGTATGTATGTATGTATGTATGTATGTATGTATGTATGTATGTATGTATGTATGTATGTATGTATGTATGTATGTATGTATGTATGTATGTATGTATGTATGTATGTATGTATGTATGTATGTATGTATGTATGTATGTATGTATGTATGTATGTATGTATGTATGTATGTATGTATGTATGTATGTATGTATGTATGTATGTATGTATGTATGTATGTATGTATGTATGTATGTATGTATGTATGTATGTATGTATGTATGTATGTATGTATGTATGTATGTATGTATGTATGTATGTATGTATGTATGTATGTATGTATGTATGTATGTATGTATGTATGTATGTATGTATGTATGTATGTATGTATGTATGTATGTATGTATGTATGTATGTATGTATGTATGTATGTATGTATGTATGTATGTATGTATGTATGTATGTATGTATGTATGTATGTATGTATGTATGTATGTATGTATGTATGTATGTATGTATGTATGTATGTATGTATGTATGTATGTATGTATGTATGTATGTATGTATGTATGTATGTATGTATGTATGTATGTATGTATGTATGTATGTATGTATGTATGTATGTATGTATGTATGTATGTATGTATGTATGTATGTATGTATGTATGTATGTATGTATGTATGTATGTATGTATGTATGTATGTATGTATGTATGTATGTATGTATGTATGTATGTATGTATGTATGTATGTATGTATGTATGTATGTATGTATGTATGTATGTATGTATGTATGTATGTATGTATGTATGTATGTATGTATGTATGTATGTATGTATGTATGTATGTATGTATGTATGTATGTATGTATGTATGTATGTATGTATGTATGTATGTATGTATGTATGTATGTATGTATGTGGGCAGGCAGGCGGGTAGAAGGGCAGGCGGGCATGCAGGTACCGGGTTGGATCTCAGTCGGTATTGGCACTAGGTCATCAGTATTTTGGGGGGCGGTATTCCTCGAGATGGTAGGTGAATCCCAGTATAGTTCCTCTATTACAACGAACCTTCTATCAATTATGTCGTTTCATCTGTTTTACCTCACCTACCACAGGACTGTAGGACCAGGCGGCGGTGGTGATATGTTGCGGCAAGATGGTGGAATTCGCGTTATGGAAGAATTTCTCCTTTGCGCTTCGCGGGACTGCTGGGATTCCTTCATTCCTGGGAGTGTTAGTCTATTTTATAGAACCTCAGCTTGCAGGGGTCCAAGGCAGGGCTGACTGGTGTCAGAGTTGGTGTCATGTTGGATCCTTGGGAACTGCGTTCTTGCTAGCGAACATCGTTATTCGAGTCTGGTCACCCTTCGGGTCTCCTCTTATCCCAACGGTCGCGTTAGAGGCAGAAAGCCCACTGTGGTCTACATGTGATTCTGTGCTTCAGTTACTGGAGGATTGACAAACATGGCCGAATTCGTTATGATTGGAGTCATTAATGGGAATTTCGCAGCTAGAATCCCTCCAGGTCCGCCTTCCTACTGACTTTTATCGAAGTTTTCTCTGCTCCCAATAATTGGCAAATGTTATAGAGGTACTCTAAACTGAAGCCTGGCACACTTCCTTCCTAAAACCATTATCCCAAACATCATCTCATTGCGTATAGTATTAGTATAGGTCGTCTGTGCTGGCGAGTTTAGTAAGAACGAACATTAAACATTATTAAGAAAAAAAATGAAGGTACCAAAGGCCCCACCGTCTGATTACTCTTAACTCACAAAATTCATTTTAGATTAGGTATGTGATGGAGAATGGAAGTGTGTTATAAACACATTGTTTATAGTTTGCGGCGTCCACAGAAACTGTGGTATACTTGGGGGGGGGGTGATTGATTGCCTGATTTTAGATCGTGAAACGTGCTGTTGCTTACGCCATAGTGAGTTTACCACGTCATGAGCGTGTCCTGTTTCACTTTTTGCAGCTAAGCCAGCTCGCTGATCCTCTTGTATGCAGCTTAAAATAAAAATCGTACGAGCGTGAAAATGGAATGAAAAATAAGTCCCCAGAAATGCAATTTCTATAGATTATTTCGTGATAAGAGTTGGACGATGCTGATAAAAAGAGTACATAGCGTAAAATAAAATACCTTAATAGAGCCATATTAAAACACCAGATCGCAGAGCATTCGTGCTTTACCTTTGTAAAATGTGAACTTAAATAAAACCTTGACCTGGATATTTTCCAGGTCTGAGCATAGAGCAAAAGAGAGGCTCTTATGTGTGATGCATAGAATGTGTCGTTCTTTGTTCAGCCTGAAGCGATATTACTGTTTGATGTGACCGTCATACGTCGTGACAAGTCCAAAGTAGTCAGAAATCAAAATTAATCCGAATTTCGTGTATAACAGACACAGGATGCTGAAATTAAAATTGGAAACAATATACCAAGGGAATCTAGCGGAACACACGGAAAAAAACTGACAGGGAACATTAACGTCACTTTAGTGAGTAGGAAACGGATTGACACAGGCTGCTTAGTATGTTCATGGTTAGTTTTGCCCTTCTTCATTCTATTTTGCTTCTGCTTTTAGTTTAAAACTTTAAGAACTATTACCACTTGAATGAGTAAGCCCAGTTACGCCGGAGTGTTGTATACATATTGCAGGAATATTTAGTATTAAAGGGAGAAGTTATAAGGAATAACAATTAGCCCTATAATCTATAGAGTGCGTCTTCAGAGGTGGTTGTTCTGGCGAACCCGCTTAGCCAGTGCGGGAAAATCTTCGTTCCTCCATTGTAAATACTAGGTTTATGATTATATTAAATTGACATAAAACCAAAGCTGTATACATCCTGAGGTATGGGGAAAGGCTATTCGCTATTACCTACATCTCTTTCTATATCAGACTGTTGTTACAACTTTTCTCATCTTAGTCAATACTTGGGCGTACTTAGCCAAAACCGTCTCTATGTTTACCGACCAGTAGCCCAAAAATGATTACGTTCATTACGTCTACATCATAGGCTCAATTATCACCAGTTCGAAACCTGAAATCATAGGAAAGCAGTACATCAGCCTGTAGTTGAAATGCTGGGTGTTGGTTGTATCTAACAATGGGTTAGTAAGGAATAACCAAATAATGAAGTGAGTGAGAAACTTTATAAAACAGCGTAATTTTCAGTACTCAATGCCTATAAAGTGTCGGAATGTACGTCAAACTATAAAACAAGAGTAGAAAACGGTGTTCCAGTGTTTTTGTTTCCAAAGGATCCACACAGGAGGCAGCAGTGGCCATTACTATTCACAGGGATAACAATGAACCAGGAGTTGTTCTGTGTATGTATTAACCATGAGCAACACATATTGAAGGAATTTACTGCCACGCAATATATGGAAGTGTTCTTGTAGGGCTCAGAACAAATCCTAAAACTTACTGAAGATGCATATCTCTCACTTTTCCTTATTTACCGTCTACCTGACTTGAAACCAGCTCCAAAATATAATGTACAAGAAGAAATGGTCTTCAGAGTTCCATTCCCATAGCTTTCTCTAGCTGTTGCATATACAAACTACGAATGATTATTCTTTTATGTACGTCATGCTAATCGAGATAAACATTGAACGAATTTGTCTTATTACTCGATTCCTTAAGTAGAAGTGAAATGAGGGGATACATTAGGCTAAAGAGATAGTCAAATCTTTTAAAAGCTAGTCGCTATGTTAAAAAATTGAGGCTCGGTTCGTTTTGCATGGTCGGGTATGAGAAAAGCTAAGTAGTTTAAAGCTGATACTAATAACAAGGAATATCTTGAAAACCGTCAAATCTACAAGCAAAACGTAATGACATATATTAGGTATTTTAACGAGATCTACAGTTTTGTCTAGTAATTTTTTCCTATTAATTCTTGTCTAGTAATTTTTGTCTTTCTGTTACGATTTTATCGTTGTGCAAAATTCTGTATAACTCATTCAGAATAAAGAGCTCTTCAGAGGTCACTCCCAGAAAATTCAAAATATACATTTTATTTCTGATATAAATATCTTTAACATACGGCATTTTAATCAAAATCGTTAGAGCCATTTTTGAGAAAAACCGTTTCAAATATGTTTCTAGGTTAAGTGTAGTTCATGGTAGAGCTATTTTCTTGAAAATCTTCCTATCGTGTCGTTGGAAGATACTTAACTCAAATACCAATTAACATTCTGTTTTTGAACGTTGCTGTCCAGACACACACACACATAGCGAACCTCAAAATATATATTTCCGGTGAAATCTCTACATCAAATTTTGGGTGGAATACAATATCTTCTCTGGCTACTATGTACATACCTGCTAGAGAAAGTACAAAGAGAGCAAATGTAGGAAAGTGATGCAGCCAGGGGTTTTCAAATGGGGTTTCCTTTGAATGAATAAATAAATAAATAAATAAACTAATTTACTCAATGTTCCTGCAAATATCTTGATGTGCGGCTTGCCCGCCGTGGCCGGGTCGGGTTCAATCCCAGGTGATGGACAGTGCCTAATATTAAATAAGATTAGCATATACACAATTACCAAACTTAGCTACTGGCGGATACTCATAGGTAAAATGAACACTTTTTAAATAATTCTCAATTTAAAATGTGAATCTACTCTCTGAAAATAAAACCTCTGTAATTGAAGATTAAGAAAAACAACATGTTAACCTTTTTGACGTGTTTGCAATGTTCTTGCATTCGAGATCACGGACTCTCAATACAAACTTGGTAACTGCTCTCAATGAGCGAAATTTGCTCATCTTTTCCGCTGATATGCAAGAGGAGCAGAAGGCAGGTCGCTCGCGCTAACACTGCCACTGAGCGGTGTTTACTTGGCTTTTCCCCGTTAAGCTCTGCAGTTCTTAAACGCACAAAGGGTTATCAGCAAACGGTGCTGTTGGGCCACCATCATGCTAATCGAGAAGAACATTGGCAGAAAATGTCCTATTACTTGCTTCCTTGTAAATAGAAGGGACCTAAGGGAATGCACTAGGCTAAAGCGATAACTAAATTGTTTAAAAGCTGTCGCTTAGTGAAACAATTGAAATTCAGTTCTATTTGCTTGCTAAGAGTAAACAAAAGAGAGACCAAAAGAAATATATTTACAGTTTGGGTAAAGTTTAAGTATCCTAAAACTGAAACCCATAACGCGGATTATCTCGAAAACGAATAGCATTATGAAAAGAATTATATTACGTAAATTGTGCGTTTTAACGAGATCTACATTCTTATTCAGTGCGTTTTTTTCTATCTCTTACAGTTTACAAGTTACACAAAAATTGCACTAAAAGTCAACCAGAATGAAGAGGTCTTCCGAGACTGCTCCCAAAAAATTCAAAGTATACATTTTGTTTGTCATGAAAATATCTTTAAAATATGTAATTTTAATCAAAATCGTTCGAGCCGTTTTTGAGGAAATCAAAATTTTCGAAAAATATTGCATGCAAAGGGTAGTTGGGGAGAGGCGATTTTCTTGAAAATCTTCATATTGCATCCCAGGAAGATAGTGAACTAAAATATCACGTTTGGTATTCATGCGACTTTTCGTTTTTGAGCTATGCTGTCCACAGACACGCGCACATACATACAGACACGTACGCGGACATGTTTCTAAAAATGCCTCTTTTTTTGGACTCAGGGAATATCAAAACATAGATTTCCGAATTTTTGGGTGGAATGCAATATTTTTGCTATCCATTATGTACATTCTACTTACGTGCTGGAGAAGGTAATAAAAGCTACATATTTTACCAAAATCGCTAAAAAGTGCTTCTGTATTCCCTTAAAACGTTCGTTTTCTGAAGCTTCTCCAAACAAAAATCACCGACGCAGGTGGCCAAGCTACTTAAGTCCGGGATTCGTAAATAGAGCCCAGCGACTGGCATGGGGCATGCGAAGCCCACCTGTGCCAACCACCATGGCAGCCCAATAGCCGGCACAGGCAACCGGCGCCATGAACACTGTCAATGGGAACTCACATCCCCGAAAAAAAAAAAACCGCTAATCTTTACATTCACCGCTACTAACAATGACGCTCAACCAGGACGCAGTACAAGCGCTGGTACCCCCCCCCAAGCCGCAGCCACAGCAGTCCATGTCACAATTAATCACATCCGCGTTCTGGTCACCACCCGGTGACGTTGAAACAGACGACCTAGATGCACTATTAAACCACCATCCGCAGGTTTTCTTAGCGGGTGACCTAAACTGCAGGCACTCGCTATGGAACAGTGTCACATCTAACGTCCTGGCAACAAACCTCCAATTCTAAAACCGATCCGATTTTGTAATCTACACGCAAACTCAGCCCACCTTCGTCCCAGCAAACAGAAGCCAACAGCAAGACGTACTAGACATTGCCATAGCATTCAACATGACATTTGACTTTCACATCAGCACTTGTCTTGACCTCTATTTGGACCATTGACCAGTCCTGCTTACTGCAAACGCCTCCCTTGCTCATGGCCCCAGACTTCCGCGACAGAACTTTAATAGAGCGAATTGGGATCTGTTCTCAACCACAATAAAAGCGTCTCTCACAAGCAACCCCATCACCTCTGAAGATTGATCAAGCCACACAACATCTCGAGAGCACCTCAAACGCCATCATAAAGGCGGCATCAATCACCGCTCTCGGCGGCTTTAGCCCCGCACCCCCTGACCTGAAGCACCCAGCAGCTCAGCGCAACCCAGTCAGACGCGCCTGGAAGCGCTAATGACACCAGGCAGACATGGAAGAACTACGCAGACTAAACGCTGCTCTACGCGAACTGGCCTCCAAACACACATCGGACCAATGGAACTCCACGCTTGCAGACTTGGACCTTAACAACAAAACAGTCTGGTGCATAGCCAAATGCCTCACCCGCCAAACCACAAACATTCCACTACTACACCACAACCAGTACTTACAGAGCACCCTAGTGCCAAACCCACAGACGATTGACCCCAGCTGCATCCAAGAAACCATGGTGCTGACCGTAGATCTCCGGACACGACCAACACATAACCCTTTATGCAAAACTTGCCCGTCAGAAATAGCTTGGATCATTAAACACTTACGCAATAGCAAAGCATAAGGACAAGACCGCATCCCCACATCGCGCTAAAACACATACCTCCCTGCGTCCTTCAGGCCCTGACGGCAATCTTCAACCTCACTCTACAACATAGAACGTTCCCAGCGAAGTGGAGAACTGCCAAAATCTTGCACTTCCCCAAAAAGGCAAAGACCACATTAACTCCCAAAGTCTCGGAGAAAGTTATACTCAAGCGCATCAATACACATCTCTCTCGTCACAAAATCCTCATCCCTGAGCAATTTTGTTTTCGCACCAAGCACTCCACCAACTACCAACTCCTTCGCACCAACGAGTATGGCACGAGGCATTGCTGTACAAACTCAGTCAGTATAACTTCCAAGATACGGCAATGAAACTCATAGCTAACAAGCTGCACAACCGAACATTCCATTTATGCGTAAACCACTCGACTTCCACCGCCAGACCCATTCAAGCCCGTGTGCCCCATGACATTATACTGGGACCGGTCCTGTTCACAATATATATGAACGACATTCCTAAGACTAACAACACACGCGGACGACACTGCCATCATGGCACAATCGGATGACCTAAAACTCCTGTTTACTCGCCTACAGCGTGCCCTCACTACGACGACTGGCTTACTAAATGGCACATCAAAGTGAACCCGGCGCAATTACAAGCCATAATTTTCACTAAGCGGGTCAAGCACCGGCAACCAGCCCGAACCTTGCCACTCATCAAACTCTTCGGCACTCCTATCCCCTGGTCCAACACCGTCACCTAACTAGATATAGTGATGGACCAGGGTCTATTCTGGAGACAACACGTCCTCAAAACACGCAAACAAGTCAACGCTCAACTGTGTAAACTTTACCCGCTCATTAACTACAAGTCATTACAACTCAACATGGGGCTCACACTCTATAAAACTGCTCCGCCCTCTTCTGACTTACACCTCACCAGCCAAAACCTACATGAAATCCCTCCAAACTCTCCAAAACAGAACCATCGAGATATATCGTCTGATTCGTCGACTAGAAGCGCTACGCAAACAGAAATCTTCTCTTCTGTGCTCTCTTACATTTCTTCTACGCTGCCGTGACTCGGGAATTATTCCTAAATTCCTCAGACAGAAACGCCAGTTTCAAACAGCTGCCGCCCACCGCATCTACAACCGCTCTGAGCATGCCATGCTCCGAGAACGTATCCACCAGACCAGAAGGGGCCTGGATTCAAACAACCGCCAGCTACTCGCTCTGCATCTCCGAGTGAGTAACTCACTTCATAGATACGATTGGGATAACACAGACAGGATCACGTACCATAGCATGTCTCACAACATGGACTACATTACTACCCGACATAAGATCAAGTTTACACGCCTTTCGGCGGGAAACAAGCCTACTACTACTTCCGAAACCAGCGTACGACACTTCCGTACAGTGGTGAATTTATCTGATCACCAACTGTCACCAGCAGAAACCTCTTTGCTTGCCAAAGGGGGCAATTTCGCGGTAGTCACACCGTCTCTACCAGTTGAGGACATCATTTCTAACATTGAATCGGGAATACGGGGCTTACCGGGAGTAGCTGCCGACGAGATACGCCGGGAATCCGCTAGGATTCTCCAGTATGCCAAGACCCCGCGCAGTAATCTAACTTTCAAAGAGAGAACTGCCTTGAAGAATCTGAACACCAACAAAGACATCATTGTGTGCTCAGCAGACAAGGGAAACGCCACCGTCATTCTCAAGCAACAGGACTACGAACAGAAAATTCTGGATCTTTTAAAGCCAGACACATACAGAAAAATACAACGCGATCCCACAGCTCGGATTTTAAAACAGACCAATCAGCTGATCAAAAATTCTTCCCTGTCAACAGAGGAAAAACGCCGAATCATAAAATCAGAAGCTCATCCTCCTAGACTTTACGGCCTTCCTAAAATTCACAAACCGGAAGTTCCTTTAAGACCTATTGTTAGTGCCATTGGTTCTCCAACTTACACCATAGCTAAATATTTGGCGGATCTATTACAACCCCACGTCGGCTCAACGGACTCTTACATCAAAGACTCTACTCATTTCATCCAAAAACTACAAAGTATCACTTTACAGCCCCAAGACCTTCTTATCAGCTTCGACGTCGTCTCACTGTTCACTATGGTACCGGTACAAGAAGCCCTCACACATCTGAAACAATTTTTCACGGACGATATAGTAGTACTCTTTCACCACGTTCTCACCACTACTTATTTCCAGTGCAACAACTCATTCTACGAACAAATAGACGGTGTTGCCATGGGCAGCCCTCTGAGCCCGGTGGTGGCAAACTTCTTCATGGAATCGTTTGAGTCAACAGCCTTGAACGCAGCTGCACATAAACCCACGGTCTGGTTCCGCTATGTAGATGACACATTCGTGATATGGCCCCATGGACTAGAAGCCCTTCAATATTTCTACCTACACCTCAACAGTATTAATCACCGCATCCAGTTCACCATGGAAAAAGAAAAAGACGGACAGTTAGCTTTCCTGGACGTCTTGGTCAAGAGAAATACCGACGGGTCTCTTGGGCATACGGTATACCGGAAGCCCACCCACACTGACCGTTACCTAAACAAGGACTCGAACCATCATCCCAGACAAAAACGAGCAATGATCCAGACACTTAAACATCGGGCTACCCGCATCTGTGAACCGGAACAGCTACAAGATGAACTCAAGCACCTAAGACAGGCATTACATTCAAATGGTTATTCCGTCAAAGAAATCAATAGAGCTTTCCGTCCTGCCAAGTTTCAGTCCACATCTCAAAAGCCAGACCAACCAAAAAGTAAGGGCGCGGTGTTTCTGCCATACTTCAATAATATCACCGACCGGATCGAGCACATATTGCGACGTCACAATGTCAAAACGGTTTTCAAGCCCACGAGGCAATTAAATAATTTACTACGCTCATCCAAAGATCCCCGGGAGCCGCTGTCATCAGCCGGTGTGTACCGCATTCCCTGTTCCTGCGGCTCGGTATACATCGGAACCACACAACGCAGTGTTACTACTAGAATCAAGGAACACAAGGCAAACTGTCGACTAGGCCACACAGAAAAGTCCGCGGTCGCCCTGCACGCTATTGAGGCAGAGGGCGAGCATATTATAAATTTCCAAGACACCTCTATCCTCTCATCTACAACACACTACCATGCACGACTACAGCGGGAGGCTATAGAGATTTACAAGCATCCGAACAATTTTAATAAGAAAGAACAGGCACTAAAACTCAATAGGAATTGGCATCCCGTCATTGAAAGCAGGAAACGTCATCAAAGGAGAAGCAACGAAGCGGTCCAATCAGAAGCCACATTCGCCGGAGAACCCAAGCCCCGCCCCCCACTTGCCAGTATAAAAGTAGCGATCCCGACAGTCAACGCTTCAGACGCAGCGAAACCTTCTCCTAGAAAACTTCGACCGCGCCACTGAAGATGTCCACCGTATTTGTGGACGAAACGTCTGGTACTCCTAACACCAGCAGACCACGGCAAAACAGCCCGGAAACATTTCTTAGTTACAATGACTCCGGCCGTGAAAGCCTACGTTCTCTCAAAAATAAACAATTGTTTGCCAAAATATACACTTAACCATTATTATTTTATAAGACTAAATGATTGAGTAAATAATTTATATTTTAGAGGAGCGACTTTAGAACAGGCAAATCTTAGCACATCATCAGTGTTTTAGAGTGAAGCAGGCGAGTTAAATCAGCAATTATAGTATTAAAACTAATATGTAGCTTTCATAATTTTTTATGCTGGAAAATTCAGTAGCTGCAATTCAATGATTTAAAGGTTTTCTATCATATAATGGTATAAATGTAATTCCGTCTTCCTTTCTACCTCAGATTATATATTATTTCTAGCATATTTGTGGCCGATTTTTCATTCAAAGCATCAGAACGTTTCTCTGGAATCTCCAGTTATTTTAAGTTAGCTTGAGATCACATTTATTACTTAACCGCTATTTATTTATGCCCGACATTTAATATGAGATATATTGCTCATAAATCTGGCAATCTAAAGAGCGAAATAATGCCACAATGCAAGCTACTGGTTGGCTCACACGAATTATATGTTTTAGTAAAGGAAAGGCTTGCAAAGAACGACTAAGGCAATAGCGGTGCAATATCGCGTATTCCAGTTTACAAAGTTTAACGTCCTTTGTAGTAAATCAGGTCTAAACTAAGAGGAATAGAATGATGAAGTAATGCTGAAATAAGACCATAATACAAGGAGATGCAACATCACCTTTCACTTTCAGCACAAGAAGATGGTTAAAAATACATATTATACTCTAACTCAGCCTGCTCCTGCTTTTGCGGCTGCTCCTGCTCCTGTTGCTGCTGCTGCTGCTCCTGTTCCTGCTCCTGTACCTGCTCCTGCTCTTACTCCTGCTGCTGCTGCTGCTGCTACTGTTCTTGTTCCTGCTGCTTCTGCTCCTACTACTGTTTCTGCTCCTGCTGCTGTTGCTGCTCCTGTTCCTGCTCCTACCCCTGGTGCTGCTGCTGCTACTGCTGCTGTTCTTGTTCCTGCTGCTGCTGCTCCTACTACTGTTCCTGCTCCTGCTGCTTCTGCTGCTGCTCCTATTCCTACTGCTGCTCCTGCTGCTCCTATTCCTGCTGCTCCTACTTCTGCTGCTGCTACTGCTGCTGTTCTTGTTCCTGCTGCTGCTCCTGTTCCTCCTGCTGCTCCTGTTCCTGCTGCTGCTCCTATTCCTACTGCTGCTGCTCCTATTCCTGCTGCTGCTCCTACTCCTGTTGCTGCTGCTCCTATTCCTGCTGCTCCTGTTCCTGCTGCTGCTGCTCATGCTACTACTCCTGCTGCTTCTACCGCCGCTGTTCCTGTACCTTCTGCTCCTGCTGCTCCTGCTGCTCCTGTTCCAGCTGCTGCTGCTCATGCTACTACTCCTGCTGCTTCTACCGCTGCTGTTCCTGCTGCTGGTACCGTTCCTGCTACTGCTACTGCTGCACCTCCTATTCCTGCTGCTGCTGCTGCTACTCCTGTTCCTGCTGCTCCTCCTGTTCCTGCTACTGCTCCTACCGTTCCTGCTCCTGCAACTGCTGCTCCTCCTATTCCTACTGCTGCTACTCCTGCTCCTGCAGCTGCTGCTACTTCTACTGCTACTGCTGCTGCTACTACTACTGCTACTACTACTACTACTACTACTACTACTACTACTACTACTACTACTACTGTCACTTCTACCACTACCACTTCTACTACTACCACCACCACAACTACTATAACCACCGACAAAGCACTACTACTACTACTACTACTACTGATACTACCACCACACTACCACCAACACTACTACTACGACGACGACTACTACTACTACTACTACTACTACTACTACTACTACTACTACTACTACTACTACTACTACTACTACTACTACTACTACTTGGCGTAGGGATGTGGCGCGCCTATCGCCCAGTGGATTTCCACTGCAGTCAGCCTCCCGAGTATGGTGGTTTACCATACAAAACTAGATAAGTCCCCTATGTTCAAAGAACTAAGGATTTCCGGATGGCAGCCCCATCCGTAGCAATAACTATGAATAAAGGAAAAACTACAGAAAAGTTTACGGAGCAGGGAGTCGGAAACCCAGTTCCTGTCGGTGTTGAAGGTGTTCGTGCAGGCCTCACCCGATCGTTAGCAAGCGACTGCTCAGCATCTTCAGTAGGGAACCAGACTGAAGTGCAGAAAAAAGTTGCTGGAACTCTGGAACATGGGGGAGAAGAAAAAGGCTTGGATTTTGAAAGTTTGGATACTATAAAGAATCCTTTTGAGAAAAGACCCTTAGTTAGGTGGTCACCGCCCTTTTTGAGGCGTGGATCTACCGGCTGCATGAATGATGTGACTGATCAAGAAAGTCAGAAAGAAGAGATTGAAAAAGTAGATTCATTTCACAAAAGGCAAAGAAAAGAAGGCACCTTATTAGAAGATTTTCATTATTTTAAGAACGGAATAGAAAAGCTAGGAAAAAAAAACATCGATTGAACTGAGGAATTTGGTAAAGACCATACCTAATACGAAGACAGATATAAAGAAAATGATAGAGAGTATATTTTTCCAGGTCGATACTATGAACAAAAGCTTTTCTGCAGGCACCTTTTTCTGGAGGAAAATAAAAGTAAAAAACCAAGCCATAGTAAGATAAGTTTAGACATGCAGGGTAAAAAAGATCAAGATAGAGGAGAGACATTAAATGTAAATAGACAAATAGTGTCACTACAGGCACTCAGACACAAATGACTCATTCTGGCTATGAAGATATATCCGGAATAGAAAGGGCGGTGGAAGAGGGGCATAGTTACGAGGGTCTGTCATTGTCCTAAATGTAAAATGGCCAGAAAAATGTTTTCGTGTAGTAAATTTAAAAGCTGGCAACCCATTTAAGCCGGGAGGGGAAAGTGATATAGCTGTCGTTATGGATCCCAAAGAAAAAGGGAGAAAGAAATAGCTAAGGAGTTATTTAAATTACACCCAGAAATAAAGGAAATGTTTGAAGAAAGGTGTGAGGATGGGCAGCTTGAGTATATGGTCAAGGAAACCAAGATAAGTTGTAGAAAAAGGATAAAAACATCAAATAGGGTGATCTATTAGTTACCCTACACTGTAGAACGAGAAGATAATGATATGAATGACTTTTACTCCTTAATTGAAGTGTTGAGACAACAAATTATAAAGGAGAAAACAAATAACCTATTATTCATTACACCAGAAAATCTAAATACGAATTATATAGGAAAAATATTGGAGTTACTGATGTCTAAAGTGAAATGTAATGTAAACTACACGATTCTAAAGGATAGATAACAGCTAGATAAGCAAAGAATAACAAATATAAAGCCCAGGATTGTACGAAACGAGGAAAGTATTATAAAATCCCAAGAAAAGAGTTATGCAGACATACTAAAAGAGGTAAAAGGTAAGGTAGATATAGAAAATGTAGGAATTCGCATAGATAAAGTGAGGAGAACTACAACTGGAAGTTTACAACTTACTGTAGATGGAGGAAAAGAGGCGGCTGGGATATTAAGTAAGGAATTAAAACAGAAACTGGAGGAAGTAAAAGTGTTTGAAACAAAGAAAACCAAAACCGTGCATATGTACGGAATGGGTATAACTATCACAAGAGAGGAAGTAGAATCGGCCCTATCTCTAGAATCAGGCCCTAAAGAAGGTGAGCTTTATAGTTGGTGCACTGAGACCATCGAGATATGGAAACCAGGCTGTGACCATAACCCTCGAGGGTACACTGGCAGTGGATCTTTTAAAGAAACGAAAAATACGGATAGGGTGGGTAAACTATCCTATTCGTGAAAGAATTCCAGTCATAAGGTGTTTTAGATGCTTGGAGACCGAACATAATGCGGTGAAATGGACTGATCCAGATAGATCGGACCATTGCATGAAGTGCAGTCAAAAAGGGCGCAAGGTAATAGAATGCACAAGTAAAACATATTGCATAAAATGTAAAGTGGAATGACACAGATTGGATTCGAGAAGACGCTCTTATCTTAGAGAGGTGACAGACACCAGAGAAAAACCCGTCAGCAATGAAAATATTGCAATTAAATCTTAGTAGATCGAGAACAGCGCACCTTTTATGAGAGAAAGAAAATATACATATTATTCTTGTTAGTGAGCCAAATAGAAAATTAATGTCAGATCCTAGATGGACAATAGATAAAAATGTGGATGTGGCAACTTATTTTAAAAATAGGGATGTATGAATAAAAACTATAGAGAAGGGAGAAGGATTTATTAGACTCATATTAAATAATTTTAGTATCTACTGTTGCTATTGTTCCCCAAATATTTCAATTGAGGAGTTCAAAAAATATATTGGTGTTTTAATGGAAGAAGTAAGAAGGCAAACAGAAGAAGTTATTATCTTAGGTGATTTAAATGTAAAGTCCCCAAGATGGGGTTCACCCACATCGGATGCCAGGGGAGAATTTTTTGCTGAGTGGATGGATTCCTTAAATTTGGTAATACATAATACTGGAGGAAAACCAGCCTTTATTAGAGGAACGAGTGAATCATTCATCGATATTACTTGCTCAACGCAAAAGATAGCTAGGAAAATTTTAAATTGGAAGGTGCTGGATGATGAATTGGTTAGTGATCACAGCCCCATATATTTTGAGGTGAGAGTAGAGGAAAAGAAGAAGGGAGACAAAGAAAGTCAGACAATAATGTTTGATAAGGAAATTTGTCAGCAAGAACTGAAAGAAAAAAAACTAATACTCTTAAAGGAAAAGAAAAAGTGAGTGTACCCCACTGTATGGAAGTTCTTAGTCAGACGTATAGAAAAAGTTTATCAGTACATGGAAGATATCAAAACCGGAAAGTTGGAATGAAGAAATCGAGACAAATCAGAAAGAATGTTTTGCAATTAGGAAGAAGCTAACACGACGTAGAGGAAGGGCGGATATAAATGACTTAGAGCTTGAAGAAATAACTAGGGAATACAAAGAAAAGAGGAAAAAATTAAAAAGAGAATATAATAAGAGCTAAAATAAAAAATTGGAAAGACCTCTGCAATGAACTGGAAGGTAATTTATGGGGAAACGGTTATAAAATTGATCTAAAACACCTGAAAAGTCCGACAATGTCTTATAACTTATCTAAAGAACGAAAGATTGATATAGTCTCTACCGTTTTTCCAAATAAAGTGGACTATTGGAAAAGGGGAAATATTGATAAAAGTGCAAAACCTTTTACTACAGAGGAGCTTAATACGGCAGGGGAAAGGATGAAATGTGGAAAAGCAGCCGAGCCTGATAATATCCCACCCGAAGCAGTTAAAATAATGATCAAAATGGCCCCTGGTTCTTTATTAGCAACGTTTAATAGTTTGTTACGGACACAAGAATTCCCAGTAAGATGGAAAATTGCACGTGTATGTTTACTATGGAAAAAAGGAAAACCTTTGGAGGCCAATAATGCATTTAGGCCAATTTGCCTTTTAGACACTATGGGTAAGCTCTTGGAATTTCTGCTAAGAGAACGTCTGGAGAAGGGGTTAGAAGATAAGGGAGGTTTTTCGGAATACCAATTTGGTTTTAAAAGGGGAATGTCAACAGTACAAGCTTTTGAAAAAGTGATCGACATTGTTGAAAGGTCAACAGGTAAATGGTGTGCACTTATGGCATTAGATATAAGAAATGCTATTGATAATGTGACTTGGAGTCTTATTATTAAATAACTAAAAAGACGACAAATATCTACATACTTGGTGAATTTTATTGAAAGTTATTTTACTAATAGAAAGCTCAGTATTGCAGGCATAGAGAAAGATTTGGAAATGGGAGTTCCTCAGGGAGCAGTGCTTGGACTAACGTTATGGAACGTTGCCTATGACGGAAAATTAGGTCTTGACCTCGGAGAAAATATTAGAGCTATAGCTTATGCTGATGATTTAGCTATAGTAGCTGCAGCACAAGATGTAGAGTATCCTATTCTTATAACTAATAAGGCACTGAAGAGAATCGACCGGTGGCTTACATTAAATGATTTACGGTTGGCCCCTGAAAAGACAGAAGCTGTTATTCTGAAAGTAAAGAGAAATTTGGAAAGTACTTCTTCTGAAATTAAAGGTACAAAAATAACTCCAACTAACGCACTAAAATATTTGGGGATAGTCTTGGGAAGTCATTTAAAGTTTGGACAACATATTGATGCAGTGACCAAAAAGGCAGATGAAAAAACTGAAGCATTATGAAGAATAATGCCAAATATTAATGTACGGCAATATTACAAGAGGCTAGTCCTGAGTGGAGCTCTGCATTCAATATTATTGTATGGCTGTCCGGTATGGCAAGAAGCTTTGGAAATCAGGAGATATAAACAAAAAATGGAGGTCACAAAGAAAAATACTTTTAAGGGTCGCAAGTGCGTACAGGACTGCGTCTACTGTGGCTTTACAAGTAATTACTGATATTCTACCTATTGAGCTACAGATACGTGAAAGAACAAATGTATTTAGAGTTGAAGAAAACAGAAAAGAGCTGAAATAAAAGGAGCGAGAAATTATGATGAATCAGCGGCAGCGGGCGTGGGAGCAAAATGTTCCAAAGGCCCAATGGACTAAAAGATTAATTCCAAAAATAGACAAGTGGATAACATGTAAACATAGGAATATAAATTATTATATGACACAGGTACTTACCGGACACGGGTCTTTTAATACGTGTTAAAAGAGGATGGGAGTACGAGAAAATGACCAGTGTGGCTATTGTGATGATGTGGATACAGTGGAATATACCTTATTTCCCTGCAAACGATGGCAAAGGCAGAGAGAAAACACCCACATGAGTTTGGGTTTTGAGCTACATACAGATAATATGATTGCTATTGTGGCTCAGAGTCAACACAACTGGAAATTAATACAATCAATGGACACAGGGATAATGAGTATGAAGGAAACAGAGTGAAATGAAAGACAAACATATAAATGACAATAAGGTCTCATGTTTCCTAATTGATGTGTTGCTTATTTTTAGGTAGTTCCAAGTAGGCCTCCAACGGAAAAACGGGGTTTTTTAGTCGGTAAGAGTCCGGCACATCAGGGCTATATTCCCTGATGCCCATGAGGGTTTTCCCCTCTTTATAAACGAAAACTACTACTACTACTACTACTGCTATTACTACAACTACTACTATTACTACTACCACTATTACTAGTACTACTACTATTACTACTTATACTATTACTACTACTACTATTACTACTATTACTACTACTATTACTACTACTACTATTACTACTTCTACTACTATTACTACTACTATTACTACTACTATTACTACTACTATTACTGCTACTACTACTATTACTACTACTATTACTACTACTGCTACTACTACTGCTTCTACTACTACTACTACTACTGCTACTACTACTACTATTACTGCTACTACTACTATTACTACTACTACTACTATTACTGCTACTACTACTATTACTATTATTACTATTACTACTACTATTACTACTACTACTACTATTACTACTACTATTACTACTACTATTACTACTACTACTATTACTACTACTACTATTACTACTATTACTATCACTACTACTACTATTACTACTACTACTACTATTACAACTACTACTATTACTACTACTATGACTACTACTACTATTACTACTACTACTATTACTACTACTACTATTACTACTACTATGACTACTACTACTATTACTACTACTATTACTACTACTATTACTACTACTACTACTACTATTACTACTACTATCACTACTACTACTATTACTACTACTACTACTATTACTACTACTACTATTACTACTACTATGACTACTACTATTACTACTACTACTATTACTACTACTACTATTACTACTACTATGACTACTACTACTATTACTACTACTATTACTACTACTACTACTATTACTACTACTATTACTACTACTACTATTACTACTTCTACTACTATTACTACTACTACTATTACTACTACTACTACTACTATTACTACTACTACTACTACTATTACTACTACTATTACTGCTACTACTACTACTATTACTACTACTATTACTACTACTGCTACTACTACTGCTTCTACTACTACTACTGCTACTACTACTATTACTGCTACTACTACTATTACTACTACTATTACTACTACTACTATTACTACTACTACTATTACTACTACTGCTACTACTACTGCTTCTACTACTACTACTACTGCTACTACTACTACTACTATTACTGCTACTACTACTATTACTACTACTACTATTACTACTATTACTATTACTACTACTACTACTACTACTATTACTACTACTACTACTATTACTGCTACTACTACTATTACTACTACTACTATTACTACTACTACTACTGCTACTACTACTACTGCTTCTACTACTACTACTACTACTACTACTACTACTACTACTACTACTGCTACTACTACTACTGCTTCTACTACTACTACTACTACTACTACTACTACTACTACTACTACTGCTACTACTACTACTTCTACTACTACACCTGCTAATTTCTAACTGGACATGGGCGATTTAAAACCTACCTTCTCAAAATGATCTTGGTAAACAGTGAAGTTTGCACATATTGTGATGAAAACGATACATATGAATATACATTCTTCAAATGCTGACAATGGAATGCTTTAAGGAAAAGATATGTGACCAACATATAACTGCGCAGAATATAATAAACCAAATGCTAGAAAGTAAAAATAAAGGGACAATCATTGAGGAAATGACAACTACAATGCTCAAAGAGACGGAAAAGGATGAAAAAAACAAACAAAAAACAAATAAATCTGGTCGCCACATACGCGAAGTAATACCGAAAGGCAATTCCGCGACATGCTCACTATGGCCAACAGGGGTTTTGTAGTTGGTGAAAATCCAACTCGTCATGGGTGTCTTCCCCTACACCACTACCGCCACTGCCGCCGCCGCTGCTGCTGCTACTGCTGCTGCTACTACTACCACTGCCCTTACCACTACCACCACCACCACCACTAAACACCGGATTAGCTATTTTGGGTTTTATTTTACATGCATAGTAAGTCAAACATTCAGCTGTTTTATAATTTCTTTGAAACGTAAAACAGAATATGTCGTTTTTATTTGCATTCATTAAATATTCCTATGGCAATATAATAAAGAACAAAACTAAAATAGTATATATTGTGACAACGCTTGTTTGGACTCAAACCACAGCCAAGGAGTAGCAACACATTGAACTAATATTTGGTAAATATGAAGCCCGGTACTTAAAGGTACTTACGACATTGCACCTATTAGTTGCCAATGAGGAAAGCCATCTCAAAAGAATTTGAGATATCCTTGTGGTTAATGCAAAAATTGCTAACCGATTGGGGGATTTTAATAAGGTGTCGGCATATTAACATGGTAGCTGAGTGGTTAGGGTAACCGAGGAGGTCGGGAGATCCGTGATTCAAAACCCGGCTATGGTCCTGGGTTTTTCAATATGCTCTATATTTTCAGCTATTAAAATTAAATTGCCTATCTTATGATAAGTGCATATTCATTGATTTATCTAAAAATTTAAATTTTAAAATATCTAAAGGACTCCATGCCAGAGTGGGTAGACCGCGCGGCCCTCACTTAGGCTGCCCGAGTTTATCCCGGGTGACAATATGTGGGATTTTGGGGAGAACAAAGCGAAGTCTGGGTGAGTTTTCTTCGGGCCCTCAGGATTCCCTCGCTATCCATTCCACCAATTTCTATATCAGCACCTTTCCTGTTATCCATTTTGCTTTCGGGAGGTCGTAGGTTTGATTTTCTTGGCCGGCCAACCAGACCTATTGGTTTTATTGAGGTTCCCAGGGTTACCAGGTGGATGTAGGTTCATTACACCTCCCCCAATTTCCCGGTCCACCATTTCCCGCTCCTATCATTTCCTAATCAACTCTCTTTCAGGGTTGAAGGTGCAGGTGACGGCGTTCGGCGGGTTGCGGCTAGATGGTGGTTTCCGCATTGTAAAATGTCATCTGTCTGATTGTCGTGGGAACACTCGGCTGAGACGCTTCTTCAAGTTGGGCTCCGTCTAGGGGTCCACCAGAGGCTCTCGGCCCATGAGTCGGGCTGAGAGTGACGTCGGAGGCATTCTATGTATTGCCATTAGGGACCACGTGCACCTCGCCATACGGATTTTGTCGCTCTCCTCTCATCGTTCCCTAAACTTCTGGGGGGCCCGTCCGAGTCTTATGCTAATCCTAATCCTAAACTTACGTACATTGAAGCAAATACAATAGCTGTTTTGTTTCAGTGCGGACCATTACACATGTTCACAATAGTTGTTTGTGCAATAGAAGAATTCTGTTATGGATTAGCAGCAGCACCCACTATACTGGTTGCTCTGTTGCATTAAGTGAAAAGCATCCCTCCGTCTATCCATCCATCCGTGCATCCGATTTGAATGCAATCCCTTCTAATCTAATCTGCCTACTCCCTCTTTCTGTGTGTATGTAATGTTTGTATTTGTGGCAAACAGATGTAACGTCAAACTCCTTAGGTCTTATGATGTTCGTATGACAAGTAAAAGGCAACAATAATAAAAACATTAGTATAGAATTGGGATGTCGAAATTTTGTAAGAGGAAAAGTTTTTTCGAGAAAGATGTTCTTAATGTTTTAATAGAAATATATTCTTTATAGATCTCAACATTAAGAGACAAACTCTACTTGTTACGGCATAATAACAATTTTTCTGGTAGTAGCTATTGCAATTAAACATATTCTCTGATTATGTAGTTTACAAATTGAAGAACGTGAGTATTTTACTGGGAAAGGGGGGAAGAAAGCCTTATTTTGGGTCACAATAACAAAGAATATAGTATCGTCTTGTATATGCGCTTTGGCTTCCACCTTACCATTCCTCACGATTCAGCACATCTCCTAATATTCTCGGGTTAACTACCGGACATTACAGAATAATAGCTATTTATGACATGCGGAACGAGGATGATTTTCTAGTGTGAGAATACTATGATCTTAAAAATAAAACCACCTTTCATTGTGATGCATCGGTGAACTTTACCCAAAAGTTGTTAAAAATTAAAAGAACTATTTTGTTTCATAATAAAATAATATTAATGCTAAAATGTAAGCAAATGTATCATATGTTCCACTTGGCACACTTGAACTACCAATTAACTGAAGCTATAAATAGATATGCGCTTACTTATTAATAACCACCCCAAACTTTAAAAATTTAGTTTCTCGCAAACATTTTCGAACACTTTCATACTGAAAATGTTCCACACGATGCAGTTTTTCACTAATAAGTTTCAAATGTTTATACTTGCTCTCAAAAACATATTAAAGAAAATGGTCACATTACTTTTACGAAGCAATGCTATAATTTTAAAAATAAATTATGAACTTTTGATAAATTCAGAGTTTTGGAGAGTATGAAAAGTAATAATTTTTCTCCATGAACAAGGGCTAATATTAAAATTATAATAACACAGATCTATTTACAAACTTAATTTGCTGTAAAACTAAATTTGTTTATCTGAAGATTTTCGAGATGCATCAGGTGGGTAGCTCATTTTCATTAGAAAAATTAAGTTGGAAAATAAAACGTATTATTTAAATAAATATGTAAGCTACATGGCAAAATTGAGTATAATCACTGGTATCAATTTCAAAAGATACCTCACATACTTTGGACTTTTTAAATTTCACAGATGCTTCACCTTAAGACATGCTGTAATATTGTAGGGTATTCGATTGTCATTTTAGGTAAATTAGATGTCTCGTGAATCGAAAGCTAACTTTGCATCAGTTTGAACAATCTATATTGGTGGCAAGATATTGTAACGCTGACATGGCTAGCCTCAAAATAAAACACACTGGAATAAGCACAGATTTAGCTATAAAGACTCCAGGAAGTAGGTCAGGAACGACCCTCACCAAGACGTACTTCTGAGGAAAGTAGAGCCGAGGTTAAATTTGATTCTAATTTGTGGCTCTACGCAGAGCGGTATGTATTAGGTGAGTTTTGTGGAAGAAATGTAGTCTTTTCGATCCCCCAACATCCCCTCAACCATGTAATTAGTTTTCATGAGTGACAGTAAAAGCACTGCGACTCCTCGTATCCTTGTGTATGTTTATTCATTATTCCCAGAATACACCCTCTTGAGCGTCATACCTCCCTCTCACTCATTCTCTCTCTCTCTCTCTCTCTCTCTCTCTCTCTCTCTCTCTCTCTCTCTCTCTCTCTCTCTCTCTCTCTCTGCAAGTGCGAGTACGAGCTCTACCCTGAATCCACTACACCCTACGATGCCAGTGACAAGAGACCTCTCTGGTCACATTACAATATGCTACTTTAGACAGCTATGGATTTTAAATGATAAAGTATTGCCTCTTTTAATGTGTGTGGAAATAGCTCGATGCATTCGGACACGTGCAATGATGAGATCTAGACTCTTGTTATTTTGCCTGCGTTGTTATTTGAGCTTCATTGCACTAGTGCTGTTACACGATTACTTACACAATCCTAACATTCTATGACATATAGTAAGTAGGCTGTGGCAATAAATCGATTTCAGCTTTGTTCCATGTTTACTTTCCCTAGACGTATGTACAAAGCACATAGTAGACAGAAAGGGTATTGTATTCCACCTAAAATTTTGATACCAAGATTTCGCCCGAAATACATATTTTGAGACCCCTGAATCCAAAAGAAAGCATTTAGAAAAATATGTGTTTGTCTTTGGGCAGCATAGTTCAAAAACAAAAAGTGGGTTAAATACCAAACTTGGTGTTTAAGTTCAGTATCTTCCAAGCATATGGCACAAAGGTTTTCAAGAAAATCCTCTCAACCTCAACTACGCTTTACATAGAACATGTTCTCAAAAGCGGCTCTATTGATTTTGATTAATATGCCTTTTGTTTAAGATATTTTCATGAGAAACGAATTGTACTTATATATCTTGAATTTTCTGGGAATAGCCTTTCAAGGACTCTTCATTCTGGATGACTTTTATAGGACTCGTAAACCTAAGAGATAGACAAGAATTAACTATAAACCGGCCAAGGCCAGTCCTGCAGTGGGAGTGGACGGCAGGCGTACTAAGGTGATGATGCAATACGACTTCACGCATACGTCATCAAATACTGTACAGTCCGGTTAACTTCACTAGCACGCCGCGTATTATTCAGTAGACTGATAGAACGCACAGCGTGTTATTAATAATGTTCTTAAGGTTTGTGACGAAGAGAAGAAAGAAGCTCAGAAAATACTTATTACAAATACTACGGAACTTGTTGTCGCTTCTACTGGTTAGAATAAGACAACGATATGCAAGATCAGAATGTGGGACGAGCAAAATTACATCAGCTCACAATATTGGTACACCTCTTGCAACAAAGTCGTTTTGGACGATATGGACGAGTGTGTAATTAGAAGAAAATATCAGGAGTATTACGAGGTTAAAAAGAAATCCCTACGCTGCGAAAAATATTGAAATTTTGCAAGAAGGAGAATAATTTCTTTGGATGTAAAGAAACGCTTAGGAAAATATTGAAATTTAAAAAGTGTAAAGATAAACACAGTTAACTGAGAGAACGCTCTGACGTAGTGACTCAAAGAGTATCATTTCTTAAAGTGCTTTTGCATCAATAACAGTAAACGACTGGAAAAACTCGGTTTATTGGGTGAAAAAAGTCAAGAAACATGTTGAAATAGAGATATACTAGTGGAAGAAGAAATGGAAAGGATAATAATCAATCCAGGATTCGACAGCAATGCTGAATCGGGAGAAGAAACGGCCACTGAATCGGAGACCACCACGGCAGGTGAGCGAAATATCACGGAATAATGCCAAGCACGCGAGAGGATGAAAGAGATGCACACATTTATTGCATTGTAATGGATTTGAGAATATATTTGATTGCTTTGATATGAATATATATCACTCACAACGGAAATGCCATCATGAGCTAACGATCACGCTTTCCCAATTGAAATGTTCAGGTGGGCGGGGAAGCCATTACATGCACACGTGACACTCCCCGGTACAGGGCTTTACTCGCCTTGGCCGGCTTATACACCAAATTGCAGATCTCTTTAAAACACACAATTTATGCCATATACAATCATGTTTGTGGAGTTAATCATTTTCGATATATTGTTACTTGTTTAACGTTTAAATGCTGCAACTTTCCTCAAGCGGGTAGGCCAATTTCGTTTCATCTCTTTATTTTACTCCCGTGAATTCAAAAGAACCGAATTTCAATTGATTCACTTAACGATAGCTTTTAAAAGATTTTGTTATTCCTTTAGTCTAGTGCCTTCGCTTATTTTCTTTTTATTCACAAGGAAGCAAATAATAAAACTATTTTTGCTAAAATTTATCCTGATAGGTATGAAATAGAAAAAGAAGAAGAATATTTTGAAAGCTGTTCGTCGTACACCTAGAGAGTGTCACATAAATGGAAAATTATAAATGAATATAACATATAAAAGTATATGCATTTTATCTTGCAGCACTGAAAATGCGTGTTGCATGTAATGTCACAATGTTTCCTCAACGGCTTTGCTAACAATACACAAATTATCCTCTTCCCTACTTGGAGGATTCCTTTTTCTGCCGAATCCATTTCCTAGGGATTCAAATAATCCGTCATTACATTGAGATACACGGTCTTCGCTCAATATGAGTAAAGCTTCTTTTGAAAGAAACAAGAGTGGTAACAATGGGATCTGAAACAAGTTATACTCCACATTAGTGCTATTCTACAGAGCGTTTGAAAGGTCACCGCATTCATACTTTGAAAAATTGTGTTTGAGGTATTTTACTAGATGAGTAAGCAAGTCTTGCTAAATCAACTAAACACTGGCTTTTACGTGAGCGCTGCGTGTCGCTAAAGCTGGAAGCATATTTTGAGTTCAAATCGTATGAAAGATGTTTAGGGAGATCATTTCCGAAGGTTCGTCGCCAGATATAAGCGCCGTTTATGCACTTTTACGACGTTTTCGTGACACGGGCTGCTTGGATGACAGACGTGGAAATGGAAAACCCAAGGAGTTACACAAGATGTTGAGCAGCGAATGTTACATCACCACTAAAATTGCTAAGACGTTTGGCACAACAAATTGAATCATCAATGTTATCCACACACAAAGCAGCTAACATTGTCAAACTGCACCGAATCGTGTCGAAGTCGTCCAGGAGCTGCGCCCGCCCGAAATAGGGACACGTTCCATTTCTGCCAAGGTTCCTTACTTACACATGCTACAATGTAGTCGTTCTCGATAAGACTTTCTTTACGGATGAGGTGGGGTTTCACTTAAATGGCTACATTAACTCGAAGAACATTAGGTTTTGAGCAACTGAAAATTAAGTTTTTCATGAAGTGCCGCTTCAGTCACAAAAAATCATCGTTTGGTGTGCAATATCGCGAAAAAGAATTGTTGGGCCCTTTTTCTTTGCAGAAACAGTCAATGGTGTCGCCTATATGGTTATTGTGCAGCAGTATGTGGCTATGTTGGAACAGGATGAACGTAACAGTTAAGTCCATGGAGATGTTGAAGAAATTTTATGTAAATCAAATAATGTCCAAAAATATTTGGCCTCCAAGCTCCACTGATTTGACCTCTCGAGATTTCTTTCTGTTAAGGAAAAGAGTATACACTGGCAACCCACACTTTGTAAAAGAAGTCAAAGGCGCAACTTCTAAATGTATTGCCGAAACAACACCATTAATTATTAAAGTATTGAAATCACTTACACCAAAGGTGCAGAAGGATCGCTGCATCCTAAAGAACAGGCGTCAGGGAGCATCATGCTACCTCCTGACACCCCAAACCAGACAAAAGTCATCTTTAACACCCATCCCGAAATAAAATCCCTGCGGTAAAACTCTGTTGAGGGTGGGTATACGCAGCAAAAACGCTCTGGCTGAATCTCAGCCAGCCAATAACGGTCAAGGTGAAGGCCAAGTCACATCTCTCTTTTTTTTTTTTTTTTTTTTTTTTTTTTTTTTTTTTTTTTTTAAAGGGGAGACAGAGAGAGAGTTGGAAGGTAGAATGGCTTATCTCGCCATTAGGTGAAGTGCGGGATTGGGAAGGAAGTATCGGGTTCGAAGGAGATAAGTCGGGATAGGGAGGTTCCGCTGAGCACCCTCGTTAGTGCGGCGGTTGCTGCTGGCCGAATTGGCGGCTCAGCAGAAGGTATCGGTTGTTCCGGGTGACAGTCATGACCGAGGCCCTGGCTGCCACCCGGGGAGTTAAGGAAGGTCTGATGGGAGTTGTGGGTGTTATCTTTATTTGTTACTATTTTTCTTTTTTGACCTTAATGGCTTGTCTTTGTGTGTGTGGCTTAAGGGAGGGAAATTTTGGTCTGGTTGGTCCAGGTCGTCGTTTTGTGGTGGAGTCCTGTGTTCAAGTGGTGTGAGAAGTTCTGTAAGTGTTGGGGTAATGAAGGGGGAAAAAGTCAGTGCAGTCTGGATGTTGATGTCTGTAGTCTGTTTGTGGGTCTGTGTGCTGTCTTTGGTGTCAGGTGTGTCGGTCAGAAGTTTGGAGTTTAGTGTGGTGGTCAGTCTAGAGAGGCCTTCGTCCAGGGTTTTTTGAAAGGCTGCTGCGTTGGTGGTGAAGGTCCTTAGTGAATTTGCTGTTGTGGTGGTCATCTGCTGTAGGTCCTGGATTCCGGCCTCAATGTCGTGTAGTCTGCGTGGTGTTGTGGTCTGTGTCTCGGCTATGGCGGCGGTGATGGCAGTCAGCGCCTCCTCCAGTAGGGTCAGTCGGGAGCTGATGTGCAGGACCTCGGAATGAAGGTCAGATGGCGCTGCTGTTGCTGGTTGCGGTGGAGTGTTGGTGATGGCTGGACAACTTGTAGTGTCTGCTGGAGGTGATGCGGCGTTGACTGGGCTTGTGTGTGGTGGTCGGCGTCTGCTAGGGTAGAGTGGGCCCTGCGTCGAGGTGGTGGTTGTTGAGGTCCTCTCCCTTTCGGGTGTGGCGGCGGAGGCTGGTGTCAGGTGGCGGCGACTGCGTGGGTAATAGGGGCACTGCGCCTGTCCTGTGAAATGACCAGGGCCATCACAGGTGGCGCAGTACCGGCGTCGAGATCTTAGGTCATGAGCTGCGCATTCAGCTGTCAATCTGGGCGCCCCACAGTAGTGGCACCGTGGGGGCTCGGCGCAGGTGTCGGCGGTGTGGCCGAATGCGCAGCAGCGGCGGCATGGTGTCGGTCGGGGTTCCCGGCTAGCCTCGATGCTTAGGCGCCGCCCAAACATGGGCAGGCCCTCGCGCAAGGCAGCATTGAGATCCCCGGCCACGGCGAATACAATCCGTACCAAAGGGGACATCCCTCTGGCGGACATAATCCTTGAGGCCCTCATTACTGAGGGCCATCTCTGGCGTGCTGCGGCGGTGATGAGCCTAGTGGATAGGTCACGCGGGACGCCCCTAATCACAGCACTGTATCTCTCGATGAGAAGCGACGGTGGCGGCAGATGCTGTGGAGGCGTCGGTGCTGCTTTGGAAGGTGCGACGGTGTTGGCTGGAAGCTCTGGTCCTGAAGTGGTGTTGTGTGTAGAAGCCGGCATTTGCCGGACTTCTTCGGCGGTGGATGATTGGCTGGCCGGCAGGTGCGGCTGCATCTGCCGGCATTCTGCGGCGGCTGGAGGCGGAAGGGTGGCACTGCTCTCAGCCGAGAAGGCCGGTTGGCACTCGGCTGTGGCTTCGGCGGTGTATGAGGCGGTTTGGTTTCGGCGTTTCTTCTTGGTCATGATGATGATCTGCGGCGACGAGGATTCCTGCCCCACACACCACAAAATCGCGAACCTGAAAATCAAGCGATTTTCGCCCAGTCACACACCACAGTCAGATCTCGTCGGTCCAGGTACGTTAACAGCTGTTCACACCAACCGCTTAGAAAATCCTTTATCTTCATCTCTCTTTATAACAATAATCGTACACAAAATGTGTGGAATGGTAAAAGTTATATAGCTTACATCTTAATTTTGGGATTCTGGTTTTGCACGTCTCAAGACGCGCCTGACTCGCTTGCCCGGAGTAGTAGTAAAGTTGCGACAAAGCTGTGGCTAAGGAAAAGTGAAGAGCTTTGCCGGTTTCGACCAGGACACATTGTCGGTGGGTGTTAGGTTAAGGAACTCGCGTCACAGCATCAAAGTTAAGCATTTGTAAAATTTGACCAACAATTTTGAAAAAATAAAATGTCATTTTCTTTCATTTTAAAATGAAAATATATTGGTCTTTCCATTTGACGCACTTTAATTGCGAATTAACTGGAGCTATAAATGTACAGGCGCATGCTTATTAATAGACAAGCGCAAATTTAAACATTGTTTTCTCGAAAATCTTTTTTCCAAATTGCATACTCAAAATGTTCATACGATGCAAGTTTTTACAAATTTGTTTCAACATTTTCATACTGGCTCACAAAAGCATGTTAAATAGTATGTCTCATGAGTTTTCGAAACAATGTTCCAATTTTTAGAAATAGATTATTCATTTTTGAAAAATCAAGAATTTTAGAGTGTACGAAAATTCGGGTTAATAAAAATAACAAAATATTATAGCTCTATTTCTTAACTCACGTACTGTAAAACTGGACTCTTTTGTTTAAATGCATTTAAACATACATCACCAGGCTAATTTTCATTAAAACAATCAATTTAGACACCAAAACATTCTTATATCATACAAGCTAGAATTTTAAAACATAGCACAAATATCATTGTTGCTGTTTCCTACAGCTAATATAAACTTCAATAAGCTATTCTACATATTGTGCATTTTCTTAATTCCACAGATGCATCACCTTAATGTGTTATAATTTATAGTTTTTTTTTTTTTTTTAAGGTATAACGTTCTCTAACCTGGGTGGTCATGTCGGACGATGGATGAATTTGGTGAAATGATGCTCAAACTTTTTCGAGGTCCATGAAGCTTAAAGTTACTCGATTTTAGCCTTCTCAGGATAAGGGAAAACCCCGAAAAAACCTTATCGGCGTAACTCACCATAAATGAGATTCGAACGCACGACCTCTTGAATGTGAGGCAGAAACGCTACCCACGCACTACCGAGGCGGGCTATACGCTCCTGTTTTAGCCAAACATCATATGATTTTATATGTGTGTGAAAGTTTACTTTTTTCTCTGAAATGTTCTAGTGATTATATAAGGGCAACTTTGTATCTAGCCTACATTAGGTTCCAGTTAGAACAGTGATATCCAAGCTTTCACACATAGCAGCTCACTTTAGAGTTTGTGCACTTGTAGACCTATGGTTTATTATACATCATTTCTCGCATAAAAACCTTTTAGGAACGGCATAGATTAAAAAAAATTACGCAATCCTAGCATTGAAACGGCTTATTATGTTGGCATACATGGTACAAATTACCCTATTTCTGGCACCAGTGTCAAATATGAATGAATAAAAAGATAGCTGTGATAGCAAAATGAAAGATTATCATCAAAGTATTCTGTACATTTTAGATATAAAATCAAAACTCTGCGCGTAGCTCAAGTTTAAGAGGCACTTCTGTCACAGAGAAAGTCTGATCTGTGTTTTCAATCGTTTCTGCTTCGTTTTCACATCCTCTCCTTCAGTCCACTCCCACCTTATCTCCCTCTCTCCCCTCTGTCACCAGACTTTCAAATTCCACACCTCCCTTCTCTCTCTCTCTCTCTCCCATGGTAATATTTAACGCTTACTTTTACTACTTGTGGCACTGCAGGCGATTAAGCTGGTAATACATTCAATGAAGATAGAGCACCGGTGGAATGCAATGGCGGGAGAACCCGGAGAAAGCTCGCCCCTGTCCGCTTTGTCCACCACAAATCTCACATGCGATCGCTTGGCCATCTATATGAGAGGCGAGGGGTCTAGCCGCTCTCATCGGCGTGGTCCCTCCTTTCTCTCTCCCTTGGTGCAGACACGTGGTATAAAATGGGAATTAAACTACTAATCTGAATACAAGGGTTCAGGAAAAGAGTGGGCTAAGCCCATTTTTATAATTTTATAGGACATCACTATTTCTAGTTTATATTACAATTCTGTAACATTTGCACATACTTTGCAAAACTACAAAATCTCAAGTACTATTCTGTAAATGTATAACACTATTATTTTATAATTATTCAAACTTTTTGATCTAAATGTTAGGAAGCAGAGTAACAATAACTCATTCTATGAAAGAAGGGGCTGAGTCAATGAATTCAAAGCAGTACAATTTTTGCCCACTCTGAGAACTTCAAACAATAGGAAGACTGCCATAATATTCTTGTGCTTCTGACCCACAAAATGATTTCAAAACCTGCAGAGCCTCGTATTTCTCACGAGAATGGGTAGCAGGTCTGAAAGTATACTGGGCGGGTAGAAGGACTTCAGGAATGCTGTCCATTCGCGACATTTTTTAGATGTCGCCTCACAACACTAAATGGCGAAGGCTTTGACCGAACTAAAATTAACACCGCTATCCAATCTTTTGGGACTTCCCGTGTGATCTTTCTGGTTTATAAGTTCCATGTTTTTATCATTTGCCAAATAAGAATAGTCTCTTATTGGAAATGCTGCTTTTACAGTGTCAAATTTTCTCTATACTATAACCAAATTGTACAATAAATCTAATAAGGTTTCAGTTCCTATTTTGGTCGGAAAATTAATCACAAAATATATCAAAAATTTTCACAGCCTTGTCAAGAAAATAATAACAAAATATGTGAATCGTTGAACAGACATCATCATTACCTTTTTTGGCAACACCTTCAGGATAAAGGTAAAATGTACTCTGTGCGTTTGATAAGCAATGGATGTTGAAAGCCCCATAGATAACTGCCGTTTACAACATATAGTGTTAGTTGTAATATTAGGCAGAGAGAGATTCTTGCCAGAATCCACATATACGGCTCCTTTTTCCGTGCTCTTTCGGGTTTCCTTCTTTACTTTTTTCTTCCTCTCATAATACGTGTTGGCTTGCACTTGTGAGCATCGTTTAAAGTATTCAAATTCTTCAACTGTGACTGAATATCTCTGATTTCTGCTGATGAAGTGCACTTCTGTTTTTCCATTTCCAGGCATTTCATTTTGGCTGCGTATTCATCACAGTGATTATTTCTACCTGGAAAGGAGGCAATATGCTGGCCAACGGTATTAACTGTTTCATCACTTAATTTCCCGTGCTTCCCTCAATAGGGACATTCCCGGTATTTCGAAGATTAGACACTAAACATTGAATCTTACTTTTTGATATGACATAAATGCCTTACGACAAGCCACAACTTCTTTTGCACCATCCCCTATTTACCTTGAGCTCTGTACTTGTAGGTTGCTTTGTTAAATTTGATTCACATTCATCTTTTCTAGGCCTCCTACCCTCATAAATAAACGTTCTGCAAATCTACAGACACCGTTTAGTGGAATTCTTTGAAAATACCTTGTACTTAGCTCTTTATTTTACTTGACCCGTCAACTGTTAATACTTTCTTACGTTTGTTATGTGAGCCAAATCTATTGTGCTTATGGTAACCAGACAAAAAATGTGTGTTCCATTCACATGACTTTCTCTATCTGTTCTGCAAGCAAACTATTCTTACAGAAGACTATTTCTTTGCCGACATAATGCTAATCAAGGCAAACATTACCATAAACGGTCTTATTACTTAGTTCCTTATAAGTAGAAGAGAAACAAGGGACTACACTGGGCTAAAGTGAAATCAAATCTTTTGAAAGCTGTCGCTATGCGATTGCCTTTGACATTCGCCTCTCTTTCCATGTCCAGGAGTAGCACAACAGATATATGAAACGGATGAGCGCTTCCTGTTTGTGAAGAGTTATAGGGAATATCTCTGAAATTGTAGGTAAACTCTGCAAAAAAAAAGTCTGATGTGTTAGACTCGCATGACCTACTCTTGCTGCTCCACTAACAAACTTCTTACAAAAGATTATTCATCTATCTACACAATGCTAATCGAGATAAACATTAGCAGAACGTTCTATTTCTTAATTCTTTGTAAGTAGAAGGGAAGTATAAGGTGATAGTGTCGTTATGCAATTGTCATTGCAAATGACTTCTTTGCTTGGCCAGGAGTAGAACAAAAGAAAAGCGGACACTTCTTGTTTGAGAAAAGTGTAAGTACTTTAGAATTGAAACCAATAACAAGGCATATCTCAGAAGCGGTTACCTCCACAACAAAAAAGTAATGGACATAAGTTGTATGTTTTGACGATATCTACATTTTTGTGCAACAAGTTTTTGTGTATCTCTTACGTGTTAACAGTTAAGCAAAATTCAGCAAAATTCATCAAGAATAAAGGGGTCTTCAGAGGCTATTACCAGATAATTCAAGATATACATTTTATTTGTGATGTAAACATATGTAATATAAGGGATTTTAATCAAAATCGTTACAGCCATTTTTGAGAGAATCAAAATTTTCGCAACTTTTTCCATGTAAAGAGTAGTTTGTGGTGGGGGGATATTCTTGAAAATCTTCGAGGCGCATCCTTGGAGACACTAAACCGATATAGTAAGTTTGGTATGTCACAGTCTTTTTGTTTTTGAGTTATGCTGTCAACAGGAACACACAATCACTCTCACACACACACGCACAAATTAATTTTTTTGTAAAAATATTTGCTATGTTCCGGGGTTCTCAAAACATGTATTTCCGGTGAAATCTCGGTATCGAATTTTTGGGTGCAACACATTACCTACTGCGCACATTGTACATACGTGTGAGACCGTTAGTCGGCCTCGCTGCCATGATTATTGTTTTGCCCATCAATTGTTAATTAGCTAAGGTATTTAAGAGTGTTAATAATAAATTATTTCATATATTTAGAAGTGTAAAGATAGCTTCTAGTAAGCACAGCTCAGATTTGTTTACCCAAACTTGGCTATTGGAAAGGAGAGGGCTCTTTGTGAAACATTTCGATATTGTTGGTCACGTAAATGGTGCCTGTGCATGTAATAGAGAAATAAGTGATGGTGAAGACCAAAATTGTAGTGAAATGAGTTTTTTTCCACTGTATGATGTTGGTCACGTGGGTGTTATGATGCATTGTGGATAGAAAATGATGCATTATGAGCCACATCAACGCCAAGTTCGCGGTCCTTCTGACCAATCAGAAAGATAATCTACTATATAAGTAGGAGATTGTAGTATTTCAAGGCCTCAGTTATGGACATTTAGGCAGTCAGTTACGTACATCAAGGCACCCGCAGTTATACTCATCAAGGCATTCAAATACACTTAGTTGCTATGTACGCGTAACCGTTAAGTTCAAGGCGCATACTAATTATAAGATTGTTAATACGGTTTGAGAGTAATAAGTGAAAGTAATAAGTTTATTGAGTGAAGTTAATGTACGTCGCTAAGGAAGGAAGCTCCGAGAAATAAGTGTCATTTGTTATATTGTAAAGCAAAGTGCTTGTCGACATGTCTTCTAAACGAAGAGGTAAAATAAAAGTGTATGTGAACTATTTCGTAAGATCACTCCCAAGCTACCCTCATTGTTTCCACCCAAGTGAGTCAAATCTACATGCAGACTGAGCTGAGCCAGAGGCAAACCACCGATAGTCACCGATAGTGGATCTTCCGAACAAGGTACGTGGAGATCTACTCTTTTGGTAGTGCAGAGAGTCTAGAGGCACCCGTCAACGCAAGATCAACACCAACTTCATGCTTGGCTCTTCAACGGAGTGTTAAATAACGCTTTATAATGGCATATACAACGTGGTGCGTTTTGTCCGCTTCATACTTGGCAACCATCACGTGGGACAATAAAACCGCCACACGTGCTAGGAAAAGTAAAACTATAAACGATTCAGATTTACTCCAGACTTATTTACATGAACAGTACTAACGAATAGCTTGAATGTCCTCATCTTTTATCATTAATGTTCAGCTTCTTTACTTCGCATAGTAATAGGGAAAGTATTGTATACTACCCAATAATTACATGGCAAGATTTCACCGGAGACATAAGTTTTGAGTCTCACTGGTTTGAAAGAAAGCAGTTTTAGAAAGTTTTTTGTGTTTGTGTGTGGTGTGGTGTGTGTGTGTGTGTCTGTGGTGTGTGTGTGTGTGTGTGTGTGTGTGTGTGTGTGTATGGTGTGTGTGCACCTGCGCGTGAGACCCACGTGCCTGCGTGTGCCTTTATATGACTGCCCATGGTATAATGCAAAAACAAATTGACAGTTAAATATCAAACATTGTATTTAAGTTAAAGAAGCAATCCGACGAGTTATGAAGAGCATTACTGCACCGCCAATACCACTCACACGGAGATTGCTTTTAAATTTTTTTTTATTCTTTTAAAACTAAGATTTTTTATTAAAATAGCATACAATGGGTGTTCTGGGAATAGTCCTTGATGTCCTTTTCGTTACGAATAACTTTTGCATAACTGGTAAGTTTTAAGAGATATAAAACATTTTACTACACCAAAATACAGATAATTTCTATCATAATTTCTGTCCTTGTGTCGTTTGTCCGAAATATTCCTTCTTATTAGTTTGGATTTTCAAATACCTTCTTTTCTCAAATAAAACGTGATTATTCTTTTCTTATCCCTTTGGTCATGCGGACTTTCAAAGCCATAACACAGCGAAAAACTCTTTAGATCTTTCACTATTAGATATGCATACTTTCCATCATCCCTGTAGAACCCACAAGAAAATTGTGATAAAATTATTCCTACAGAAGCTTGTCCGGAGTAATATGAAGTGTGTGTGTGTGTGTG
The DNA here is from genome assembly GCA_030762935.1 of Hymenopus coronatus. Taxonomy (NCBI): domain Eukaryota; kingdom Metazoa; phylum Arthropoda; class Insecta; order Mantodea; family Hymenopodidae; genus Hymenopus; species Hymenopus coronatus. The sequence goes on from CM060900.1 coordinate 261,630,033, forward strand.
CGTATATATATATATATATATAAATAAGGTTTTGTAAGAATATATATTTTTTTAAGAATGGATAAAAAGTCATGTGAATGTAACAGATCATAATTGTTTTTAAATATTCTATAATAAAAGGGATATTTTCAATTTAATGCATTTCTGTTCTCTAAGTGGCACCTGGATATGCAAATTTCCACAACAATTGGCTTGATCATTCTTCATTACACGCACACACAAACATACGACAAAAATGGTTAAAAACGCAATTTACTTTTAGAGGTGAACCTACTACACATGTTACCATAAGTTTTTTATTTCAAACCGAAGAAAGCAGACAAATGCCAATTACGGATGCATTAAAAGAATGGATAAAGTAGAAGCATTCGCAGTCCACTCCAATTCTACTTGGGTTACTGAAGGAGATGGTAGGGAATGAGGCACGCATCCGGGAGGTCCCTGGTTCGATTCCCCTGGGGCAGTACACATTGGCTCTGGCTTTTTTCATGTTTTTCCCCCGTCTGTTGCTGGGATACTTCTCATTCTACCGCGAATTTTCTCTTCCCACCATTTCCGTTTACAGGTTTCAACTCTGTGTTTCAGGGTTGTAAGACCAGGCAACGGCGGTTGTTGTGCTGTGGCAGGACGGTGAAATTTGCGCTCAGGAAAGATATTTCGCTGACGCTTTGTGGAACTATTAGAGTTTCCTCTTCCTTCTTGGAGGCTGCATTTCCAGGTTGAGAGTGACTAAAGCAGGGTGTCATCTTGGAATCGTTAGGGAACTTCTCCACACATCGTCATCCAGATCTGATCGCCCTTCAAGTCTCTCCCTCAAGGCTTGTTCCCAGGGGTGACGTTGGAAGCACAAAGAACCTTATGGCTTATCTGCGGTGCTGTGCTCCATCCACTGAAGTCTCCTCAGTCTGACTACACCCAACTCCTCCATCTTTACCTTTATGCCTCTCTTCATCCTCTCTCTCTGTCTCCAAATTTTTCGTTCGCCCATGTTCTCCCATTCTGCACCAATTCCATCTCTCTCTCACTCTCTCTCTCTCTTCTCTCTCTCTGAGTAACGTAATAAGTAGATCTGTTGTGCTTCTTTTTAAAAGCAGCAGTAATACTTAATTGTCAAAATAAAAAAAATAAAAAATAGGTAAAAGATAATACAATAGACAACTGCGTGCCGTACCCATTTGCTTAGTATGCGATCGGTACAATAGTGTTTCTTGTGGTATCCGGGTTTAACAGTAGCAAAAATAACTAGTCTCTCTTAATGACGTGCCTGGGAAACCGCAGCTCCTGTAGCACTGCTGTATGAATCTGCTTGTGCCTACCGGTCCACCGCTACTCTCCCACAATGTTAATGATTAGAAAGAATTTGGATACTGTAACAAGTCTCTTCATTGATTCAATAATTGTTTATAAATAAAGTCTTAAATTAGCTACTGTAAATAATTCCCTCGACGCTTCGACCCGTAGACAGTTAAAGGCTGCACGTCATCCATGGCTTGTGCACCAAGGTGTGCTAACGCTCCAGTCACTCACGACTCAGTACAATTCACTGCAACACAACACTGCACTGAAATTCTTACTCCCTTTGTAATTAGAGAACCATGTGACAAAATCTGCTGGAAGTTTCAGAAAACCGAATTTTGGAGAAACATCTCGAATATCAAGAAGAACTACGATGTCGTGAGAAGAATCTCGCGTTCCGAAGGTTCCTGTTACATCGCGCCGCTCTTCCTTGTTGTTTACGCACCCCGACTGCGATGACTCACATGCCAAAGCGAACATTAGAACCATTGCATAAGAGACGAATATTTCGTTATACCTCTCTGTGTCTATACAAGTCTTATACCTGTTGAACACATTGAGCATTTGAAGCATTTCTACCTTTATCGAAAAAGACATGCCGGGTACGTTTTCTTATTCATCGAGTGCACGTGGAATTATAATATTACATAAAACTTACCTTCAAACGTTCTTTGTGGTATCCACTACATGGATTTAGAACTTCAAAGAGGGAAGGACATTTACTATTATTTGTCATGGAAATAAAACGCGTTGTAATGCGAGGCAGCAATCTTCTTATACCTTTTTCCAATAGATCCTCTATCTTGTCTAATTCTTCCTCCATTGGAAATGTTGACTGTATGTACCTAATCATGTTTTCTCACACGGCCTTCCTCTTCTTGTTTCAATACAGATTCCCGTCATTTTTCCGGGTGCACTTGTCTAAAGCTTATTGTACCACCTGTATTGTTTAAGACCAATCCGCTACATCTGCATCACTTAGAAAAGAATACAGTCTTCTAATGGGTATGGTTGCAACTTCTTTTGGTTCTATAAACATTTCCCCCAAAGCATTGTATCTCCTATCAGCCAAGGCTTCACAGCAGCTCAGAATATGTTGAGCTGTTTCAGTCTCTTTTCTGTAAAACATGCACACCAAGTTACCCTGATACACCCCTTGGTAAAAACAGTAATAATAGCTATAAGTGACTGAAAGCAAGTTGTTCACACAGGTGCGGCGATTACGCAACAGCAATATTTAGGCGCGTGTATTTGGCGCGTAGTTACAATATAGTAGCTGTTGTGTAGTATACACCATGATAACTGCACACAGTATACACAGTCAACAAAAATATCAAATTGCTATACACCTATAGAACGTCTGAAACAGAATGAGAAGGAACTGCAAGTATCATTACTCTCCACTGGACCATGAGCTAGGCTACCACCCAGCGGGGTCATTCAGCCCAAAACCTGCAGAAATTAAAACCGGCACCTCATTCAATATAATCCTGTAGTATATATGTAAACGTTTAAATAACACCTTAAACATTTATCCTACCAGAGTTTTTAAAATAACAAAACTTTTATAAGCATTATGGTCTTAAAAGTTTTCTATGTAACATAATTCCAAGGTCATTAGTTAAATGTTCCGAATTTATGCGCTAATTGGAGTATTCATTCTCCTGAAGGTAGCTAAGATGGTATGTAAAGTATTCTCAAACGCAAATTAATTTCGAGTGATGATCATATAATAAGAATTGAAGGCATGTGCGTAAATAGGTCTAACCAAAAAAAAAAAATCAAAAAGTTTCTCATGAGAGAATTATATACATCAAGTGTGTCTCGTTTTGGACTGATACTAATAATTTATAAATGGATGATAGCAAGTATTGTCCTCCGTGGTGTAGTTCTTGCCATGTTACCCGTTTGTACCCAAGGTCACGGGGTCAAACCCGGCAGAGGGGATGGATTTTTATTTCTGGCGTAAAAATCTTTAGCGTGGCTTCCTTCGGAATGGAAGTTCAGCCGCTGGCCCCGTGTTGTAGATTTACGGCACGTAAAAGAACCTCAAACTTGATAAAGAGGCCTCTGATCAAAGTTAAACGGTCTTTCATGCCTAACAGAAAATGGGATATTGGGAATTACAGCAGTTAAACAGCGTCCAGAATTTAAAAAGCAATTGACCGTTAGTCAACATTATGACTTTTATTTCTTGCGACCAAGTGTCCTTACTACATAAGTAAGTAGTATCAATATGTCTTTTCTAGAGCATAAGGGCAAGACTTCGAATCCAAACGAGGGCAAAAGCTAAAGCAGAGTCTATGGGTTCGATTCCCTCAACCCCTGCCCCCCTCGATTCCCGCAACCCCCTTGGAGATCGTTTGGTTAAATGGCGGTTGGAGTAGGGGTGAATGTATGATGATGATTTTTGTTCAATAGGAAATGTGTAATTTATATCAAGTATCACGTGTTCGGTATTCAGGGGGTGGGTATTTTAAGGGTGGGAGAGATGCGGGTGGTGGGGTATATAGTAATTGTGGATTGGGTGCATGTGGTTTCATCATGTGAGAGATGGGTAGTGGGATGCATGTGTTTTGTTGCATGGTGGTCTAAATAATGAAATGGGTTAATTAGTAATTACACGAGTTTAAAAAAAAGTTAATGAACCGATGTCGGGCGTATGACATTTAATCTCAAAATCTGTCTTAGGGTAAGAAATATTATCCATTAAGTGAGATCGAATTGGCCAGCCACGTTCAATCTGTTGCGTAGGCTGGAAAGCGCAAAGCGCGTAAATGTGTAATTATAAGGCATTAAAACTAATGGACAGATGGTGCAGTATGAAATTCCATCTAAAAGCCTGCCTTAAGGTAAGAAATATTTATCCATGACGCAAGATACAATTCCCCCACCGCATTCAATCTGTCGCAACAGTTGGAAAGCAGGGAAGTGCGTAAATATGTAATTACAAGACTTTAAAAACTAATAAGTGGATGGTTGAGTATGGAATTCCACCTCAAAACTTGCCTTAAGGTAAGGAATATTATCCATGACGCGAGATTGAATTTCCGACTGCATCCAATCTGTCGCGTCAGCTGCAAAGCATGAAGCGCGTAAATCTGTAATTATAAGAATTTAAAAAACTAATGGGCAGATGGTGGAGTATGAAATTACATCTCAAAACCTGCCTTAAGGAAAAAACAAGGAATGAGTTAGAACAGGTGGTGGATATATCGAGGACTTGTATTCTGCCCCTAGGGGGTGAGGATAAAAAACCCGTTCACTCACCTGACGGAAACTCCGTCTGAGCGTAATAATGTAGCTACAGACAGATGGCTCCAACAAAAGCAAAGTTAATTTCCCCTCATTCCTAGTAAGACCTCAAGATATGTGCCCCCCGCTCCAAGTAAACTCTAATGTTTTGTCTGCAAGCTGGCGCAACATATAATATAGAACTTACCCTTCTCTCCAGCCGCAAGTACTAAAAACTTACCTACCATGCATGCGCGCGCATTACGCAACCCATACTCCTTAAGGGGGTGATATGCTGTAACGTATAAAAGACACTACACACACTGGTGGTTATTATATCTGTGAATAGCACTTGCTTTCAATTGTGTGAGAGTGATTAGTAAAGTAGTGTTCAAGTATTGCGTGTGCCCATCATCGTGTTGTGCACATGTCAAGAGAACTTTAAACAGTAATGGTAGGTAAGTCATTCACTATCACTAGTGTGTTTAAAAATAATTTGTTTGTGAAAATATGGTTATTTAAGTGGGAATTTACATATGCATCAACCGAGCTAACTGCAAAACGCCAATCGTGTATATGATGTAACAGCTCACTTTAATATGAATGAAAATCAAGCGTGTGCGTGGTGTATATTAACTAAATAGTAATTGCAACTGAAATTACACTCTCAGGTTTCCCTTAATTTTCAGAAATTACAGTATTTACTAATATCTCCAATGAGAACTAACATACTTGTGCTTAGAATGTAATAGCGTCACAATTTCTTTCTAACCTAATTGCTTAATATTTCTCGTGTGAAATGTAAAAGCATAGCCAGCAACTCTTAATTTAAAAAAAAATAGCTATTCCCTGTATTTAAGGGAATATATTGCATCATATTGTTTCTAGGTTAGCATCAGGTAAATATAATAACCACTTTAAGAATAATTTGTTGAAGAGTTCGGTAGAGAGAAAGTTATGTAAGTGCAACGGTTCTGTTTTTTATGATCGCTGGTTATACAGTTATAAACAGTTTTAAGACTAATTTACTGTAGTAACTCAAATGTTATTTGTTTTAAAAAGTAAAAACATAGTGAATTCCTGAATTTCCAGAAAAAATGTATCATACATAAATTACAATAATTGCTAAATATTTCTAGTGTAAACCAGCTAGCATGCTTGAGATTTTAGTGTAGCGACACCTTAACATACAACATATTTAAGACCAATGCATGTCTAAAACAATAAATCATAATAAATATCCTCAAAGATATTCTAATATACGGATGTTTTGTTTTAGGAGGACTTGTGGAACAGTTAGCGGAAATGGCGGAGGGGAAGGCTTTCCTACCCACAAAGCCTCTTCAGGAACTAGAGACAGAACGTGAATACAAAATCAACGCTCTGCGGAAAGTGCAGACACGCTACGGGCCAAGAGTAGTTGCAGAGTTGGAATCAGTACAAGTATTCCTAACCAGCAGATACGTCAGCCTGAGCGAGCAGCAGTTGAACGATGTTCCAGGAAACTTCGGCTTGGTATATCATGGATTGAACCCAGCCGGCAAGTTCAAGACTTGCAAGTTGTCTTTTGTGCCTGAGAAGGTATGGGTATGTATTTTTCTAAAATAACGGTATCTAGCATAATTTGAATATTAGTTTGTATTTTCAAAATAAATATATATAATCGTAATGTATGTAACAGAATGCAAATATTCTATGAGTTTGCATATTTTAAAATATATCGTTATATAGCTTAATTTGAATAATAAGTTGCATTTCAAAAATATTAACACGTAATATATGTTACAAAATACAACTGTTTTTAAAATATCGTTATCCGGTAGTATAATATGAATATTATTTTACATTTCAAATATATATGTAATGCATGTTGCAGAATTCAAATATTCGGGTAAAAAGCTGTAGTTCTCAGTGTTCGTCAAATCTACTGCCAATAGAAAGACTTGGTAAGATGAATTTAAGAAAAATGGCTGCAATATAACCTGCATACAACATATTTATCATGACATGACTGTTATATGTGTGTATTAGGCGAAATAAGCAGAGAAACAGAAGCCCCTCCCATTGCATCAGATAACAGTAACCCCATGATGTGTGCAAATTCAGTGAGGCCATTGAGGATGCTCCAGACACCTATGGGAGATGACATAAGCAAGAGACAAACTTCTTTAATAACAGGTAAGAAAACAATATTGGACACAGGGTGTTTATGAAATGAGTTTATTATAGTAAAATTAAAAAAAAGACAGGTGTCTCACACATTGACTGGGGCAAATTTAAGTTTATTATACCTAAAATTTAACGAAACTAGTTGCTTATATGTTCTGGGATTTTTTACAGCAAACCAGGAGAATGCATTGGACCTGCCAGTAAAGAAAAAGGTTCCTGGCAGGCTGACCGTTCAATAAGCCGTCCCGTTCTATAGCAATTATCCATTGGACCTATCTAGGATACTGGAGATTTCATGCGCACAACCGACCAAGCAGGATCATTCCTGTCGGCTGACGTCACCGCAACCTGCACAAACCTGCTCGTCAGCTCCAAGCCGTAGGAGCATCCACCAACGCGAAGCAGGAGAAGAAGCATTACCCTCTTCCAAAAAAGTAAAGGTTAGTGAGAGCTCGCATCCTCATGCTGCTGCTTCAGAATGTAAGCTTACAGAGTCCGCATTCAAGGGATGCATTTATAACTCTAAAATTGAAAACAAATTACAGATACTCGGACCGCGAGAGTTCTTAATGAAATGTAGTTTTCCTGTAATGAAAGAAATTAGGTGCACTCTACAAAGACATGGGCCAGGGTTAAAGATTATTTGTTCTCTGGAAACATCAAATTTAATCCAAACCCCTGAAAAAGAGGAAATCATTCCAGTTTTATTTAATTCAAAGGCAAAACTTATTCTCAAAGCAGGCAATCTTGAATCCATATTCCATACAATTGCAAATGATGTGTTAAAACATGTATCACAATTTGGTGGTAAAGCCTCGTCAAAAGCCTTGTTCGCAATTCAGGGGTTGGGAATAGGCATTTAATTATATAGCTTCCTGAAGCAATCAAGAATAAGTCAGCTGTCATATACATAAAAAACAGAGATAATTATTGTTTCGCATGGTGTTGATTGGCTTCAAGATATCCTGCAAAGTTTTCTAGTGATCGACCACGCTCCTACCCCAAAGAGTTGCTTTTCAAAACATTCAATTATCTGAATATGCAATTCCCTGTAACTCTAGATGCAATTGACCGTTTTGAAAGCCTTAACCCAGGAAGATCTATTTCTGTTTTTGGGTTAGAAAATAATCTGCATGTCATTGCACTATACCAGACATCAGAGAAAACAGAGAATCATGTCAATCTACTTTATATTGAAAAGAATGAAAAAGCACATTACTGTCTCATCTCCATTCTTTCTAGACTTGTAAGATCTCAAGTTACTAAGAATACTAAGAAACTGTATACTTGCGAAGCATGCATGACTCGGTGTGGTAGTGAAAATTTTTGAGTGCACATAGATTGAAGTGCAAAAAAGTGTCAAGTACCTAAAATGCCCAAGGAGGGTGATGTCATTGAATTCAAAGCTATATAAATATAAACAATCTTTGTTCTCAATTTATACAACCTGAGTGAACATAATATATATTTTTGTACTGCTTGTCTTTTATATATTCAGTAAAATGTGTACTTTATGACGAAATGTTTGATGTAGAGTATATTAATGAAACCTTGTAATGGTTTCAATTGATGCAACGGGAGGAGATGATTATATATAAATATGTATATTTTTGTACTGTTTGTCTTTTATATATTCGTAAAATGCATACTTTATGACGAAATGTGTGATGTAGAGTATATTAGTGTAACCTTGTGATGTTTTCAATTGATGCAACAGGACGAGAGAAGAGATGATTATATATACATAAGAACATTCTCTATTCTTAATCTATGCATTTTTATTATGTATATTTTTGTACTGCTTTTTATGCTTTATATATTCAGTAAATTGTATGCTTTATGCCGAAATGTTTGATGTGGAGCATATTAATGAAACCTTGTAATGTTTTCAATGGATGCAACGAGAGGAGGGAAGAGATGATTATATATACATAAAAACATTCTCTGTTCTCAATCTATGCATTTTTTAAATATGTATATTTTTGTACTTCTTGTCTTTTATATATTCAGTAAACTGTATACTTTATGACGAAGTGTTTGATGTAGAGTATATTAATGTAACCTTGTGATGTTTTCAATTGATGCGACGGGAGGAGGGAAGAGATTATTATAAATAAAAAAAAATTCTCTATTCTCAATGTGTGCATTTTTTATTTGAACATGTTATACCTTACGCCCAGTCATAGTAATTAATCCATTCAGAATGCGAAAATTTATACCATTTTACAAGTATCCTGTCTCCTTGACGTCTCAGAACCTTCTCCACCAAATATGTATTTGGATATTTAGTGGACATTAATTCATGGCCATAAAAACCTCCTTTAATTTTATCCCCACCTTTGTCCTTTATGATACATGTGATAGGCAGGGTGTTTTTACACACGATCAACCTAGAAAATCTCAGAACCCCAGTTGGGGGTGAAACCCCTGTCAAATTGTCTTTTATACTTAGAAATCTTTACATATTCACCACGGAGAAATACCCTTGCCCTCCTCTTCTCACTTCGTGCATGGTTGTAGCAGTACACCGACAGCAGAAGATTGTTATTCTTGACATTTATAGGTATAATTCGGATAATGGAATGGTAAGTGTTATTATACTTTTAGATCACCTTTGGTAAGAGTGCCAAACATTTGTATGATCCGCGTGTCAGGAATTCCCGATACATCATGTCTTTCAATGTTCTTATCAGACGTTCAACGGCAGCAGCCTTTACAGTGGTGAAAGTGCTGTAATGGTTAATGTTGTATTTGACTATTAACTTATTAAACGATTTATTATAGAACTCTTTCCCCTTATCAGACTGAATACTTTTAGGCAGTGTTTCCAACTCTTTCAGTATACTTTCCATAGCTTTCGATACATTAGCACCAGTCTTATCCTTCAGAGGTCGTGCATATGCCATTTTGGAATAGAAATTAATTGCAGTAAGAATGTACTGGAATTGCTTATTTTGTTTTGCGTGAGGAATCATTTCCACCAAGTCAATCTGCAATAAATCATTCAATCCTTTACTAACGATGTTACGACGTAAGAAGTTCCTCCTAGCAGGTGCATGCAATTCCTTTGCGATATCTTGCATAATCATGCTATAATTTTCGAAGATTTCAACTCTCTTATTATTTCATCGACTTCTGCAGAATGACTCTTATTTCAAGCCTCTTGTGATGCAGTGAGTAATCTTAAGCGATTTACCAAAGTATTGGGATTTGACCAGTAAACGTAGCCCCCCTCTCTATTAGAATGATGCTTTTTCCGTTCGAGACCAAAACCTACATATGAACGGAGCAGAGGTTGTATGATCTTCTTATACTTGTAGCCTCTATTTGATTTCACTTTTCCTTGAGTCATGAATTCGCTTCTATGAAGAAGAGTTTTTCTCATAATGTCAGTATAGGTAACCAAGTCATCCTCTGTTTATGATGACATTTTTTTGAAAATCAATTCATAAAGACCAGAGGTACCTTCATACATTTCGCCCCCTATATGAAGTCGCGTATCCTTAAATTGAATTGCTTTATTCCCTAGCATATAAATGCCATTTTAAAGCGAACCCCATCTATATCATCCAGTAAATCATTATCTTTTGAGCGAACTTGATTCAGAAAGTAGACAGATCAGATGAGTCGTTACTCTCTCGATGGCTGTATTGTTTATTATTAACTTTCAATATATCATTTAGAGGCTCAGCTACTGGTTGGAGAACTTCAGACATTACCCTCTGAGTCTCAAACTTGGTCCCTTTTAGAGAACGCAGTTTTTCTCTGATTGCCTTGGTATGGCGAGCTACCGCTTCTCTTAGCTTTATGCTTTCACTTTTCATCTTGAAACTGGGTGCAAATGACCTTATTTCAGTCAATTTATAGGCTTGGTTGACTGATCTTTAATTGCGGCCAAAAGTTCTATACATAAGATCAGCCCTTCTGAGGCTCCTTTAAATGCAGCAGGACCGATGGTCAAGAAATCGCCTCTCTTAAATGCAACTGGATAGGTCTCAACCTTAACATCATTAATTGATATATTGACGCTTCTCATCTCTGGAGGAACTCCACTAGTATTTTCAGGATTCAGGAAATCAGCCGTGATTATAGTGCACTCTAACAGAGCACAATCTAATGAAAACTTGTAGAATGTGCGGCCTGATGATAGGATGAATGAGCCTTTACCCCTAGGCCAAGCCTGAAATTGAATTATAACTCTTCCACACGTCCAGGCAACCTGAGTTCTCAAAGCATCGAAAGCCTTTGCAGTGTGTATCGTTGGTAACTTTGAACGATCTACGTCTGTTTGCATATCCGTCATTTGGTGCTTAATACTTGTAGAGAAAGTGTTTAAATCATTATTCAGTCTCTACAATGACTGATGCAAACTGTCGATATGACTATGATTATTTTTATTGGAAACATCAATGCATCATCATTCTCCTCTATCGCTTTAAGCATCTCATTACTTATATTCAACATTCCTAAGGTGCTCTCTATTTCATTTTTCAACTTAAGGGTTGACTCCTCTAGTCTTGAGAGCTGCGTATTGTAAACAGTTTCAGATTCCATGAGTCTATATCCATTATCATCAAAATGTTTAGCTTCTCACTGAGATCATTCAGTTTCATTTTTAAACTAAGTTGCTCTCTCTTGATATTGTCGCTAGATTCAAGAGTGAATGTCTTTAGATGTTTCATTGAATTTGTGAGATCACTAACTATATTTACCGATACATTTTGCACCTTGCTCTCAATAGCTCTAATCTTACTGTTTACTTTAGCATCAAAATCTTTTGATAATGTTGATATTGTATATGCAAATTTGTTTATATATTGACGTGTTTCATTAAATGAATTTGTCAGCTGATTTAAAATGTATCTTTTATTTACAGCATCGGTTTCAGCAACAGGGTCAGCTATCTCTGTAAGCCTTCTTTGTTGATATCTCACGTTACCATCATTGTCTAAGTGTTGAGTCCTAGAATTGACGTACTCGACGATAAACTTACTATTTGCCACATCATGGTCATGAATTGGATCTAAGAATAATTTTAATTGTTGTTTTCCAATCACAATGTTATTATCATAAGCTCTGTCCCAAATATATTTGGCTATCATGTTATCAAGCCATGTCTTAAGATTCCCTCTAAGAGTAACCTCAACTTCGCCAGCATATTGACGTGAAAATGTTTGCAAGCGTTTCTCACTGTTTGCTGTAATTTTATCAACATAGCTTTTAGTGGACTCATTCCCTTCTTCAGGATCATGAACATTGCACAATCTCTTATTGCTGAATTGATAGTTTTCCTTACTATCCTTATTTATAATATAACGATTAAGAATTCTGATGAAGGATCACAGCCTCTGCGCTCCGAACCTGTCTACACTCATGGCTAACCTCAACTGCTTGATTAAGTTACTTTTTCACCTTGATATATGTATGGAATCCGATTCTATAGCGCCCATTGTTCAATGGATATTCGAGAATTATAACAACAAACGGTCTTCCTGCATCACTTTCCCATACATTCCTACACAAATCTTTAAATTCATTGAAACTCATGTCTGTATTTAGCTTTAAGCTATCCTGTCTAAAGAGTACACTCATGTTGGCGTTATCTCTGATTAAATGATTCGGAACTTTAGCATACGTCTGAGCAAGGTAAATAGCGTCAACATTGCGATGTCTACCCATGCTGTAATATGAAGCAATCTTGTCTTGTTTCTCATTGACGTCATCATCAAATATAAAGATTGAATTTTCTTTGGCGTCTAATGGTTGCAATACATTATCTCCTTTTTCAAATGAATGCAAGCCTATATCAGGGATGTATTTAAGAACTTTGAAAAGATAGTGATATTTAGGTTGATGAAAAGACTTTGAATAAATATATAGATTTTCATATCTAAGTCCATTCTCGTGAAGTAGCAGATTGAGTAATATTTTTGTTTTTCCTGCAATTGAGCTACCCAAAATCAATGCTTTCACATTGCTAGGAAAGGGATAGCCATGTCGATGGTTTCTCACATCACCTTCAAAATCTAATATCTTAATAGGTAACGTGAACTGTTGCTTCTCGAGCTCCATCGTAGCAAAATGTATAAATATGCTATGTATCTATATGTAAGATCTAGTGGACAATGAAGAGTAGGAGAGGAAGGAAGTCCTGCAAGAGAGGCTCCGGTATACTTAATTTAATAATTAATTCACTTCCCTTTGAAGCTCATTTGTCTGGCTACAGATATTGTGGACCTGGCAAAAAACTACGGAAACGATTACAGAGGGGAGATCCTGGCATAAATCTTCTTGACCAAGCTTGTAAAGATAACGACATTGCTTACGCTACCAATAAAGACATTACTTCAAGGAATACAGCTGACAGAGTTCTTGCAGAGAAAGCTTGGAATCGTATTCAATCAGGTGACGCCAATTGGAAAGAGAGACTTGCTGCGAGACTTGTAACCACCATCATGAAGGGGAAGATTGCTGTAGGGACAGGAAAGAGGAAGAAGAGAAAAACGAATCGAGGAGGCCTTTTACCGCTGATTCCTATAATTGCTTTAGGTGCTGCTGCTGGACGAGCAGCCCGGATAGCCACAGCAGTGAATAATAAGAAGAAGGCTGATAAACAACTTGCTGAGAAGGCTCGACATAACAGGGAGATGGAGTCTAAAGGCAAGGGTATTGGGAGCAGGAAGATGAAGAAGAAAAAGAAGAAGAGGACTAGTGTTCGAACTGGTCTGCGTCCAATGCTAATCTCATTAAATAATATTGGAGCTGTAGGTAAAGGTTAAAAAACGCGGGAAACGGACTCTACTTATACCGCAGAAAGCTCTAAGCAATTTTGATATTGAAAGTTATCCTAAACGTTTAAAAATACCTTACTTGTATATTAGATCGACGAACTACCATCGAAGCCATTACGGAAAGAGAGGATGGTAGTAAATCTTGACGCTTCAGAGATCGAAGGTACATATTGGGTTGCCCTCCGGAAAGAGAATGGTATTGCAATTTATTTCGATAGCTATACCGCAGAAAGCTCTAAGCAATTTTGATACTGAAAGTTATGCTAAACGTTGAAAAATACCTTACTTGTATATTAGATCGACGAACTACCATCAAAGCCATGACGGAAAGAGAGGATGGTAGTAAATCTTGACGCTTCAGAGAACGAAGGTACATATTGGGTTGCCCTCTGGAAAGAGAATGGTATTGCAATTTATTTCGATAGTTTTGGGGACCTGAAGCTTCCTCTAGGGATTGAAACTTACCTCGGTGGTGTTAGGATTCTGTATAATGTGCAAAGGTGTCGGAATTTTAAAAGTGTCATTTGTGGTCATCTCGTCTTCAATTTCTCTTATAAAACAGTCTGTTGCTGAGAGCCTTCATTCAAAATGAGTTACACAATTGCCGTGAGCGGAACTGAAACAAGCATTTCTTCATTCCTAATTCCTCCGCTATATCTTGATCCTTCAGGACATTATGAGATTGCCTTATTAAATTTTGAAACACTCTACTCTATTCCAGACGTTGATGCAAGCAACAAACTATTTCAAAATATTTCCAATAATGTCCCAAGAGTAATCGAGATACCTCATGGAATATATGATATTGCTGACATCATTTCGGTTATTAAGCAGAAAGTTGGACTGGACTATGAGGTATTCTTCATTCGCCCAAATAATAATACAATGAAGCCTGAGATTAAATGTCCATGTACCATCGATTTTTCAAAACAGAGATCAATTGGCTCACTTTTAGGATTTGATGAAGGCTGGTGAATTGAATGATTCTAACAATCTTGTGAACATATTTAAAGTGAGCATTATTCGAATCGAGCGCAATATTGAAGTAGGGTCTTTCATTGATGCTAAAAGCGGGTATTTGCTGTATGAGTTTTTTCCATCTGTGCCACCAGGATATCACATATCGCAAGAGCCATCGAATCCCATATATTTACCAGTCATATCTACAGAACTGATTGATCAAATCTCTCTTCGGGTAGTTGATCAGAACGGTAAACTCATTGACCTTAGGAATGAGGTTATAACTATTCGACTACACATTCGTCGCAATGGGAATAAATTCTAGATCGCATCGTCGATGCTATAATAGATCCCTCTATGTAGATGGGCTCATACTTGTTCGCAGACCTTCGTCGTGTTAACATCAGTTAATCGAATTTTGCTTGAGAGATTAGGATATAGAGTGCTATAATTGATAACTTGAATGCTGCTGAAGTACCAGTCTTCGACGACAAGATTGCTAAAGAAGAGGGGAAAGTATTTCTGCCCTACAACACATCAGCGCTAGACGCAAACGATGAGATTAGAATTCCATGTCAAGCTGAAGATTCATACACTCTATCTAGCAGAGGCTATTTTTACATAGAGGGATCTCTCACCAAGGCTAATGGATCGCCAACAACTGCAAAACTCACCAATAATGCATTTGCATTCATGTTTGATGAGGTTCGTTTGGATCTGAATGGGTGCACTATTGATAGAGCTAGAAATCCTGGAATCTCAACAGCAATGCGCAACTTTGCAACCCTCAATCCAATGGAATCGCTTCGCCTGTACAATGCAGGATGGACGTATATGCAAGAAAAATGCACATAATGTGAATGCTGCAAATGGGGCATTCAACGCCATAGTTCCTCTGTCAATGCTTCTAGGTTTTGCAGATGATCACAAAGAGCTCATTCTAAATAGCAAATTTGAATTGATTCTCATTCGATCAAATGATTTCAAGAATTGTCTTCACCATGAGGGTGCAGAATCACCAATTGTAAAATTGACAAGAATAGAATGGAGGATGTCTGTCATTCGCCTTACCTACTCTGAAAAAATAGACATTCTAAAATTGTCAAAGGTGATAGACCTCTGCATATCGCATTTCGAACCATGGATCTTCATACTCAGTCCGCAGTTCCTCAGACCAAATCATTCACTTGGAATGTTGCAAAAACCTCCAAACTTGAAAATCCTAGTTTTGTTATAGTTGGAGCCCAGACTGCAAGATTAAATGATGCTACGAAAGCCCTTTCAATATTTGATCTTTGCAACATTACTCATCTGAACCTTTACCTCAAAAGCGAGTGTTACCCCTATAATTACATGAATTTATACTTTGGAAATTCAAAGTTTGCATCTCTGTACGAGATGCATTTAAGATTCCAAAACTCATATTAAGGGAAGGATAATTAGCCCCTCTTGAAGAGAAAAGATTTTCTTCAGTATGTACCACTATTTGTCATCGATTGTTCGCATCAGACAGAAGTGGCTGTCACTGGAGCCGTCAATATTAGATTAGAAATTCAAGCATCTGCTAATATTCCAGTTCGAACAACCCTGTATGTCTAATTCTACATGACAAGGTCTTTACATATAAACCTGTTTCATATGTTGCTCAGAATGTAATTTAGATGTTTTAACATGAAATAAATAAAACATGCTTATGCATAAACTATTTTATTCACTGCATTATACATTTCCATAATCTGCCTTCTCCCACTCCTGCTTCTAGCATAATATGAGGATCTTGATACATTAACATCATGCAAGCATGTTGAATGTCTTTCAATATATAGCTTGAGTCTTTTTAGTTCACTTATTTCACAGACATTTAGCGTAATATCATGATCGTTTAAACACGCATTAACACATTTTGTTTCCTTATTTATGAATATAATGGCATTGTGTGCATACACCACATGTTCATAATATTCGACACACACCCCCTAAGGGCACTATACAAGTCCTCGATATATCCACCACCTGTTCTAACTCATTCCCTATTTTTTCCTTCAGGTAGGTTTTGAGATGAAATTTCACACTCCACCATCTGCCCACTAGTTTTTTAAATTCTTATAATTACAGATTTACGCGCTTCATGCTTTACAGCTGACGCGACATATTGGATGCAGTTGGGAATTCGATCTCGCGTCATGGATAATATTGCTTACCTTAAGGCAGGTTTTGAGGTGCAATTCCATACTCAACCATCTACTCATTAGTTTTTGAAATCTTATATTTACAGATTTACGCACTTCCCGCTTTCCAACTGCTGCGACAGTTTGAATGCGGTGGGGGAATTCGATCTTTTGTCATATATAATTTTTCTTACCCTATGGCAAGTTGTTACATGGAATTTCATACTCCACCATGTGTCCATTAGCTTAAAAGACTTATAATTTACGCGCTTTGCGCTTTCCAGCTGACGAAACCGATTGAACGCGGCTGGCCAATTCGATCTCACTTAATGGATAATATTTCTTTCTCTAAGATAGACTTTAAGATGACATTTCAAACGCCCGACATCGGTTCATTAACTTTTTTTAAGCTCGTGTAACTACTAATTTACCCATTTCATGATTTAGACCACCATGCAACAAAACACATGCCTCCCACCACCCATCTCTCACATAGTGAAACCACATGGATCCAATCCACAATTACTACATGCCACCACCCGCACCTCTCCCACCCTTAAAATACACACCCCCTGAATCCCGAACACGTGATACTTGATATAAATTACACATTTCCTATTGAACAAAAAGAATCATAATACATTCACATCTACTCCAATCACCATTCAACCAAACGATCAACAATGGGGTTGCGGGAATCGAGGGGGGGCAGAGGTTGCGGGAATCGAACCTATAGACTCTGCTCTAGCTTTCGCCCTCGTCTGGATTCGAAGTCTTGCCTTCATGCTCTAGAAAAAACATATTCATACTGCTTAAGTATGTAAATTCAAGGCCCACAAATCCCACAAAACTCAAATAGGTTCTTGAACTGCGCAATTATATGGCTTCCGTTTTTCACGACGCCTTTCATCTGCGTCTGTTGATATTTAGAATAACTGTCTCATTGTTCAACTTACCTGATTTTGATTGAGTGTCTGAAATAGCTAAAACAGACCTACAAAATGTCAAGGGCTGTTTTTAGAATTAATTTCTAATAAGCATTAATTTAATATGAAAAGATGTTTCGACAATACCATAAACAACAGTATTATATGTAGGCTAAGTTATGCCATTCAGAACAAGGAATATTAATATTATTATAATGTTATGTTTTCTTTCATACATATAATAAAAATAAATTTAAATTCTTTGGTCTCTGTGTAAAAATAAGCTTGAGCCGAGTGCTTAACACAGACTCGTATAAAATATACTACTGTGGCAACTAATACCTATTTCCGTATGTGTGTACAGAGTTTTGTTTTGTTCAGTTTAAAAAAAAACTAAGGTTAAGGCTATTTTTACGCACATGCTTTCAATTGAAAGCCTCTAGATTCCAGCTAACGACATTAATTCTGCATACACACCATTTCTCAACATAGTCTTCAAACTGATTTAGAGTTTATCCCAGCCCTTTACGAGATTTTATGACCGTTGTGTGAAACAAGGTGATATCCCCTGTGTAGCCAAGAATTTATGGCGTTTGCATTTCCTCAGCTGTGTGAAACATGTGTATTTCAAACTAAACGTTACGATAATTACTCATAGCAAGTGCGTGTGATGTGGAAGGACTTGCTACCCAAACTATTTCGGAACTGCGCAAATTGTGCCAGCCGCGTAAGGAGTCACGTTGTCATGCACCAGAAGGACTCCGGCGCTACGATGAGGATTTCTGACCACCTGATAGGAGTCGCCGCCTGTAGGCGTTGCAGGGTTTCACTATAGACGATCGTATTATTGCTGGTATCATTTAATATCAATTCAACCAGTAAGACACCCTTTTAATCCCAAAATACGATTCACATCCTTTCCTGGCAAATGTCACATTGAAATTCTTCATCGCAGTCCAAATAAGGTGTTTCCAGGTCATGGGTTCTCGTTTCGTGTAGGAGCATGATGGTGTGCCTATATCTTGTCAAAAACCAAGATTCGATGCAGAGATACATTTCCTTAGCTACATAGCATTGATAATTTAAACCAACCAGCATGCGTTGCCTTTTTCGCACATAGGTGAGGGCTCCCGATAATAACCGTGCACTAACCAACACATAATGCACAATGCTATACATAACACCAAATAGAATAGCAGCTTCGAGGCTCCACACGAACTACACATGAAATTTCCTGCTCTACAAAAATGTAGTACGTTCCCCCTGCTCCTCGTTATCTCTGAATTATTTTTACTGTAAATTATATTTTCAGTAGAGATTATTTATATTTCTTAAGGCTAGTAGGGTTCCTCGGTCAAGCAAGTATCTCCTAACAAGGCGTGTACGGTAAAAGGAACTATTTCAGACATAACACATTTGTAACCTTTAGTTTAAGCAATTTATTTAAACTGTTACTGAGAGATTTCATAATTGATGTACATTATATTTCTATAACAACATAGATGTAGCTATATTACACGTTCACTTACACCCGAACCATAGATTTCGCGTACTACGTTTCTTACGTAAAAAATCTTTAAGACGGACGTACTGTGGAACACAACTGAATGTACTGCTACCTAAAGACGAACTATATTGTACGATAACTGACAGCGTACTGTGTTGAGAACTGCGCCTCGGTAGAATATATTCGAACATCCTTGTTCTGCATGAGCGTTAAAACTATGTGCTAATTGGCTATTCTTCTCTCTCTTAGTAGCGTTTCTTCTCATGAGCCAATAAAAAGTGTCCTAGTATCTCACTTAGGCTGTTAGCTGCCTAGGAACTTTCACATTTTTATTATCTCCCCATCACCTAAAGCTTGCCTTATGTCTTTTTAACTCGGATATTCTTTTATATATTTCACCCCAGCTCCCTGGCTAGTATCCACAAAAAAACTTTCGATATATTTCTCTTTCATGACATGTATAGTTTCAGCTACAACCTCTCTCTTATAGCTAAGCTTATGTTAGCATTCTCTAATAATATAATCTTATTTATTTACATTCTCTTGCTTGTTAATAATGTACACCATCTTGCAGTCACTATTACTCTCAAATGTACGAATATAAAATGTTTGAAAGAAAGAGGTTGGGAGATATTCCCTTAAATTATTTCTTAAGAATTCATTTTCGAAATTACGATTATTTGCATCACATTTAATGACAGTGTTTGGCTCCACATATATGTTGAGAAAAGTTTCTCTTAAGTGGATTATATTAAAAAAAAAAAATAAAGCACAGCAATAGACTACACGACGATCATTTGGTTGAACTTTTAAGGCTGTATACATGATCTTTTGCAGAAGATATTGGTGGACAAGTCAAAACTAAAACATCATCGAAATATAAAAAAAAAATATTCTGCTGTATTACACTCCTGAACTTCTCTAAGCATTCTACAGACTTCTTACAAAAAATTCTTCTTTCTACACCATGCTAATCGAGATAAACGTTAGCAGAATGCACTTAATACTTAGTTTCTTATAAGTAAAAGGGAACTAAAGGAATGTTCTATGCTAAAGCGATAGTCAAATGTTTTAAAAGTTATCCTAATGCGATTGTCATTGATTTTAGCTTTTTTGCTCGACCAGGAGTAGAACAAAAGAAAAGCGGATACTTCCTGTCTGAAAAAAGCATACGCATTTTAAAAATGAAACCAATAAAAAGGAACTTCATGGAAATGGTAAAATCTACCACAAAAATGCATATGACATAAATTGGCTCTACATGCTTTGTTAAGTAAGCTTTCGTCTATCTTTGACGGTTTAACCGTTACGCAAAATTCTGCAAAAAATCAACCAGAAGAAAGTGCTGTTCAGAGACTATTCCCAGAGAGTTCAAAATATACATTTTGTTTGTGTTGTGAATAACTTTAATATACGGTACTTTAATCACAACCATTAGAGCCATTTTTGAAAAAAAAAACAGCAGTGTCAAAAATTTTAAATGCAAAGGGAGTTTGGGGTGGAAGGATCTTCTTGAAAATCTTCGTGTAGCACCCTTGAAATATATTTAACCTAAATACCAAGTTTGGTATTTGACGGTTGCTTAGCTTTTGAGTTGAGATGTCCACAGACACACACGGACGAAATCTCGTTATTGAATTTTTGGGTGCAATACAAAATCTCTATCAGTATGTACATAGTACGTGTAGAGAAAGTACAAAGACCACATTGGATGCAGATAAGGAAAGCCTTGTGTTTACAAACATTCCGCTATGACGCTTAGGAGCATGTTCCAATGTTTCACACGGAGCAGAGTGAGTTACTGCCACCCCCCCCCTCCTTCTGCTCCTTCAATTTGAACATTCCAATTATGGAACGTCCAGTATGGCGCTAGGCAAGCGAAAGTTCACTCGCCTATTGTCTTGGAATTCGATATCGACTCCATGATTGCTCTGTGTTAGATGTTCGAGGTCGACCTGTGTTTTCTGCATCACCAATGTCTTCCCTACGCAAACACCCGTCGCTACAATGTTGCAGTTTGTTACCATTTCAGCATACATATCAATCAGTTCACATCGAAGCTCCTCCTCGACACGTTTTGCTCAGACTAATCCAATAACTGCGCATTACCTCCTAAGTTGTCCGCTCAAGTGATCCCCCATAGCAAGTGTCGACACAGGTTTAGCAACTGAGAACACTCTTGCTGCACGACTGCCAACTGCAATTATTGAAACCTCACAGATATAAGACTGCAATGAGGATGCTGTAAAGAGAGATACCATAAAATAAATATGCCTTATATTCTTAGTTTCCAATCACTACTCATTTGTTATTTGTAAGACATATCAGTTCTCATAGTAATGTTTCGGTCTATCTTAAGCTAGGCCGCGCCGTGGTCGAGCGGCTAGATCACTTGCTTTTCACCAATCGATCCCAGGCGGCCGCATGTGGGATTTGTGGTGGACAAAGTGGTGCAGGGGCGGGTTTTCTCTGGGTTCTCCAGTTTTCCCCATCATCTCATTTCACCTACGCTCAAGGTTCATTCAATGTATCAGCAGTGTTATCGTCTGCGGTGGCTATGTAGTAAAAGCGGGCGTTAAACGTAATAAAAATCTTGAGTGAAAATGTAGTAAATACCTTACAGATAACGCATAAACTCATAAATAAACACAGTTGCAAATACGTATCATAAACGTTTGCTTAACCGTAGCCCAATATACATATCAGTTAGTTATTCAAAATAGAAAACTGCCGGTAAGTTTTGTTATGGACGAACTAGCAAGATCCATAAATCCAGTAGTTTCTTTGATGAAGAAGGAGAGCGTTGTCTCACTCTCGTCCTCTCTCAAGCGCTCAAAACAGTCTTTCCTAGTCTCATCCACACTTGATATCCATCTCTTCCTGTCTCTCTCTCTTATTCTCCTTAACTTCCCCCCGCTTCCTGTTACGTTTTCCGTATTCCCCTTACCTACTCTCCTTGGTCACTCACACTCTTTCTCTTGTCTATGTAAGGCATATATAATGTATGATATTGAAAACAGTTTTTAAACAAAAATGTAAGCATAAATTTTCATGTTACACAAAAATGCAGAATGGTGTAGAATATAAACATGAAACGTAAGGAAATAAAATAGTACCACCGAAAGCTAAATTCTATGGAAGTTTAAAGTCCTAAAATCAGGAGACATAAGCCATAAAGCAAATATCACCATAATTTCGCAGCAACAATGAGGACGTATATATATATATATATGTGTGTGTGTGTGTGTGTGTGTGTGTGTGTGTGTGCCTAATAGGGTAGTAAACCACTAAGGTATAAAACACCACATGAACCTTTCTAATCCGGAAAATGGTAAGTGGACTGTACTTCCAATGACAAATTGAGATCCAAGGGACGGGCAATGTATAACTGATTTTATAGATCAGGTTGTTCCAGATTGGGTGCGCACCAAAAGAGCAACGAGTAACTGACGACTACTAGGTTTATACCTGGAACTTGCAATACTGAGCAACATTGAGGGCAAGCCTACGTGAGGACTGAATCAAGCGTTGGAAATTAAGTGGCAGGTCACAAGTATTGTGGCACCTTTGCCCAGTGACATATTGGCTACTCTCTAAACACCAAGTATAATCAATCGTCCGCCAATTTGATTCAAAATCTCCACGATAGTTACAGCCGGCCCTTGATTGCATCTTTATTTTTCTCTCTTTATCGTAGTCGGTTTACCCTCGCCGTGTTTAAGACTGACACCTCCCTAGGACTTACATCTCTCTTTACCGCTGCTCTAAAATCAAAATAAACATGAACACGTGTAATATATTTTAAGAGCCTATCAAGTTTCCTTTACATTTATTTGTCATCAGACACTTCTTCATTGGCTGTTTTTAACATTATAAGCAATACCGATTTCGTTGATAGAATTGGGAGTTTTTATTCGCCAAAAGGACATTCATCAAAGAAACTGTTTCAACCACAGAAAATCTTATTGGTCATTATGAAATCTCGTGTTATATGTGCATTACATTCAATGGTTTTATTAGTCCACACCTTTCTTATCCATAAGATTTGCTAAAATTTGAACATATGTAAACTAAAAGAATAAGAAACCGTGAGAAGCGCTAGTTATCAACAGCTTTCTTTAGGATTTGTAGCCTACCCATTTACCAAGACTTAAAAACTAGTTGAAAACAAATTCAAACAACCACTAATTCAAAAATTCCAGTTTTTCTACTGTGCTTCACATTCGCATTTCAGGGTTTCCTTGACTATTTATAGTATGGAAATTTACCACAGATACAAAATTATTGAGCTAAAAGCAAAACAGCCACATATTAAAATAATTGTTTGCATATAAAAATAAGAGCACCTAAACATAATTAATTATGAACAAATATACCTGAATGAAGCTACTCCTTATCTCTCACAGATTATATATTAATACATTTAAAAGGGATCATTTTAATGTATATCCGTTTTCGAACTTATAACTTACGTTTTATGTTAATAATAATAAGAAGTAAAACAACTACAACAATAATAATAATAATAATAATAATAATAACACAAACAATAATAAACAATTTGAGCATAGGCCAGAGTTAGAGAACTACAAAATATTATGAGTATATATTACTTCACACATTGAAATGCCAAGTAGAATAATTAATAGCGAAAAACATATAGTTTGTTGTTTTGCAGTAAAAAAATTATGCTTACCTCACAGATCACAGATCGGGGAGTTCTGTCGCCGTTTATCACGCCTGCAATTTTTTTGGCCTATTGGTTCTTCTGGAAGCATTTTTCGTGAATCGGATTAATCGATGTCCTTTATGAGTTTCGATGGAACAAATTAGCACACAAAGCACACACTATTAGAAATAAATTAAAAATGAAAATTTCGTAAAGCATCCGTAACCTGCAGTTTAGTACCATGTGTTAAATAAGGAGAATCTGAAGTTTGATATTTTTGTTTGTGGTTCTCTTGAGCCATAATGACAGATAATTATGCCCTCTCTTTTATAATGCCTTAGCTACTATGTTCTCTAGGTTTATCCGAGTTTTGCGCTTGAGTAAGCGTGTGTACTCTTACTCGAATAAATTGGTTTGGAATAGGTATAGACCAAGTGGTTACGAGCAACGTCCAGGTTACTTAGAACATGAGCGTATAATCGACAAGACTCCGGGATTGTTTATTGCTTCTATAGGACGCAAAATCGCTGCATCTTAACGATGTCGGCGATACCTGGAAAATGTGCAATTTCATAACATTAAATTATTTACACTCTTGTATTAGCTTGTAATTTATATTCATCTCGCTACTCTAGTGGGTTTTAAGTGCATTTTAAATAACTTCATCGCAACTGAACAATGGCAGATTTGATAGTACTAACAGATTTGACCGTTAACCGCGGCTAGTGTCTTGTTTGCGAGAAGGGGAAAATGGAGCAAAGTGGAACAGAAATTATTGCCCGTTAATGTGGTCAAAAATTGGAAAGAGATTGAAGTTGCACACTTCTTTCCGAACCTTTCGCACATCTCCTGCTTCAGACATATTTCAAGTATAACACCTAACCTTTGCTACCTGCAAGGAAGTAAAATTCCGTACGGAAATATACGGCTTACCACACACCAAACTAATGTATCTGGCTTGTGTAGTGATAGTGACATGAAATGTATATTGTTCCTTCTACAGTCACAACATTGAGACACAATAAAGATGCAATTTTTGGGGAAAATAGGAATACAATAAGTGCACCTGTCTATACAGAGAGGAAACTCATAATCTCCTTGAGCTGTTTAGCTTAGTAGAATAGAATGAAGATGCAATTTAATTTAATACAATGTCCTGACATGTGGTATTACTGTATTGCATCTCTTGATATTGGCAGTACTACTTAGAGTACATATATTTAATGCCATTGTTGGAAAAGTGGGGGTGCAGAATGTAGTGTTATGTAGCTCAAAATATAATATTAATCTAGATGAGCTGAAATTATATTCCATACCTGCATAGGAAGAGCCGAAAGGCTTAAGGATAAAAATTATAAACCTTAAACGTTTGAAAGAGCTAGAGTGAAGAATTAAATAAATTAAATTGAAAGAAAAAATTTTGCAAGCAAAAGTGCATTATGATTGCCGATTAGAACTGAATATAAGTTCCTAATTTTTTGTGCTTAATAGTAATTTGAACATTTGCATATTTGTTATGATTATCTTTATTAATATTAATGGCTATAATAATCGTAATAATGCGTGAAAATGCATTGATAATGTTTAAATAATTATAAGTATGCAAAAAA
Organism: Hymenopus coronatus; assembly: GCA_030762935.1. NCBI lineage: Eukaryota > Metazoa > Arthropoda > Insecta > Mantodea > Hymenopodidae > Hymenopus > Hymenopus coronatus. The sequence goes on from CM060900.1 coordinate 261,655,363, forward strand.
TAAATCTATTTATAACATAAAAGGTGATACAAATAAAGTTAATGGTATTAAAAAGAAGTGGTTTTGTCATTAGTTCCCTTGGGGTTACAATTGGAGAAAAATGTACCGAAAATAATTGTAGAGGGTTATCACATTAACATATATTCAAATTTTGTAAGTCTGAAATTATTGAATGATGCATATCTGCAGGGTTTAATGCAAATTAAACCAATCTCAAGAAAACGGCATAAATTTACTCATTAAAAGGAAAGGAAATTTCAGTCCGTGTCCTTGTCATTCAATGCCGTTTCCATGTAATATGTTTGCAAGAGTTCAGATATTAATTTCACGGCATTTCTTCAGAGAATGCGCAGTTTTGCAAATTTCCTAGCTGTAGGCAAATCATCCTAGGTTTTGGAGAAAATGGTCAAGGAATTGCTAAAACGTTATATATTATTAATGCTATACATGACTATGTTAATAGATTTTGGTCTAGCCAGCTCTCTATACTAGTCGTTTGGACCGTATTGATTCCAGGTTAATGCTAACATAATGTGGCAAATATTTCGGTCAGAAAACCCAGGGTGAAAGATATGGTTACTTACGTATTTTTATCTGAAAATATTCAATGAAGACTTTGACCTGCAGTCCAGTCATTTTCGATAGTGTTTAACGTCCGTTTTTACTGTATATAGCATCGCAGGCGAACATATCTATTAAATACATGCAAAATCATCAACTGCCTTTGGTCGCCCTCCTTGTGCAATGGTTACCATGCTATCCTGTGTAGAAAATGCTATGTATTTATTTCCGGATAATATTTTATCTGTATTACATGCGTACATAGTTGAAGTTTTGCGCCTGACATTTTTTATTTTGCTTCAGTGACGTATGTGTAATAGCTTTGACGTCGTTTGGAGGAATATGGCGAATCAAGTTGAGAAGGCGTTATGTGTGTTGGAGTATGCCAAGACAAACTCAGTTACTGTAGTGCCAAGTCATTATAGGACAAAGTATGGGAAACAACCACCCACATAGCAGTCCATTTATGACTGGGTGCATAAATTTGAAGAAACAGGTTGTCTCTGTAAGAGGAAATCCATGGGAAGGCCTCCAGTGTCAAATGAAACAGTTGAGGTGTTCGTGCTGGCTACACTCGCAGCCCGCAGAAATCCACGACACGAGCAAGAAAGGCAATTAATATCCCTCAAAAGACCATGTGGAACATTCTATGCAAACGTCTCAAGTTCTATCCATATCGATTGCAATTACTGCAAAGTCTGAGCATTCCACCGGGGCTGCATCTTCATTCATGTACAATCAGTGTCATCACCTGCGGATGGATGTGCTAGAGGTGGACCATCCATAACTCCTGGCGAAAGACCGTAGGCAACCAAGCACACGGGCGTTAGGCAGTAGGTGTTGAGGTGTGGCCGTCTAGGACACCTAGTCAGGAATTGTCCACAACCAAGCCGAAAACCAGGCGGGATTCAAATAACACCTGAAATAGCGATGGGCACCCAAGAGCAACATACTGTTGGGACGCTGTGTACCTTATACTGTAGAATAGAGAATGACATCATCGTGGATGGCTGGATATGAGAAATGCAGTGCTATGTTGTGCACTAGTTTGATCAGCCAGAAGGATTACGGACAAGGAAACCGAATTAACTTTAATTCTTATTCTTCTGTAGCTCATATAGGCTGGCCCGTTGACATAGTAACGCCATTGTATGAAACCTTGCCAATGCAAGAGGAGATGTAGCTAGAGGTGACGCTAGGACAGAATATTAACTCTGTGGGCATTCTTCTCGAGTGTGCCTGAGGAAATAATATTGGAATTGGATTTCCTCGGGAACCTAACATCAGGAGGAGGGTCCTGTGACTGGGTGTAGATGAGGTGGCATTCCGAATTTGCGACGCACACCCTGGTAAACGCACAGTGATCCTGAAGGAGCGTGCTATTATGCACAAAAAAGGCGCGGTGAGGGTGCGTCCACTCGACTGTCGGAGGGTCTCATAGGCCATCTTCACGAATTGCACAGTACGATTCGTCAACGCATCAAGTGAGCGAGTTGTCGGGTGCGGACTCGTTACGAGGCAAGTCAAAAGCGAAGGTTTCTGGTAGGGAGGTCAGGTGTGCCTATATGACCGTACTTGGGCTGGGGCGTAGGCCCAGTCTTCAACAACCATGACAAGGGTCATATTACATGGTGAAGACGATCAGTGATGTAATGACCACGTCCAAAGGCTATCTTAAGTGAAGATGCTGGTAGTATACCTATAATTGCCTAGCCCAGTACAACAATATGGTTTGGGAGAAAAGCACTGAGAAAGAAACAGTGTGAGGACGGCGCAAACAGCAGCATGAGTTGAAGTCGAAGGGGGTGGGCCGCTACTTGGCCGGATAAGCAGCTATTTTCCTAGCTTCGCGTTTTTAAGAATAGCGTGTCGCGAACTCAATAGCCGCACAAAGAACGTTATTTCACTTCTCTGAGTTCAGAAAAACATATATGGAGGCCTCGGTATTGTGTCTCGAATGTCGACGACCAAGACTTTCTGAACCGGAGATACGGGACGTATATAAGGGAGCAGGCGTGCCCAGCCGACAATATACAGTGAAGAAATCTGCAATGAACATTTTAACTCTGTCAAGAATTGGGATTGAACAAAATGAATAAGTTGACATCAAAGACACCTAAAGGAATGCCGTTGACAGTTGCCAAAGCAGAGTGCAGATAATTTGTGTTTTGTAACTCAAAGATTCAGTTGTTTGGTGTACCGAGTGTTTGACGTTAAGGACACAAGAGTTGGGTGTCTAAGACATATAAAACGTGTTTCGCAGAAACTGGCGTTTTAATTTTTGCAATAGATTTGAGATTTTGGCATGAAGTATAAAACACGTTACTGAGTTTTATACTGCCTATGAAGAACTCTATTAAGTCTGAATAATGTTTCCTAAACATGACAGCTGTAAATTTATAATAATTAGAATAAAACGTTCTACTTAAATAAATAAAATCTAAAACGTTCCTTATCTTAAAGATAGAGATCAATAAAATTCACTATCCATGTACTTTCGTTGTTGTGATAGTGTAGGCCTCTTAGGAGAAAACGAGTCCCAGACATTTTCCTCTGTGAAAGAATGACGGGAGATAATAGCACATGGCAGCTCACGATATCATTTAAGTTAATTTAATATCCACATTAAATGCTCGTGTAACATTAGCCTTTTAGCAGTGCTAGCGCAAGAGCTATGTATTCTAAGATTCTATTAAGCCCTGTTGTTATGTTGAAAGTATTACTCGACCACGGTATTAATGCACTTGGGGCAGGGCGTCACGATGTATTTTACATACAAAAGGCTTGGGATCCACGGAAAAGTAAAGGAAAGAAGCAATAGGACTGCAATAGGTAGATTGTAAGGCTGCTATGACAATAATAGGTGACAGCAATTCCGCTTAATTTTAAAAGATATGAATAAAAATGACAGCAAAGCCTCAAATTTGAAACACGGTAATGTATGGTAAGTGAGCGCATGATGAAGTTACATGTGATGGGGAATCCGAGAAATCGGGGACAAGAAGTTGTAGGGTGGAGCGAATCTTAAGGAAATTGTGGTAGAAGGGGATTTGAATTCGGATGTGGGATAGACCAAAAGAAGAATTTTGTGCTGAGGAATGACCAAAGGGAGTGGATAATTGAATTTTGGGAGCAAGGAGGAGAGGAAATAGGAGCTGCAATGTGAAAAAAGAATGAAGACCAAAATAAAAACAAAACACAAGGATGAAAAATGTTAAACGTGGTACAACGTTGAGTATAAGATGATTAGAGAGAAAGAGAGAGAGAGAACAACAAATTACATTTATGTAGTGTAAAAGAAAGAAAAAAAAATTAGATGAAACATTATCACGAACAAAGTCTTTGAGCGGTACACTAAGTAGTGGATACAGAAAGATAGAGATAGAGAGAGAGAGAGCGTGAGAGAGAGAAATAACGTAAGAGGCCTCTATAATAATCTCCAAAGCATGAAGTACAATAAATATAACAAAAAAATGTTAAGCATGATTATTTGTTAATTCCTTGTGTAATGACTAAACAGAAAGATATATATATATATATATATATATATATATATATATATATAAGACGTAAGAGGTTCTTATAATATACAAAGCATTAAGTTGAATAAAGAGATAATCAAAAGCCTGTTGAGCACGATCCGTTGTTGAGCATGATAAATACAGTATTAAAACACAAATCTGAAAAAATTATATAAAAACGGTCAACAGTGTGTGGGAAGCATAAGTCATATTTCTTACAATCAAGACATGATAGAAAACATTTCTGAACCACATGGGGAGGTATGCATAGAAAAATACGTTCGGGTAATTTAAATGAAAAGTAGTGACCGTAGTATCCTGACCATGAAGATAAAGTCTTCTGGCTAACGGCGATTGAAAAAAATAATAAAAATAGATATAACCTTAACAAAGCTAAAGAAAAAAAAGTTTATAGAGTGTGTCGTGTGAGAAACGTAATCTCGTTATTTCTTAAGAGAACCACTAGAACATTTGCGCACCCGCCCCCCCCCCCCCTTGGGAGGTATGCCTGACAAGATACTTGCGGGTAATTTAAGTGAAAAGTCGTGACTCTAGTATCCTAACCATGAATTTAAAGTATTCCGGCTAACGGAAATTGAAAAAAAAAATATGAATAAACTTACACAGCTGACTAGGAGAAGACTCTCGCTTCACCAAAGCCCCTCCCCGCCAATGCAGTAAAAAGGTTGAACGATATAGTTAAATTTAACCAATCACAAAACATATGCGCGCGCAGCATTGTTTATGTCTCCCGCCAACAAACTCTTGTAAGGAAAAATGTGCTATATAAGCTAATGTTAATATTTAGTATCTTTAGTACATAAAAAAACAGTGCAATTATAATGAATTGAATAGTGCGAGAACGATTTATGTGGGGGAAGGGCAACGGTGGGAGGAAGAGGAAATTAGGTCAACACAGAAATTATAAATACCCATCGAAAACCACAAAGGAGTACAGCCTCCGATATGTCACAGCAGAAGGAAAATACTACAGACAGAATGACGGCTGAGTTATAAGTTCAACTTAATACTGTTCCGTTGCTTTTTCATTAATATAAGCTTGTTTTATTTCAATATTGATTCTGCGCAGATTAATAATGAAGCAGTTACACTATTTTGTTACATTAAAATCTTTATTTCAAAACAAAAGTAGAAATATTCCAGTGGAAAGAATAGTAATATATATTTTTTTTTCATAGATATAAAAAAAATGAATATTTATAATTCTTTATTTTCAAAAGTGTTTCTGTATTCCAATAATGATGTTATACTTCTTTAAAAAAAAGCTATATTTCAAAATAAAGGTGTGAAACATTTTTATTTATAGATTAAAAAAGTATTGGATATTTATAGTTCTTTATTTTGAAAACTGATTCTGTATGTCAATAATGATGTTATGCTTATTTAAAAAGTGTATTTTGAAAAAAAAGATGCGAAGAGAAAAAGCATTTCAACTAAATACAAAAAAAATGTTATCTGGTAATATTTTTTACAAAAGTATAAATATTAATAATTATTGTAAATAGCTTCATATTTCATTTAAAAGCGATTGGTGCATGAATTGTTCTGTTTTCGGAGGCACGATTCGTAGCAGACTTAAACGACATAGCTGCTGGAATAAAACTACTACCCACAAAAGCATTAGCTGATATGGAACAAGTCATAGCACAGAGCATCAAAACACCTAAGACCATAAAAAATGGCAAAACACTGCTTTTAAAAATATATCGCAGGGGAGGGAATTATTAATTTTAAATTTACAATGGTGTAATATCAGCTATTCTGTCTTAATTTGCAAAATAATGTATATGTTTTTTGGCAATATGAAGAAATATATCCATATTTTATCTAAGATTTTTTGCTAAGAATCATAATTGTTGTTGATTTAAAAAATACGATTTCCCTAATTTTACTCTTGATTCTAGGAAGATTTTTTTTTTTATTTTTCTGGTATAACAACTGAATTCCTTTCTCCAGATACCACAATAAATCCGGATGGTACGAAGCCGCAGAAATTGCATAATAATGTGATAAAAATGCCCGGTAGTAAGAGCAATCTCTTAAAAATAGCATTTCACTTTCAAAAACCTTGAGATTTTTATTTAGCGGATAGTAATTATGTTAGTAATAACAAAAACGCTGTTTAAGTTACCATAACTATAAGCAAGCAGGGGCGAAAACATTTTTTGTTTGTTTGAGAAACAACTTGAGAAAATCAAACATAGATTTTAGTAGTGTTATTACTGATATTATGGTAATAATTTTTTTGGTACTACAATAAATTATTAGCAGCATCATTACAGTTATTAGCTTTATTATTATTTTGATTATTGTTATTATTATTATTATTATTATTATTATTATTATTATTATTATTATTATATAATTATTATTATTGTTGTAAATATTTTTATTAGTAGTAGTAGTAGTACTAGTAGTAGTAGTAGTAGTAATAGTAGTAGTAGTAGGAGTAGTATTATTAGAATTATTATTAAACTTTATCATTATCATTATTATTCTTGTTGTTATTTTTATTATTAATGCCAATGCTATTTATATTAGCATTATTACTGCAAAAAACAAACGTTTTTCACAAAATTACTTGAAATTATCGGACTACGCTTTTTTTTTTTTTTTGAAATGCAAATGTTTTTTAATACATTCGTATATGTAATGCTTTTCATCTTTCAGGATTAGAAATTACAGTTATTATATATATAATAGTAATAATATCTATGTTTATTAGTAATATTACTATCATTGTAATATTATCATCAGTAACTTTATTATTAATATAATTATTATTAATTTTATTATTGTTATTATTATTATTACTATTATTATTACCATTTACACATGATACCAAAAAGGCCTATACAAAAAAAACTATGCTTGTTCATAGCTCTCTTGAGGAAGATAAAAAGGATATAAAAAGAAAATAAATAAGCAATTTATTTATCGATATAATATTTTCCAGAATAACAGATCCAGACCATCCCAAGTAAAACTGGGAAGAGGCGAACTAATTTGAATCTATTGAAGAGAGCATTCCTCCCGTAAAATAGCTTAGAAGATATTTCTACAAAAGTTTGTGGATGCTTCTAAATGAGTTGTGCTCAGATAAATCATCAGGAACTGACAAAAAAAGTATATTCAGCTTTCAAAAACCCAATTTGCACAATGAAAATTGATAATATTATTGAAATAATGAATCCCATCAATATTCCTAGACGAATGTCAACTTCTGGTTCGTAATGTAATTCGGAATATGTTGATTCAATACAAATCTGGTATTAAATTAAACGGTAATTTTATATGCAAATAAATAATACAATCTCCTCAAAATGTAACAATTGAGACGTTTAATTTCAACAGTAAAATGGATTCAATTACTCAGGCCACAAACATGGCTGAATGGTACGAGTAATAAAATGAAACATCACACACTTGCATGAATCAATAATTTTGAATCCAAATGGGTTCAAAATCTCTATATCAGATATGTGGTTTAATTTTAAATTCTTGACAGTATGACGTGGTAAATGCGGGTAGTGATATGGAAATCCCCGATTTTATAACAAAAAATGCCGTAAGTAACACACGATATACAGATAGCAAATGCTTTCCATATTGTCTTTTAGCGGAAAACGAATTCAGTGAAAGCAAACAAAAGATGAGTGATTACATACAGTAAACGCAATACGTTTCAAAAATTTGGTTTTATGGGGATGACCTTTCCCGTTTCACTCGAACAAATAGAACAATCCGAAATACAGAATGAAGAATATCAGTTACGGTATAAAGTATAAATGACGGATCCATTATGCTGTTATATCAAACTTCTGAACGTAAAGATCGTCAAGTGAATGTGTTGCGTGCCACCAAAGGAAATAGATCGCACAATGTTCTGACAAATTATGTATCTAGGTTATTGTCCAAACAGATTACTCGATATCATTTTGTGAAACGTGTATGAAACATTTCTCAACTAAAACGGGTTAGAAATGCATAAGGTTAAGTGCTCAAAGGCGCAAATTGTTATAATGCCAGACATTGGTGTAAATGGCACAGTTGAATTTAATGCATATGCTAACTGCTCTCCCGTTCCATAAGTCATTTATGCATATATAGAATCTGACTTACTAAAGTTCGTTCTTATCAACCATCCGTGGAAAGTAGTTGGACCCGTCAAATGCAGAATTGTTAATTGTATTAAAATTGTCTGTCTTAATGACAATTCATTGTCAGAATTCAAAATCTTAAAAGGTCCAAATGCTAGTCAGGATTTTTTTTAAAGAATTGCATCTAGTTGTTGACCGAGTAATTGATGTATATTCAAAAAACGCGGAGACAAAAATTACTGATGAATATATTATAAACCTTATAAATAATGCTATATATGTAAAAAAACGAAAAAATATTGACGTCACGAACGAGGGACCATTGTCATATATCAAGCAAATTTCTGGGGCCAAGTAATAAATCGTGCAGTTTAAATTGGAAGGTACCAAATTTCATACAATCTTCTTTCATTGCTTATCAAGCTCTGATACACATTTCCTTGTGAGAAACTTTGCTAATGACAATAAAGTCATATATTTTATTTCACGGACATCTGAAAATGATTTATCATTCAGTAAGAGATATACATTCAATGGAAAGGTACATCTTTCAAATTATTAAACAGTTATCGATTTCTAGTCAATAAATTATGAACTACGACGCAATTTAGCTGATATGCCGAATCCTGAAGACTTTAAAATCATAAGCATGGAGTGTGAAGGATATGAACTCCTGCAATTAATGAGACGCAAAGGTGTTTTCCCCTATACATAGCTAGACAGCGTAGATAAATTTCAAGAACGTAAATTACCTGATATAGCAGAGTTTGATAATATAACGCAAGAAGATTATTTGCATGCGCAAACTGTAAGAAAAGCCTTCAGAATTAGAAATCTGGGTGAATACAGTGATCTTAAAACTAATACAGTATTTTTGACTTATATATTTGAAAAATTCAGAGAATAATGTTTGAATTTACATAAATTAAATCCATGTCACTATTACACAATACCGGGTTTAGCATTCGATGCAATGCTATAAACTACTTTGCAAACAAAAAAATGTTCAATCACTGACTAAGAAATGCTTGAATAAGCCCCTAAGCAGTTGTCATACCTTGATTCCAATAACTTATATGGACATATGCATTTTGATTATATGCCTGGCGTAGAGCTTCGATGGATAACCAGAGTTAACATTAATGCAATAAATTTCTTGAATGTTCCACCAGATATAGAAATAGGATACGCGGTCGAGGTGGACCATGATTATCCCAGAGACCAACAGACTCGCATAATGACTTGCTGCTGTGTGCAAAGAGTGAAACTCCCCCAGTGATAAGTTAAAAAATCTGCTCGTTTCGCTAAAAAAATAAAAAATATATGTGTTGCATTATCGTAGCCTTCAGCAATGTGTGAATTTAAGAATGAAATTATAACATGTTTACACAGCTGTAAGTTTCAAGCTATAGCAGTGGTTGAACGTATATAGACCTGAATGCAAAAAAAGGTTCTCAAGAGAAATCAAGATTATGGCAGAATCTGTGGAAAAATATGAATAATTGCGTATATGGTAAATTTAAAGAGAATGTAGGCATATACAATCACTTTTGGCTTTGTAGAATTTGGAAGCAAGCACGGAATTTTATATACGACATACGTTTAAATGAGTTGTAATATTTGAAGAAAATCTTGTCGGAGTTGTATTGGCAGGAGAAGAAATTAATATGACTAAACGCATATATATATATACAACAGTCAATCGTTGGTCTTTTTTAAATCTGTAATGTATGATTCTTATTATAACGTTCTGAAAAAGGATCTTCAATTTCTTACTTTATATTCTAATGATATTGACGAATTTCTCCTTGAAACCAGTACCGATATATATACAACAGTCAATCGTTGGTCTTTTTTAAATCTGTAATGTATGATTCTTATTATAACGTTCTGAAAAAGGATCTTCAAGTTCTTACTTTATATTCTAATGATATTGACGAATTTCTCTTTGAAACCAGTAACGATATTTACTATTTTGTAAAAACCAGCTTCAGTACTTCGACACCTCCAATTACCCTTGTGATAACAGGTATGGAATACCATTACTGAATAGTAAAATAATGGGTCTTTACAAGGATGAATTGTCCGGAAGGGTAATGACTCAATATGCGGGGTTGCGTTCCAAATTAAATGCTTTTCGATACGACGGTCAGGTGTTCCAAAATGCGCAATGCGATCAATAACTTTTGACGATTACTTATCATGCCTCAGGGATGTGAAACATTGCATCATACTAAACACACAACTTTCAGGAGTTATAAACATAAAGTTCACACAGTGGAAATCAACAATTTTTTTTTAGCTGGTGTTGATACAAAGCGTTATGTTTCAGAGAAATCACATTCAACTCGCCTAGGATCACTATGCCGTACTTGATATCTCTGAGCATAGCTCTTGAAAAAAAAATGTTAGTATCTTATACTTTTTTTACAGCTCATGATTTTAAGTTATATTTGCTTAAAAATGCTTGAAGCCTTTATTTATGTATTATATGAAACAATGTTTCTGCTCATTATCTTTAAGAAAGAAAAATATTTCAGACTGGTTACGCAAAATATATTACACTTTTTATTTAACAGTTCTGTAGCATAGCTAATCGCAGTGGTGGCTTCACTCATTTCACATTTTTGCTATTTAGGAAACACGAAGGGCGTCTGCAATGCGTGCAATAACTTTTGACGGTGACTTATCGTGCCGCAGTGATGTGAATGTATTGCTTTATACTAAAAATAGACAACTATTAGGAGTTCTGAACATAACATTCCTACCGTGGAAATTAATAACCTCTTTTTAACTGGCCCCCCAGGGGCCTACTACGGTAGGTACGGGTTAGGCGCTCCCAGGGTCCCGAGCCAACTTTGAGTCTCTGTGTGGGCAACCTCTAAGTGGTGAGGGAGTCAGTAGGTTACAATGCCCACCCTCGTGTAGGCCGTGCGTGGAGACCTGTGTCGGTGGAAAGGAGTATCCTGGTTGGTTGAGGATTGCGTACCTGAGCCTGGGCTTCTGACTTTCAGTAACTGGGAAGGGTGCCCGGTCTAATACACTTGGTTTCTGCTTCGCTTAAATGGGAGGCTAGGGACTAACCCACCCCTAGTCAATCGGCCAGGACTAGTTATTATACCGAACTCCAGGGTGAGTGGGACGGCGAGCTTGCTATATGCCCTGTGTAGCCCTATCACCCCAGTGGGGTGACCCCTTGTTGAGCTCCGTGGTGGGTGGGTAGCACTGGTGAATGAATTTTAAACCATATCTTATGGCACCCAAACAACAACCCCTTACTTCAAGTGAAGACGTTGGAAAGGAAGCAGTCGAGTCATGTGGTCCTCGCTACTTGGTTATTCATATGACAGAGGAGGGTAAGAAATTCTTAACGGTTAGCCCTTTTACTATACAAAAGGGACCTGATAACATTGCTGGCGCAGTGACGTTCTGTGTTAGAGCTCGCAACGGTGCACTCCTTGTCGAAGCCCATTACGAATCCCACGTTGTCATGATACTTAAAGACACAACGATAGCCAGCTGCGCAGTGAGGGTCGAGGTGCACAAAATGTTGAACTCCCCCAGCGATGTGGTTATAAGCCCCACATTGGACGGATTGTCCATTGAGGAGATCAAGGAAAATCTTGCAGCTCAGGGTGTCACATCTGTTTATCGGGTAGAGGGTAAGTTCATTCGTGAATTCCAGCCTATCCGTACCCTGTTTCTTACTTTTGATCGGGTTGACCTCCCTCAAAAGCTTAAGGCAGGGCATGAAGTCATCAAAGTTAGGCCTTATATGCCGAACCCGCTGAGGTGTTATAAATGCCAACGTTGGTCATAATAGTGAGTTGTGCACCGGCAACTCCACCTGCGTCCAATGTGGTGACATCTCCCACGATGAGGATTGCGCTTCAGCTCCATCGTCTGTGAAGTGTAACGAGGAACCCCCATCTAGTTCCCGAGACTGCCCCCGTTTTACAGAGGAACGGGCGATCCAGGAGATACGGGTGAAAGAGAAGGTGTCCTACTTGGAAGCCCGGAAGCTACTGCGACTCCGCCAACACTCTGTCCCGAGATCCGGGACCTACAGCTCAGTTGCAGCTAAACCGGTACCGCGTCGGGAAATCGCAACACAGACCGGCGATTTGGACGGGGTTACGATTGCGTAAAAGGTCATTTTGTCCCAAGCGCCGCCAAAGCCTTCGACGTCTATATCCAAGTCGGCATTACCACCTGCCAGATCCGCCAGCTTACACAGTACTCCTGCACACTTGTCACCAAAACTCTCGACCTCAGGGACTAAGACTAGAAAATCCGCAATAGTCCAACTACGTCCTCCAGACTTTTTGAAGGAGAATCTCAAATCTCCGGCCAAATCATCTAAGGGTAAGAAAGGTCCAGGCAGTTATCTCCACGTAGTTCCTCTTCTGAGGGGTCATCTGGGGAAGAGACCGTAGTTCGGCAACGTCCATCTTCGCCGGTCAGTACATCAAATCGGTTTGACCTTCTCGGACCGAAATTTGCTTTTGAGGAAATGGAACAGGAGGATTCTACGACCACTGTCAGAGGGACAGTGTGGAAACGGCAGGATCGTACTGCTGAATATAGTACTAGCCCAACGCCAAAAAAGAACATGTTGAACTGAATAGCACGGCCGAATCTGCAGAAGCGTTTTTCTGTTTGAAACCTGTCCCATAATTTACCTAAAGGCTATCCTACAAGAACATATACGGAATTAGACCACATCGACCAAAGCTTGACTTGTTGCTGCGCCAGCATCAACCTTTGGTTGTATGTTTACAAGAGACGAAGCTACGCACCGTTAACATCTGTCAGTACTCCTCCGTACGATGTGACTTATTTCCGGAGTACGTTATTCCGTCACATGGGGGCACCATGGTGCTGATCCGTGGTGATATATTTTCCGAATCCGAGCCATGATATCTGATATCCAGTCTTTTGCTGTAAAGATTAAGCTGCCTTCCAACAACTTCACACTTAGTAGTATTACCTGCCTCCATTTGCTACCCTCTAGCGCACAGACTTAGCAGACCTATTGTCGCAGTTACCAACATCCTTTCTATTGGTAGGTGACGTTAAAGCCCATCACCTACTTTGGGACTCAACTCGGGTTTGTGCGAGAGGTCAGCTGATTGTAGACTTCTTGGATAATAGGAGTCCTGCTCTCCACAACACTGGAGAGCCCAACTCTCTGTCCGACACCTTTCATAGTTTTTCATAGATTGATATATCAGTTTGTTTCCTTCAGTTAACAGTTTCGTTATGCTGAAATATCATCTCGGATTTACATTCTAGTGACCATTTTCCTGTTCTTATTAGTCTCTTGACACCTGATGTTTGTTCCACCCGTTTACCTACCTGGCGTCTAGACCAATGTACTCCCACTTGGCAGAATTTAACTACGACGAGCACGACTCTGTGAACCACTTGTTCGAACATCTTACAGGGAACTATCTTTCTGCTGCTGAGCAATCCATTCCGCGTTCGACTGGCCACAGCCGTCGATTTGCGGTACCTTATTGGACCGAAGACTGTCTGATTGCTATTCCAGCTCTCAGACGTGCTCTACGGGTTTTCCAGCGTTTCCCTACACTGGATAACCTGATACACTACAAACAGATGCGTACGCATTTTAGGCGGGTTATTAAGGAATATAAAAATATTTCATGGAATAAATTCGTAGTTCCTTTAATCGACATACACCTTCCTCTTTCGTGTGGAATAAGTTAAGACGTGTGGCTGGAAAGTCGACCCATATGCCCACCGCCACTGTCAAAACATCTACCGGAGGTGTTGTTGATACATTTGACGTGGTGAACACTTTAGGCAGTGCATTCGCTCAGGTGTCTAGCTCAGGCAATTATTCCCCTGAGTTTCTTACAGTTAAGACTCAGGTGGAATCTCAAGAATTCTCGTTTCTTTCTGGCAACCTTGAGGATTATAATCGCCTTTTCACCCTGGCAGAGGTGGTGGGAGGCCACCATCATACCCATTCTTAAACCTGGAAAGGACCGCCATCTTCCTTCCAGTTACCGTCCAATTTCCCTCACCAGTTGCGTGTGCAAGGTGATGGAACGCATGATGAATTGACGGTTGGTGTGGTGGCTGGAATCCCACAAATTTCTGACGAACATCCAGTGTGGCTTTTGACGACGACGTTCAGCAACTGACCACCTTGTCTCTCTGTCAACTCAGATTATGGACGGGTTTCTTAAGAACAGCCCCACAGTTGGGGTATTTTTTGACCTCGAGAAGGCCTACGACACGTGTTGGCGGGCGGGAATATTGCATTCTCTCCACAACTGGAACATACGTGGACGCCTACCGTTGGTCATTCAGGAGTTTATGCGGGACCGCGTTTTTCCACTGAGAGTCGGCTCGGTTTTTTCTAACCATTTTATTCAAGAGAACGGAGTGCCGCAGGGCTCGGGACTCAGCGCGACTCTATATGCTATTGCGATAAATTCCATATCACTATGTGTGCCTGCTGGTGTCTCTTCCTGTTTATTCGTGGACGACTTTGTCATCATCTGTACTTCTCAGCGTAAGCCGTTTTTGGAACGCCGTCTCCAGCGGTGTTTGGACAATCTCTATGCTTGGAGCTCGAAACACGGTTTTCGTTTCTCCGCTGAGAAGACAGTCTGCGTTAACTTCTGGCGCCGTATGTGGCAAATGCCGCCGTCTCTTCGACTCGGGCCAGATTTACTTGCTTACGCAGATGAGGCGAGATTCCTTGGTTTGATCTTCGATCGGAAACTTCGTTGGGCACCACATATAGCACAGCTTAGAGCACGATGTGACCGTTCTCTAAATCTTTTACGGATGCTAAGTGGCAAATCTTGGGGTGCGGATCGGACGGCATTGCTCCGTCTTTATCGTGCTGTGATTCGTTCGAAGCTGGACTATGGCAGCATTGTGTATTCTTCAGCCCGACTTTCAGTGCTCAGAAGGTTAGACACAGTGCATAACCAGGGCATCCGTGTGGCCGTTGGAGCTTTTCCAATGAGCCCAGTTGTTAGCCTCTACGCCGAATCCGGAGGACCTCCTCTGCGTTGTCGGCGTGATGTCCTGCTTGCTAATTATGGCTGTGGGCTGAAGTGTATGCCTAGCAATCCAACTTATCACGCGTTTTTCTCCCCTGAGCTGCACGAGCGATACTACCTCCGCTCTCTGAGCCCCAGGCCAGCAGGTTTTCGCTTCCGTGAGCTTCTACGCCAGCACCATGTTGACATTCCTCGGCTGTTATCCAAGGGAGAGAGTATATATCCCCCTTGGTTACGCGTTACCTCCCATGTCGATCTCGAGATGACGCTTTACGGGAAATCTGTTACGCCTCTTGATAGTATTCGTCGTTGTTTTTTAGAATTTTTATCCAAATACATTGGTCGTATTTGTATCTACACCGATGGTAGTAAGAGTCCCGACGGTGTTGGATGTGCCTTTGTCACTGGCACCGCAACTTCTACTTACGGTTTGCCTAGTTGCATATCTATATATTCTGCCGAGCTATATGCTATTTATCAAGCCCTTCTGTATATTCGACGTCGAAAATTAGGTGACTGCCTTATTCTTAGTGATTCCCTTAGTGCCCTTCAGAGCATTCGTGAGCTGTACAATTACCATCCTTTGGTGCAGCGCATCCAGGACGTTCTCCACATTTTGCACGCTTCTGGTTTTAATGTGGAGTGCGCATGGATTCCTGGACACGTTGGCTTGCTAGGGAATGACACGGCGGATTTGGCAGCGAAATCGGCAGCCACAGCGCCCAATGTTACGATTACCCATTCAACAGCAGAAGATTTTAGAGTGGCTGTACAGAGAGCCGTTTTTTCGACTTGGCATGCGGTGTGGTCCGCTCTCCGTATTATAAGCTGCGAGAGGTGAAGGACCTCCCTGTCAACTAGGTAACCTCCTCTCGTTTATTCCGCCGGGAGGAGGTAGTACTAGCTCGGCTAAGAATTGGCGACTGTATTTTTACATACACTTACCTTTTTAAACGTGAACCTGCTCCTGTCTGTGCGCTCTGTGGGGGGGCACAGACAGTTCGTCATCTATGGGCATGCCGGCCTCTCTTGCTGAGGTCCTGGCAGATGACCCAAGAGCAGTGGACAGGGTTTTTAAATTTTTAGCAAAAGTTTCTTTTACCTTGAAGTTTTAGTGTGTAGTGCAGTTTTTTAAATTCTTTTGGTTTTAATGTGTAGGTTTTAGATGGAGTTTTATATCCAGCTCTGGTTAGAGGGCTGGACAGTTCTGTTACTTGTGTTTCAACTCTGTTAGCTCTTTTACTTGTGTTTACTTTTTTTTTTTTGCAATGGTATTTTCTTACTGCCTATTGCCAAGTTTTAATCATAAGGGCGCTAATGACCCCGGCAGTTGAGCGCCCTTAAACACCATTATCATCTTATCATCAGTGAACTCCATTGTGATGAAACTTCTATTTCCTACACGCTTGGAGTTCTTTTTGGAAAAGTTCCGAGACCACAAGGAGGACACTAGAGTGGTGCCGTTGATTACCCATCCATACGAAGGCCCAGATTTTTGGAGCTAATATCCCTGAAGAGAGTGTACCAGGTATCACCTGAAAGGAAAACCTATCGCCAGTGTACCTGGTGAGCTTCCAACTAGCCGGGGGAGGATTGCCAAGAAAAGGACCTGAAATGTCGTATGATATTTTGAGTACGCGCCGAATGCACGCGTCTGTGCCTTGCCGGCTCTTATTCGCCCGCACGTGCACGGGCGGTTTGCTTTCGATCGCTTCTAGCTGATTGTTACCATGCATCGGCGGCTTCGTTCCATTAGCCAATGAATTGTTACATCTGTGTGTGTCTTTGTAACACTTGCATATGGTTTACACTCACAATAATGACCTCTAATTCTGGAATTTTCTTGCCATATGATCGGCAGGTATTAAAGAGGGGCCAATTTGGGTCAGTTTTAGACGGTGAGTTCTGAGCTTGCAGTAGAGAGGCAGCCGCAGTAGCGAAGAGACTTAAAATTACGGTACAACACTGAATAAATGCATTTATTTGCAATGAGTTTAAAGTAATAAAGAGATCTTTGTTACAAAGTAGTCGGAAAATATCGGGAAACGTCTTATACGGTGTTGCTCGATTTATTTATACCACATTAGTGGCACACCATTCTTAGCATCTGCAATAATCATCACTAATTAGAGATTCAAATAAAGTATAATATTTCCCTGCATGTCTAGAATAGAGCTTGTTTTGAACATATCAGTATTTAAGGAACTGTACAGATATGGTAATAATTACAGCAGCGGCTTTTTGCTGCAAATAATATTTTTCCTTGTGTTTTACTATGAACCTTCAGAAAATACTTAGTCGCCCTCCGTGGTGTAATGGTTACCATGCTGACTTCATATACCCAAGGTCGCGGGTACAAACCCGGCGGATGACGATGGATTTTTTCGGGCGTAAAAATCCTTAGCATGGCTTCCTTCGGAAGGGAAGTAAAGCCCTTGGTCCCGTGTCGTAGATTTACGGCACGTAAAAGAACCTCAAGCCTGATTGAGAGGCCTCTGAGCAAAATTAAGCGATCTTTCACGCCCAATTTAGAATGGGACGCTGAAAACCACAGCAGTTAAAGAGCGTCCATAAATAACAGGACATATACATTTACATTTTCAGAAAATACTTAACAGTGAGACACCGAAAGTTAACTGACCCTTCCTCGTTGAATACTCTAACTCTGTAAAAAGTTTTATAGCACAGGGAAGAGCTTCACATTTCCTAACGGATTACACTAGCTGTGCTAATTCTGTCTATGGAGGTTTCCTTCGCAATTATTTTAAATGAATCACTAATACTACTAGAAGACCATTAATTACTTATTGTAAGTGAGACACCATCAAAATATATTTTGGGAGGTGCCATTATGCTGGCGGGAAGGAGATATGTGACAAAACAAGATTTAGTATCTGTAATAACCTGATGGTATCCATTTTATCTAGGCAAAGGGTTTTTAAATTACCAGAATATGGAGACATTTCAAAGCAGAATGGTCAGCGCATAAATTTGGTGAACTCTTTAATTGTGGGAGTTCCACCTGACCAGGTAGATGTTTGGGTTCTATTGGTGAGTGACAGGAATTAATAATGCTGCGCACGGAAGGAACATTTGCTCGTAAAAATCTACTGAGAAATCCAAGTGTATTTTGAACATTTTCTCCGAGTTCAATCAAGATACGATGACGACGAAGCTAACGAAGCGGAGGGAGCAGGTGCATGGGTGCTACGATCACCTCCAGATAGCAAAGATGAAATGGGCAATTCTGGACCACATTGTATCGTAAAAGCCTATCTCAGATACAGAGAACAATTCCATTCAAATACACTACATTTACGTTTGTACAAAGGTTATTGGAGGATATAGATACCAATCTTGCACGCTACCTTTCACCGCTTTATGAGATGATTAAAGTAATATCGAGTGTGTTACCAAGTTTCGTATTCATTAGGATTTGGATACGGACGGATGGCTCAGCACACCGGTTGGGAACCGTTGTATATAATTGTGGAAATTTATTATTTCCTCCAGTTGCATTCTCGAATACTTAAAATCCTTTTATCGTTTGATGCTTACGTCTTTAAGTGTTGTGGAAGCATTTCTTATTAAATTTTCCTTTAATTTAAAGTTGGTTGTTTCATACGGTTTAACTTCTGATTTCACCTTCCTGTACGACTCCTCCACTTTGCCAATTATTATTTTGTACTTTTTTTTTCTAAATTCATCCAATTCTTTGCTCAATTAAAAGCATCAGGTCAGCAGCGTACGCAATAACTTCTGTTATTTCGTCTTGCTGTGTACGGTTTTCTAACAATGGCTCTGACAAAATATGCCATAATAGAGGGCGAAGTATAGATCCCTGGGGACCTCCCTTGGTTTTGCCTTTGGTTAGGATTGTATTTTCTCCATTCGGGTGTACTTCTACAATAAACTTTGAAACAATTACAAAAACACTACGAGTATCCATTTTCTCTGAGCATTCTAAATAGTATGACCAACGCAATTATCAAAATCTCCAGTAATGTAAAAAATAATTATGTTTTTTGGTACTATTTTGTACCACACTAATAGTTTTCTTCGTCGTAATTTCCGTAGATTCTCCTTTTCAAAGCCTGTATTTTTTATCCGTAACCCCTATCATTAACAGATATTCACTGATTATTTTAAACAATAATTATTCCTAGATGGTTCCTAAAGTATTGGGCAAACAAATCGATCCTTATGGTTCGATATGAATTGGGTGTTTGTCTTTTGCTTTCTTTAATATAGCTTCCGTCCAGCAAGAGCGTATTACACCAGCTTCAAACATTCATTGGAAAGCTGGTATAAATATGGGATTATGTTATTTTCCAATTACTGGGTAACCTCCACTTGTATCCCGTCTGGTTCCGGCTCTTTCTTTGGCTTCATTTCACTAATGGCCTGATAACTTCCAGTAATCAAATATAGATAGGTATATTAGTCGTCGATTTTGATATTGTGATCCAAAATGTCCTCCTTTCAAACTATGCTCTTGAGTATCGTCGTACTGGTTGTCAGATGATGGTAATCTATCTAGGAAATAACTTGCCGAATTCATCCAGTTTTGTTTTGTTGTCCATCTTCTTTTGTTACGAACGATAATACACTTGGTGCTGTTAATTTTTGCATAACGGTTTTATATGCAACTCCGAGTATATTTACAGCTACAAAATTTTCCCAGGCTGTTCTTCTTGCCTCATCTAACGTTTCTATATATTTCCTTATCATTTTCTCACAAAGTCACAAATTAAAAAAAAAAAATCAACTTACTTTACAGTATTGATTTAATATTCTAGTCTCCCGTACTGTAGTTCTCAGTTTGGCAATTGGCATTTACAAACGGTTTGCCCGTTAAACCTAAATTTATTCCTTTTCGATCGTTTATCCATAGCTTCCTGATGCAAGTTCCTGTAACTTAGGTAATTAAGGCGAGGCGATCTAGCGGAATTCCAGGTAATAGTTCACCAACCACCACCTGCTGATAAGCACAGGATTTAGGCTAAAGAGCGAATTGGAAAATCAGACAAAGCAAGAATAATTTTAAAGTAAAAAGGAGCCACTGAGTATTTCCAAACGCGTCATCTGCAGACTATGACGCCAGAACTTGGCAAAATTTATTCTCATAACGTCCGAGAAATGCTGTTACATTTTATGGCTCGAAAGTTGGCGTCACCCAGGTTTAGTATTTAAGGAGCGACAGATCTATTATGTGGTTACCTATTACCGTTACTGCTACTTTCTATAACTATCTCACTTGAGCTTGTGTTCACGTCACATTTTGTTGCGTGTTGGGGGGAGCAATGTGCAGAGGGTTAGATTAGGCTCCTCATTAGTAATTAAGTTTTGGGATCGTATTTATTTACAACACATTTGTAGGGAACAAGCTAGCCGCCCCTTTAAATCCACGATACAATATCTCAAGTCTTAAGGGATTGTGCAGGGTTTTTAATAATATTCGCCTCACCCAGAAACCCCTGAGATAAGTTTAATTAGGAGATTAGAAGGGGAACCTGCATCAACGCCGGAGCCGAAGACACTTCTGGAACGAGACACCGATCCCGCGACAAATGGCACGCAAAGTGTTTTAAGGAGGTCCCTACAAGGAGTTCATCAAGGAGGCAGCCAGCCACGCACATCGCTTCAAGGAGTCAACGCAACTAGAACTTTAAGATCTTCCAGACCTTCCAGTCGACAATGAGTAATGGACTAAAACTGTTTATATTTTATTTGTTATTATTGTACTTATATGCTGCTAAGAGGCAACAAGATTATAAATATGGCGAAGAATGTTAATGCTAATGCCGACACCCACAATGAGGGAGGAGTCAATACTTCATCTCTGGACCAGCAGGTGAACGCACAAATTACAAATGATTGAGAGTCACAACCGCCAGCACAGAACATAAGTAGTAGCAGAAATGTACCCACATTAGATCAAGGTTCAGCCAATTTAATGCTAATTCTGCAACAAATTGTAAATAGCAATCAATAGCCTAAGTAACAGGTAGGCAAAGGTAACTAACAATTAAAGGAAAAGTTAGACTCAATTAGCCCAGGTCAGGGACAGATTCAAGCTGAGATTTTAACTTTGAAACAAGAATTACATTTTAACAAAAGTGAGATAGCCAATTTGGCAGAATTTGTTAGCACTCAGGTAGAGACATTAGCTGCTAACAATATGAGATTTCACAACCAGTTAGGGCAGGTGCAAGAATCTTTGACACAATGCCAACTAGTTTTAGAGCAGAAAATAGAGTCAGATTTAACAGGCGTGAAGAACATTATAGATGCTTCACAGGTGCAAAATGCCCAAGAACTCAAAACCATGTTAAACATAGTTCAAGCAATGAGTGCTGTTCATGATAAGGAGATTAGTGACTTAATAGATTCCATACAAAGAATTAAACTAGAAAACTTTACTGGATGGAGCAATCCCAGTGAATGTAACAGGTCGGCAGACCCCGGTATCAACCCATTGTTACCAGGCGAAGCTACCAACAATGAAAATAATGTTAACAATTGGAATGTGCGTTCTAATTGTGTAATACTAGTGGTCACCTGCTCTCACAGCAATAGAGACTTATATGTACATTTGTTAAATGAATTGTCACTACCAGTATTTGAGGAAAGTAAAGGGGACCATGCCAAAGAATTCATTAGCGAGTTGGAGCAGTATTTTAGGTTAAAGTCAACTCCAGAAGAAATTAAATTTATTGTTGTAAGGAAATGTTTAAAGGGGCGTGCGTTAAATCGGTTTCGTTTGACTTAGGGAGATTCTCTATCATACAGTGAATTTAAACAGGCATTCTTACTACATTATTGGGGACCTACTGAAGTTAACAATGTGAGGTTAAAGCTTAACAATGGCAGATATAATTCTATTATCCATGGTAGTATGATAGATAATGTTTTGAAACTTGCGTAAAAGAGCAAGCAAATCGCACCGCCCATGTGAAACACAGAGGTCATTGCTCTCCTGACCAACCATTTCGAGCCACAGACAATAAATGGAATAATTGTTGTCCAGCCGCAAACCATCACAAAAATGTTAGAGCTGATAACGGCATTCGACAAGAGATCTAGTACTAGCACATGGCAGCCACCACAGAGAAATACTTATTCTCAAAATGGCCGACAGTCCCCCCTTTTTTGGGGACCGGGGTTCAGCCCCTAGCCTCAACAATGAAAGGCCACCAACATCATCTCAGGAAAGGAATAAATGCCAGCCACCATGGTCGGATAGATGACAGCAGCCATATAATAGCAGACTACAGAAGCCATACGGGAGAGAAGCCCAGGTACGCCACATACACTTCACAAGTCGCCACAATTACGACCACGGCAATCGCAACAATGGAGGTAGATACTCACCGGGACTGAATACAACAGAAGGACTTTACAGACGCCATTCAAATGGTTCAGGCAGACGATAGAAAGAAGCAGCAATGACCGTAGATGGAGATCAAACCCGGACCTACACGTAGCGCAGCAGAACAATAATGGCAACCAGAACCAGGGAAACAATCCCAGATGTTTGCAGGGGCCAGGTAAGCATCTGAAACAAGACGGACAGAACCACATCGTCGATCGAAGGGCTCATTTCTGTAATACAAAAGAGCAACAATAAAGAACGAGATAACAATGCTACGCACAGACTAGATACTTTGATATTTAGAAATCACCTAGGATTAGTGTGGAAATAATGAATATAGAAGCAAATGTACCTTTCGACAGCGGGGAAAACATGTCAGTATGTTTAGAGGCTTATTTTCAACAACTGCTAAATAGGAGCATTAAAGTTATGTCATTACCTATCAAAAACGTATATTTACTGTGGCAATTTCACAAAGTAAAGAAAGGGTGAAGCACCAGGCCATTTTCATAGTGAAAATAGGAGATAAAATAGGCAATGTAATTTTCTTAATTTTGCCACGACTGCAACAAGATGTCATTATTGTTGCCGTTTGTTTTTATGCATGGGAAGCTATCCTTAATTTTGAAAGAAGATGTTTTACGCTGGAAAAAGGGAGTATTCAGGTACCATTAAGCAGAGAAACTTTAAGTATAGACAATGGTCCTGCAGAGGTCGAGAAACAACTAAAGGAGGAAGAATTTTTTGTGGAAACAATCACGGTAAACAAAGAATTCATTATTGACATCAATGTAAGCAACGAATTGCAGGAGGTTACTTCAGATGAGGAACATTCTAATGAATTACTTTATGTTAATACACAAGCTATTAACGGGGTGGCAGACCATTTTAACTTGCACGTGCTTCACGCCGGCAATCAGAAAGACAGGAAAACCAGTTCCCACCGCCCGCACAGATCTAGGGAAAGGTCGAATGATCTGTAGGAAACTCAAAGGCAAAAGCTTTATAATGTACTGCGGACAAACATGGAAGTATTTTCGCCTACTCCAGGACGCTGCACAGCTTATACGCACGCATTTGAAGTAAAACCTATCCAAACATATAAACATAAATGCCGCAAATTGTCGTTTGAAATAAGAGAACAAGCGAACGAAGTTATTGAAGAAATGCTGCAAAACAATGCTATTGAACTCTTCAACTGAAAATACATAATTCCATGCTGTTGGGTTAGGAAACCAAATGGAAAGTTACGCATGACATTAGATGCTCGCAAGCTAAACCCGATTACATTGCCTGATCATTGCAGGACCGAAAGCATCGACTAATTATTCGCAACAGTGAACAGAGGTAAATACTTCTCGGGCATAGGTTTAGTTCAAGCATTTTGACAAATTCCTTTGCAAGAACATTTAAGGCAGCTAACAGGGTTCCTTCACAAGGGTAACATTTTCTCCTTCAAGGTCGTTACTTTTGGGCTCTCCACCAGCAGCGCAGCGCTACTAAAGGCAGTTCATGTTATGTTCGGAGAAACTACAGCCAATTTTGTTGTACAATATGTGGAGGCTTTTCTAATTTGTCATTGGGATATTGACCAACATATTCACCATATTGACTATGTTTTATCCACATTAAGAAAGCACGGCATGACTGTAAACATCGAAAAATGCAACTTTTTTTTGTAAAAGAAACAACATTTCTGAGTTATATAATAAAAGAAGGCATAAAACCCAACCCGGAAACATTCGAAGTATAAAGCAGATACCTGAACCAAGGAATGTAAAACAACTTAGAAGATTTTTCGGCATTATACAATATGAAAGTAAATTCTTAATTAACTTTGCTGAGGAAGCTGCGCCATGGAGAAATCTATTACAACAGAATATGAAATGGATTTGGCAAGAAGCAGAACGAGAGGCGTTTAAACGAATTAAGAAACTGTTTGCACAAGCAGTACTATTAAAAAAGCCAATAGATGGTGTTCCCTTCCACATATATTCAGATGCCAGTGTAGGAGGATATGGTTGCGTCTTCACGCGGATTGATGGGGACGACAATATGCATGTAATAGCAACTGCATCAAGCGGACTGACAGCTACAGAAAGAAACGCATGCGTTAGTGAATTAGAAATCGGAGCCATATAATTTCCTTTAAAGAAATTCAAGCAATTTATTTACAACTGCAAAATAATAATACACACAGATCACATTAGTTTAGAATTTATTAAACAGTGTAATTAACCAGCTGCAAACTGTGACGCTTCATTCACGTAATTCTGTCTTATAGGTTGACATTGTACACATACTCGGGGCCGGTAATGTTTTCAGTGATGCACTATTTCGGCTCCCGCAGTGCAACTCACTGCCAGAAAACAACAACAGGCCATTCCATGAAGTCGAAATAATGACACATAAGATAACAAAGTGTCACTAAGGCCCTGCGAGACACAAGATTATGGCAGGAAGATGATGAAGAAGTAAGAGATCTATTACGGATAGCTTAGGAGATCACCCAAAATCCGACGACAACATAATGTCAAACACAAAAGCATCTTATAGAAACTATAAGGTGACCCACAAAAATGGAAGACATACATCCCAAAGAAATTAGAGCAACTGTTAATTACCCCCTTCCACCAGTCACTTGTTCATACTGGAACTAAACGCACAGTCTTAAATATTGCCGAACACTTTTACGTAAAGAAATACACAAAAAGTCAGAAAATTCATTTCAACTTGTAAAATATACCGGTTAGCTAAACCCATGAACGTGAAGTTCGACACACAAATGCAACCGGTGATCAGGGATCAGCCCAGAGCATTAGTCTGCATGGACACACACGGTCCTCGGCCAACCAGGAAATTTGGGATGAAATTTATACTAGTTTTTCTGGATGCATTGTCAAAACACACAAAAATACTGCCCGTGAAGGACATCAAAGCAAACACGTGCGTCAGAAAATTGCTAGACAACCACATTCCAGAATGTGGGGTGGTGACGTCACTTTTGTGTGAAAATGCGACGGTGCACAGGAGCAAAATATTTCGTCAAGCACTTGACGACAGAAGCATAAAATTATACCACATTTCCAAATATTATCCAGAGGGAGAAACATGTCGGAACGCATTCTTAGGGACATCACTGGATATTTTAGAACCTTACTTAACAAGCGTCACTCAGCTTGGTTTGACCACTGCCAACATATAGAGTTTATAATTAATAACTCAGTCAATGCCACAACTGAATACGCACCAGTTGAACTACATTTTGGTAGAAAGCCAGAACCGGTGGTTAAAAACACACCGCCGACGCTACCTAAGGGGCAAGAGGAGACCACTTTGGAACAATACCAAAAAACGCTCGAGAGAAACCGGAGAAAAGCTGATCATTGAAAGAAAGTCGCAAAAAGGCTTAAAAAGAGATGTACACCGCAGATAGGAGATATGGTCCTGGTTAGAAATAAGAAGAAATGGTCTGCTTGGGGTAAGGAATAGCACAGGATGCATCTACTGTTCAGAGGGCCAGCGGAAATAATAGCACAGTTTGACGCTCACACATATGAGCTAAAAGGGGTGAGAGATAACAAAAGTTGGGGTGGATATCACCGGCAGCTATTAAAGCCGTTTAAAACATAAAAAGAAAATTGCTCCAACATGTTAAAATTCTTCTAAGTGTAAAATAGTATGTTGTAAATATGCTTCTGAGAATTTATGTTACTTTGTGTAAAAATGCAACTCTAATAATTTAAACATGTATGTGAGTAATTTATTAGGGTAAAAAGTTATTAAAATGTAAGGGTTATAATTGTGAAGTATGTTAATTTTAAATTGAAGATTTAAATAGCACATTTATTATCATTATTATTCAAAGTGTAGGGTCCATTGGTATTTTGTAATGTAATCAGCTGTTCCTATATCAAACATTTCAATATATGTCCGAGACAGCAGGGCACTTCGAAGAACGCAGCAGCACATTAATATGAACCAATGTCATTCAGATTTAAGCAGTGAAAACTACATGGCGTGTGAAAGTGGCCTAGTTATACAGGCAATTTAAAAGGGCAAGTGTAAGTGAAATCTTAGGAAAAGAGCCCATAAATATACAGCTTTTCGGTCAGTTGGACAATAAACTGCAGTGCTACCAACCCCGATAACGAAGATGCAAAAGTGATTTTTCTTTCTCTAGTTAAATACGTATCTAGACGAACAACATAACTATTAGTTGAGCCAATACGAACACTGAAATTCTCTAAAGACAATGGCTGTAAATATATTGTACATATTCAGATTTTGTTTAAGAGATGAACTGCTTATATTCTTTCTGTTGTGCATATTACTTTGTTTATATTCATTTAAGTTGTTCAAGGGTAACATGTTTATATTGTACATTGATTGCACTTTGTTTGGGGACATATATCTAAGTTTCGAAAATGTCCATACTGAAATTTTAGCAACATAGCTGCGGGGGATTTGTAGGAGCACATATTACGTGCTCACAAAATATATAGAAAGAGAAATTGTACATAATATAATAAGCTTATAGAAAGCAAGATAAAATAATTGTAATTATTCAAGGGTGGAAATATGCATAAATGCAAGTTCTTGTAACTCAGGTAATTAAGGCGAGGCGAGCTAGCGGTATTCCAGGTAATAGTTCACCAACCAGCACCTGCTAATGAGCACAGGGTTTAGAATGTATAATAGAAAAGCACAGACATATAAATAAGTGAGACAGGAATATTGACTTGTCTTCCAAGTAGCACAGGGAACTGGAAAATCAGACAAAGCAAGCATAAAGTTAAAGTGAGAAGGAACCACTGGATATTTCCAAACGCCTCATGTGCACGCTATGACGTCAGAACTTGGCAAAATTTATTCTCATAGCTTGTGAGGTAATGCTAACTAAGAACCAATGAGAGATGCCGTTACATTTTATGGCGCGAAAGTTGGCGTCAACCAGGTTTAGTATTTAAGGAGCGACAGATCTCTTATGTGGTTACTGTATTATTGTTACCGTTACTCTCTATAACTATCTCGCTTGAGCTTGTGTTCACGTCATATTGTGTTGCGTGCTGTGGGGAGCGATGTGCAGAGGGTTAGATTAGGCTTCTTATTAATAATTAAGTGGTGGGATGGTATTTATTTATAACACATTTGTAAGGAACAAGCTAGCCGCCCGTTTAAATCCATGATAAAATACATTCAAGTCGTAAGGGATTATGCAGTGTTTTTAACAATATTCGCGTCTCCCACAGACCCCTGAGACAAGTTTAATTAGGAGATTAGAAGTGGAACCTACATCAATGCCGGAGCCGGGGACACTGCTGGAACGAGACATCGATCCCGTGACACTTCCATCGAATTCGGGATCTGAAAGTATCTTCTAGCCCATGTTTAATTTGGTATTTTTCGTGTAAATTATATTCCTATCCTCTATGTGTTCTTCTATTACATCGTCAATCAGTTGGTTGATGCCATAACTCATATGTCTTCCATTCGTGTGTTCTATTACATTTTCAATGAGAGAGTTGGTTGATTCCATAACTCCTATGTTTCCCATTCTTATGTTGTTCTATTAACTCACCAATGATTGAGTTGGTTGAGGCCATAGCTCCTATGACTCCCAATCGTGTGTATTGTAAAATTGTTTAGTGTTTTAACGAGAGTGTTTTATTAATACGGCTTAGATAAGTAGCAGAATGATGATATATTTGCATACAAAAAGAACAATAGTAAAAAATAGGAGAATGTGCTGAGAACCAGTGCATATAGTTTGCCGCCAGCTACTGGCGGCGCTAAACGATGTAGAATAGAATGTATAAATAAGATTTATGGCTGGATATCAGTTTTATTCAATACCAGTATTAGTGTTATTTTGATGGTGGTATGGTTTGTGATTAGTATAATAAATAGCAATTTAATATTTAATAAAAGATAAACAATAGAAGTTACGAAAAAGACATTAAATAAGTTAAACAATAATGTCTTATAAAGGTAATTAATTGAAATAAATTAATGTATTATAAATAACAACATCATTATTATGTGATATAAAATATACATATCAGATTGTTGAAATAAATACTTGTGGTAATTAAGGATAATGAATAATAAAAAATAATATTTGAAAAGGAAGGGAGGGCAGAAGAAAAGGTTACTGAGAATGAAATGTGTATTCTTTAATCTTATTTTTAGTGTAATTTATTTAATATCTAAAAAATAATATTGCACCGATGTACAAATTAAATTTACAAACAAAGGAATAAGGATTTGGAATGCATGTCCCGGTTTTAGGAATTAGGTACCGGGATCCCTTGTCCCACTAAGACCGACGCTCTCATGGCCGGTTGGTCAATACTGGTACTATAGGGTCGTCAAATTATAAGTAACGCTTCTCGTGGTCTATCTCTCATTCGCTTTCCCGGGACTTCAGGCAGCTAATTCCTGCTCTAAGTTGCATTGCAATATCTCACCGTTATTGCTGCATCAGGTCCAGTCTTAACAGTATGTGTCATTTATCTGTGGAACAACATTGCTTATATGCAGAATCTGCTCGCTATGTACGCGGGGAATTTGTTGAGAGCATATACCATTTGCAATAAAAAATATACATGCGATTGTGTATAAATTCAAAGCTTTGAATTTGGTGTTAGAGAAAAAACGTTTAATTAGAAGACCAGCTTTAACATAAAATAAAGTATATGCATTAGTTGCCAGTTTAAAGAGATCAACTCGAAAATCGCTAAACAAGCTAGCTCAATCTAGCTCCATCTTCTCTGAGAAATGCTACTCGCCTGTTAAAACTAACTCTGTCGATATACATGAGTGCGAAATGATCTCTGTAAGGGAATGAATTATTGCATTTGTTATTTCCGAGTTATAGATATTGGCTTCGTTGATCCACAGGTTTTGTTTTTCCACACATTAATCTTGGTATCGACTTAATGACTGATAACAGCCGATATTGTTCTCCAGAAAAGAACATATCTTATTGCATAGATTTCCTCATTATGACCTCAAAATTGAGTGTGGCGTGCGAAAATTGCCCGAAGGATAAAACTAGCATCTTCTTTAATGACAAAAAAAAAATAAAAAAAAAAAATAGAAAGACATGCCAGACTATTCGATCGCTTGACAGAAGAAGAAAAATCTTATTTTAGGTTCCAGCAAGATTCTGCAACAACACACACGGCTATGGAATCATAAAATTATATAAGAGAGATATTTTATGACAAAATTATATAGACTGTTTTGTGGTATACTCCTTTCTTTAATCTAACTAGTTTTGGTTTTTATTTACGGGGTTCTTCGAGAGACAAAGAATAAGTTCTAACCCTCATAAACTACAGGAATTTAGTGTTAAAATTGTACAAGAGGTTGTAATGATTGCTGCCATTCAGCTTAAGCGGGTGAGCTAGAACATTTATACCACATATACTGTCTGTTTGGGAGCAAAACATTTCCAACACTTACCGCAGTTAAGAATTTTAGTGCGCTTCTGGCGGCTGTCGCTTCTCTCGCGCAATGGAGAGAGGCCGCGAGAAGGGTTGCCTTGTAATTTAAAGACCTATATTAGGGAACTCTGCGCATCTCTGTTGTTTGTATCGGCCTGTGGTACATTCGCCTCATCCGTTTCTCCCGAGGGTAAGCACAAAAATTCCGCCGGATATTCAAGAGCTAGGTTTCTCCTGCGTCAACTGAACATTGTCATGCCCATTCGGGTTTGGATCATAAAGATTTGACTATAGATGATAAAACCATAATAAATAATGGACATTTGGCGAAGTTTTTGATCTTATAGATATAGAAGTATACATTTACACCTATTGGCACAGGTGGCCGAAGGCTTTAACGCCCATCTTCTGAACGAAAAGTACGCCATTCGAAGTGTGAGGACCAAACTACCTAACCCAGGTTTTATCCACGTTCTTCTCGTTTTCGCATTTTATCCACCCTCTCGAGTCTAAGGCAATGGTGTGAAGCCCTGAAGTTCGACTGCGAGTAAAAAACCAATGCTACAGTGGCGGAATCATTCTGATAATGTATATAATTGAACTGAATTACACTTTGAAGGTTACTTATACAATAGCAAAAGCAATATTTTCAACACCGTTATACAGACAGCTCACATAATACGAAGTAAGCTTCTTCTTCCTTTTATTATTATTACAACTACTATTAGTACTATTGCTAGAAAATTCAATTAACTAAATGCAAAACACAGCACACATGCTATTGAAATACAAACCAATAATGAAAGCACATTTTCTTACAGATCGAGAATTCGTCGCGATTTTTGCTGTTTTCGGTATGTGCTTTTCAATACGTGTGTTTATTGTTTGTTTATCACCCAAATGCAAACATACTTCCTTGTACTCATTAGTTAATTGACTTCTATGACCTGCTTTTGTAAACCTCATTAAGGAAAATAGCGTCTCACGATTCTTGCAGCGAGATGTATGGGATTTAGTAAACCTTTCCCGTGGAACGAAGTTTGGAAAAGGTTTGTATTTATCTTGTTTTGACACTTATCTTTTAGCTCAATATCTTTTAAAATCAATTACTTCTAACTTAGGTCAAAATGAATATCGAGAAGTTAACAGACTCACAACTACGCAACAATGCGTTCAATTCCACCAGCACTACGGATAGACTGGGGTGTGTAATTGGGCTGGATGCAGCTCTACATACCATCAAGCAAACTTGACTTGCGGTAGCCTGTCTAAAGTAGTAACTTCTGGGGATGTAGTTTAAACTTAGGCTTGGAATGTTTCCTTCCTCCCCTCTACTCCTCCTCCTCCTCCTCCTCCTCCTTCTTCTTCTTCTTATTATTATTATTGTTATTATTATTATCATCATCATTATTATTTTGTATATTTATAAGTTTCACATACCTTCACAGTCTACCTTCTAAGTTGTCGTACGTTGTAAGAACAGTCATTAATCACCCGTTCGATTTTCCCCCTACTGATCGGTAGTTTTTACTTTATCTCACACAATGTACAGATAGGCCAGCTAAAAACCACCGGCATAGAGCTTCTCTTCTAACCACAGCGTTGCAGAATGTTTTAATCCTTACGATCCCCTTCACATATATTTAACGAAATTTGATTTCCTTCCTTTACCACTGATAAAAGACAAGCGTGCTGTTTATCTGGGTGGCACATATGGTTTGGAAAGTTTACACAGTATGATTGGTTATTCCTTAAACAGGATCTTTTGAGACGGTATAAAGGGCAGTGGTAGGGAACAATTTTTCGTGCTGGGTCGGCTACGTGTGTCGGCTCTTTGTAATAACCGCCGGTGCAGCCACATGTCGGCTTTATATACCTACCCTTCCGAATGTCTCAAAAGACACAGAACAGAGAATAGTGTTCTGTAATTCCATGCTTGGTTGTCAAATCACGTGCTTTATTGAGGCTCCTATGGAATGATTAAAAACTCATAAAATTCAACATATCATATAGTATTTCCTCATTCTGTTTGTTTCCTTTAGAAAACATATCGCTATATAAACATAAAAATTTTAAAAATTCCTTGTATACGTCTAGGACAACGATTAAACTATTCGAGCAGTAGATTTGGGAATTGAAAATGCTTTGCTGATTGTAGTGAGACTAAGCACATTAAAATTGGTGAATTTGTGTTATAACCTTGGATTAGAAATAAGAAGATATTAAATAACACAACACCTATATCGTATTTTGTGAGTATACGTAGGTTGCTTCTGCACGGTTCTACAATCATTTTCATTTGAGAGAGCAATATTTGTAGGAATAGACAAATGAAGCGGCCTCCAGAAACTGGAGCACCGCACCGCATGAGGTCACAATGGCCATGTATTCTTCTAGCCTCATTCTAAGGAGGGAGGAGGCGAAAACACAAAGAACAATCAGAGCAGGATGCCGAATGTGCTAGCAAGGAAGGAGTTCCTAATGATTCCACTTGCACCACATTCTTTAGTCTCATTACCCGGGAACCTAGTAGTCCAAGACGCTCTCCCAGCAAGTGTAAGGAATAAAGGTTGGACAACGGAGGCAAAAACTTCGCTTACTGCAACCTATGCAGATTTATTGTGGCTAATACCCCCAGGAGGGCGAGATGAGGTGAAGCAACCATTGGAGGCCACGACCGCAGGTAGAAAGACCACTAGAGACGTGTAGAAGTTTGTAACGTTTCCAAGCAACTGCCCCGTCTCACTGTCGGGCCATCACAGATACCGTGCAAGTGACCCGTAACTGGTAGCCTAGTGTCCACGGAGATAAACATTACCCCTGAGCATTTATTCGCCCTATCTTTGCGCCCTGCCAAATACCACGAACCTGAGACACACCTGAAAGATAAGAGAGAAACGGAATGCAGGGGAAATGATGAAAAGGAGATAGTGGTAGTTGAGAAACAATTCAAGCATTTGCTTAGCCATCGTCGCGAAAACACGAGAAATCCAAGAAATCGGAGTGGGCACTCGCCACGATTCGAACCTGGGATCTCCCGAATGCGAGTCGTACACGTTACCGTGGCGCCAGCACCTTTAGTGCTCAGGAAGGAAGTCTTGGCAGACCAACCAAGTAACAAGCAGAAAACTTTCCACAGCGCAAAATCTGTCATCCTGCCGTAACCCTTGTCGCCTGTCTTAAACTCTGAAAAACTTAAAGTGTAATGATGAGGACAGAAAATGTTGTACAAGAAACATATGGTAGAAGGGAAACAATCCCAGAATTTGCCTACCGAACCGAGAAAACACGAAAAACCCATAGTCAGATTGGCCGGCCGGCCCGGCGGGAATCGATTGAATATATATATATATATACTCAGGAAGCACAATTAAGCCATTAGTATGAAAAAAAAAAAAACTCCGAAATCAACCCTGAATACAACGATACTTGCAAACCATATTCAGAGAAACACAAAACAGAAATTAGATAAAGATAACTTATAGCTGTATTTTAATATCCGGGGGAGGGGGCATGTGTAGCATCTTTCTAGTTTACATTTGTCTATAAGCTTGTGAGATGCACTCCATGTTGGCAAAGCCACTGTTGACTTTTTGTTTTTGCAGCTCTGTTTTCATAAAAATCCACAATAACTGTAGGTATGCCCTCTCGGCAAAGAGAAAAGGTATATGGAACATGGGACGCAGCCCAGCATTCGCTGATTATATGTTTACTAGAACAGCGAAGTATTAGTAGCTCGGCAGACAGTAAGTATTAGAGCATAAATGGAGCACTTAATGCGTTATTTTAATAAGAAAGGTTACCTCTATAATTATTATGTTCATTTAATTGTGGCCTAATAGGAAAAACCAATAGCATTTATGGTAAACTCATTACACATCTGTGTCATTATTCATTGTAACATTCTTTGGGAATGCAAATAAACGCAATTATCTCCATCTATTGAAATTTCCAGAACGAAGAAAAAAATAAATTCTTCACTACACTTTCCTTATTTACTAACAACTTGTGTAAGTACAGGTAGTACACGTCCTATAATTAATCATTTGCTTAGCACGGTCAATCTGTTCACCCGCAAACATTTCTGAAGAGATTTACTTAAGTGGCAAAGGCGAAACGTTAAATATATTTTCATCAGTATTGCTAGTTGAACGTTCAATGAACGGTGTCTCACTGTTTCAGTGTCATCTGTGTCACTGTTTCTATAAAATTATAAAACTCTCAATTTCTTGTTACATAAACTTTTAGAGCTCTGAATAGAAAAATAGAATTGGCATTAGCATTATTATGATTTTGGTGTTGTTATTATTATTATTTTTATTATTATTACTATTATTATCATCATTATTAATATTATCGTATTTCTTCTTCTTCTTCTTCTTCTTCTTCTGGTTGTTGTTCTTCTTCTTCTTCTTATTATTATTATTATCATCATCATCATCATCATCTCCAGCGCCCAGCCTTTAATATGACTTACTGTAACGAGCGGGATGGCAGAGACGGTTTTATCTGTGACCCGCATTCGGGAGGTAGTGAGTCTGACCACCAAGCTTCTTTAGTAAATAAATGTTGTCTACGAGTGTCTTGCGGTTTACCGGTTATGCAAAGTCATTCAGAATGAAGAGAAATTCAGAGGTCATTCCCAGAAAACGCAAGCTACACACCTCATTCTTAATATAGGTATTTTAATCTTAATTATTAATTATTTGAGTCACCTTACAGATAATAAAAATGTTGGAATTTGTTCCTTGTAGAAGGTAGTTTTCGGTGGGGAAATTTCCTCGAAAATTTTGGTATCTCATTCCTGGAAAACGCCGAACCTAAACATCCTGTTTGGTGTTTAGCCGACCCTTTGTTTTATAGTTATCCTGTACACAAACGTACATAATACTGGTAAATTAATAATAAAGAAATGGTTGAGATCTCCTTGTGGTTTCTAGGGAAAAACTGTTGTCAGATGGGGGATTTAATGTCGTGTTGGCATGTTGCCATGAATGGTTAGAGTTATTGGACGGAGACCAGCAGATCCGTGGTCACACCCCGGCCATGGCAATATTAGACTCATGCTTTATCGGGGTTTCCCCTTTTTGCCAGACGAATGCTGGGTAAGCAATTGTATTCCCCAAATGTTTAGGTCTAGTATTTCCTAATCATCTCTCTTTCAAGGTTCAAGTATCAGCGGTTGGCATTGGGCAAGATGGTGGATTGCGCATTGTAAAGTTACCCTGCCACCGTTGTTGGGAAGAATCATTTAGGGACCCGTCTTCCGGTTTGGGACTCCCTTGGGGGTCCACTAGGAGGCTCGGGAACTGTGAGCAGGGCCTAGAGACATTCCAACTGTAGCCGTTAGATTTTCGTCCGACATCATCCGGATGTGGTTGCACTTCGGGTCTTTTGCATCATGCCACCCTCCCTGCTGTGACGTAAGAAGCAAAGGGCCTGCATACAGTGTTCTGGAGACCCCATCCGTGTCTAATCCCAATGACTTGATTGGAGCTATTGCATCTGCTGTGAGTCACTCTTCCGTAACGTAAATACGGTATTAATGCTGTTGCGCATATTTTCCGATATATCTGTTCCCTTTCGGTGGTAGCATAGCAGAGCTGGCCGAATGGAAGAATTAATGACATATGCTCTGAACCTGATTTCTAAACCTTTGATTCAGTTCTAAATCAGCATTCTCAAGCTCTGGTAACCTTATAATGCCCTTATGCAATATTTTAAGTAAGGGTTATGCTTCTGGCCAAAAGTGCTACTTTAGGATCACTGTGTGCATCTCAGATGAGGTTTGCACGGAATTATAGTTTGGTATGGACTTTTAATGTACATAATTGACATAACGGTCTATTTTTTCAGTATAACATTTTTGGTGGAAAACTGTTACTCGAAGAAAATCGCATTTATATGTCAGTCTAAGCAAAATATTTTTATTTACATAACAGCTGTCATTGCTATAAGAGTTGTAGTTTGTGTTCAGATATCTGCTTTTGTTTAATCGCCTGTATGCTGTCTCTTCGGAGTTTATGAGAATGAATGAAGAAAACACTAACAGTAGCGGCAGGAAAGTTAAAATGGAGCTAACTGAAAAGTAAATATTGTCCGACATTTAAGAGTATGAGGGGATGCAATGAATTGGCTACAAAGGAAGAGTAATGCTGTCTGGAACTATTGGTTCTCATTGTGGGAAGGAACATTAGTTTATCACTTTCATTACTAGAAATCACTGATATGGACCATTAAGATAGCAGTATTTGGTCTCTAATATTACCCTGATGTCGCATTAGGAGACAATGCCTAATGCAAAGATACGTACTACTCTAAACATTAGCTAACATGCATAAATTATTATCTTATTTTTTTTTAATACCCTTTAAAGCTTGTTTCTATAGAACAGTGTTAAGAGACACTAGGAGTGAAATTCTGACTACATCAGGTAAAAATTCGAAAACGTCCTTTTTATTAAAAATAGTGGTAACAACATTTGGGCGTCTATGAAGAATAAACATTTAGCTGACCTCGGGCTCTATAGCCATTCAAAAATCACACAATACACCTGTTTTCTAGCACAATACACAAAAACGCAACAGCACTTTTCTCAAAATTACATTTGCACACTTTTAAAATGTTCCAGACTACTCAGTTTTAGTTTAAATAGAACTAAAATTTCCTAGAATTGTAATATTAAAGAACAAAATTAATCAAACACCGACAGTAGTTTTTAAAAAATGTATATATTTATGAAACCATGATTCATTTCAGAGGCTCAAATTTCCAAATGTTTAAAAACTTATAATAATTCAGCGATCAGAATTATAAAAATATTCATGTTTAAAGTGGCATATGGTTCAAAGCATCAATTCAGAAAAAGCCCACAGATTTTCTCAAATGTTGAGGCGCATGGAACATTTTATTATGCAATATATAATTACACAATAAAATATATGAAATAATTTATATTTTAGAAGATATTCGTCCAATTTGATTGAAATTTTGTTTTTTCATGAAAATAATGCAATCACAGTAAAATATTTGGAAAATCTATACAGAAATATAGAAATATTAAATTTCACTCCCAGTGTACCTTAAATATTGGTTTAATCCTGTATTAAATTTGAGATGTAAAATTAACTGTCTCGGAATCAGGGAAACACCTCCATGGTGGTGTTTGATATACGTGTTTGGCTACCGACTGAGAACTTGTTTTTGTGGTTTTCCCCAATCAATAGACGAAAGATAGGGAAGTTTCGTTCCTGCTACAATTTTATTTATGTAACATTCCTTTCTGTGATTGTAAAGTGAAGTGACACATTTCATTTAAAGAGTAAAAAAGCAATACCTTTATAGAAGAACAAAAAACATTTTGATTGCTTAAACTGAAGTGAAATTTTTAGAAAAGTTTGTTGATGTCGAGTGAAATGAAAGATAAAGTGAGTATATAGCTTAATGTAATTGTTAGTTGTTGATTTTTAATTTTAAGTACCAGGATCGTCCATAAAGAATGATATGGTATAACTAAACAACAGTGGCGGCTCGTGAGCATTATTCTTGGTGGGGCCAGATGTGAAGATGATTGTAATGAAAGTAAAAGAGTGGTTACACCTTTTAAAACAAGACCACTTTAGTTGCACTGCCAAAAGGACTACAATAAAATAAAGGTGGTAAAACATTAGGTATATATTTTTAAACAAAAAGTAAATAATAAAAATAATAATAATATTAATAATAATAATAATAATAATAATAATAGAAAATAAAATAGAACTCACCAAGTGGCAATGTTACTTGTTCAAAAGCTCAGCAGGTCTATTCTTCTGGGCGACAAACATTTCAATCACTCTGATGTTGAAGTTAGGGATTTCACGAATTTCCTTTTTGTGAATGGAACAAACAGCCAAAGAATTAAGCCTATCTTGGCCCATGGTGTTCCTAAGGAAAGACTTAATTCTTTTCAATGTACTGAAACTTCTCTCGGTCTCAGCTGTTGAAACTGGAGTTATTAGTGCAATTTGCAGCGTTTTGTGTACTTCAGAAAATGATTCCTCAAAGCAGTTTTTTGTGAAAAAAACTGAAGAGATATTTTGAATGTATCATTATGATAAATCACTGACAGTTACTTGTTTAACTTTTCGTGGGATATAATGGAACTACATTCTGATGCGAATTTTCTTACAGAGTCTGCAGGGAAATTTTCTCTGAATGTAATAAATTTCTTTGAGCCACTAATTCCAAAATTATTGAATATTTGAGAATGTTGGAACCAATCTTTCATTTGATTGATCACTGTGTCACACATTTCTTTGGCATCTGAATTCAAGTTCACTTCAGAACCGTAATTCGGTCGTGTTCTTAAGGGAGGAGCAAAGTTATCACCAGCATGGTATCTTGTAGTATTCTCACAAATTTCAGACACAGCTGATTCAAAATGCTGTAAAGCATGAGATACTGTAACACTATCGGCACTCTGCATCTGAATTTTGTTGTACAGAATGTCAACATGTTTTACAATATCATATAAAAAATTTAAAAGAAACAAAAATTCTGGACTGTTCAGTAAATTCTTGAAACCAAGAGCTTCCCCAATAGTTATATCATCCCACCCATCTTCTTGCTCAATCTTCTCAAAACACTCTAGTAAATAAGATTTGTGCTCATGAACGCTATTCACAACCCGTGATTGAAAATTCCATCTTGTTGTAGAAGTAGCAGGAATGCGTTTGTGGCATACTGAACGCAACACATCACTGGCGAAGAAGAGAAAAATGTCGTGAATCCACTAATGTTGGCGAAAAAAAAACTGAACTGATTTTTTTGTGTTTAGAACAAGCATTTCGTATAACCAAATTTAATTGGTGAGCATAGCAGTGTACATACTTGGTATAAGGGAAAGAGTCCGGCACCTCTATGTATACCGCTCATTACTGCGGCAACATCGTATGCTTGTGATATGCTTTTTTTTTTTTTTTTTTTCAACATTGAAAGCCTGCAACTTCTTTTTCAAAACGCCAAAGAGATCACTGGCTGTTCGATCATGAATCTCTTCAGAGGAAAGAAATCTTTCAACGGGTTTACAAGCTTTAATGTACCGTAAAATGATCACAAATTGACTGCGCCAAGCTATGTGCGTTGTTTCGTCAGCATGCACAGAAACATAATCCGCAGCATTTATGTCTTTCATTAACTCCTCAATGTAAACGTGATACATGCAATCCAATAGTTCAATCTGAATAGTATGTGAAGTGTATTTACATACTGCAGTACTGACATTGTTGAGGTTGTCATCTACCACACTGTCGAGATTACCGAGGAGAGATAACAAACCTAAGAAATTGCCACGGTTTGCTGCTTCCTGCGTTTCATCGTGACCCCTCAATACTAGATCATGGGTTCCACAAAATTGTATGCACTCTATCACTATATTAGTATGTGTCCTTTCTTAGTGACTAGTTTATTGTGTTTCTGAATTAATATTCTATGTGCAGAATTAATCTGTGCAGCAATGTTTACAGTTCCCAATAATTTATAGGCATTTTGTAAGTGAAGTGCACTTGCCTCGTGTTTCGTAATTCGTTCACTCAAATGTTTCAGATCCTTACAACCTACCGTCATCCACAGACCTTCACCACCAAATAACAGACAGTAAAAGCAAAAGACACTTTGCTTCTCTTCTCTTGCGTTAGCCACGATTTCTTACTAAACCAACTGTTAGAGAAAGTCTCTATTTTTTCTATCTTGTTGCGTAAATGTAAAATTATTTGGTTGATGTGCTCCTAATCGCTTAATTTCAAGTTTATCTTCTACCTTTAATGAATGAAAGGGATTTTTCAACAAATTATCCACTCTAGTTATTTTAAAATCGCACTAAACAATTACAATTCCAACAACAATCAAACTTCATGTAACGGGCCAGGTGACTGCGGCCCCAAGCGTTGCTGTGTACATGGCAGGCAGAGGAGTGAAGGGAGGTGAAAGAGATATAGACACGAGATTGGCAAGGCGAGAAGAGGGGTGAGATGTGACCGCGGGCCCTTGTGAGCTGGCCCCACGTTCTTCTTCGCCAAAGGACAAGATTGGCGCGGATGTCCCGTGTACAACACTGTACATTCGTAATGTCATATGTCACCATGCAAGCTTGGGTAACGATCGAGAATCATCGTATAATAAATTATTGTTTGCAATGATTGTTACAATTGAATAAAATAAGAATAAATTATTTCTTCATTCATAATTAAAATGCAAACAAGTTGCGTGCTATTATCGGTGGGGCCCGGCTCCTATGGCCCTTAATGACCATCCGCCCCAGCTAAATAATAATGAAAGATCGACACGAAAGTTTATTTACAGAGTTGCATTCCTTACTCTTTAGTCTCAACGTAGTCGCCATTGCTGTGAAGGCATTTTTTGACGTGGCACCAGTTTTACAATTCGGATGTTATTCTCTTCTACCGCCAAAAACCTGATTAATTTTTGAATGCACAAATTCTTCGGCTAATCGCATTTTGTGTATGGTGATAATGCAGTGAACACAATGAACATGTCTTCAGTGAGGAGAACGATGTAGTTTGAATCGAAAGTTCATCACTCGTTATGAAAGAGTTGAAAGAAAACGTTGATGAAAGAATACAGATAAACCGGAATTTTACTTCGGAAACCTCAAATCACTTTTTAGTTGCAAAAGAGTTCCCAACCGATGAAGATCTCTAAGGGGTAGGTGTTGGGCGGTAGAAGAGTATAACATTGGCACTGAAAAACCAGTACCAAGTTACAGTAGATGCCTTGACAGCAATGATGATAGAGTGGAACAATAGGGCAAGGTGGTGTAACTTTGCAAATAAAGATTTGGGTTGATATCTTCGTCATTATTTAGTTATGCCAAATTGTTCTTTATTCTCTGGATGCCCCTCGTATATCAAGAAAAGTGAAAATTTGAAGTATATATTTTTGAGAAAAATGTATTACGGATATACAGATGGTATAAATAATATACACATAGCAGTTAGATTTCTAATCTTTGATATGAAATGGTGAAAAGAAGGAAAACATATTTTGAAATAAATATCTACTCCTTGATTAGTAAAAACTGAATATTGCACGTTAGTGTACCGAGCCAGGTGGCCCAGGCGCTATCTTACCACGGTTCCTTTCCCTTTTTGTTCCTTCATTTCAATTCCCTTTTTATCTTTCAGGTCATCGCAGATGTGGCTTGAGGCTCTGCAGGTTGCTTGCTCCGAGTGAGACTCTCCTTCCCCTGGTTGCGCTGGTTGAGTAGGTACCGTTGTAGAAGCATCCTTTCGGTCACCCGGCGCTTTGTAGCCTCAGTGGCGTACCAGGGCTGGCATCTAGTGGCTGTTAGGGACTTCCGTGTGTCTCTGC
This sequence comes from Hymenopus coronatus, assembly GCA_030762935.1. Lineage (NCBI taxonomy): Eukaryota > Metazoa > Arthropoda > Insecta > Mantodea > Hymenopodidae > Hymenopus > Hymenopus coronatus. Next base: position 261,696,805 of record CM060900.1, read on the forward strand.
GCTTAGCTCCGTCGTTCCTGTGTGCTGGCCTGTGTTTCCTCTCCTCTCATCACTTTCCCCGGGGGGTGGGGGGAGAGTCGTACGGTGTCGCAGTTACCGAGGTGTCCCCCGCTGTTAACACGCTCTACCTTCTTCCCTCTACATTAGCGTAGTATGAGTACTGATTACCAGTACCTTTACCACTGGAAAACAGTTGTTACAAAGTAGCTTAGATTAGTATGGTATATTTTATACCTTTTATCTTGTTTAACCACAAAATTGGAATAGCTGGACTAGTATGGTATATTTTATACCTTTTATCTTGTTTAACCACAAAATTGGAATAGCTGGACTAGTATGGGATATTTTATACCTTTTATCTTGTTTAACCACAAAATTGGAATAGCTGGACTAGTATGGGATATTTTATTCCTTTTATCTTGTTTAACCACAAAATTGGAATAGCTGGAATAGTATGGGATATTTTATATCTTTTATCTTGTTTAACCACAAAATCGGAATAGCTGGATGCCACTTATGCTATGTTGCTGACTCCCAATAACAACAGATGAATAAGCATCCCAACAATTTTGATAAAAAAGAAGAGGCACTAAAACTCAATAGGAATTGGCATCAGGTCATTGAAAGCAGGAAACGTCATCAAACGAGAAGCAACGAAACGGTCCAATCAGAAGCCACGTACGCCAAAGAGCCCAAGCCCCGCCCCCTACTTGCCAGTATAAAAGTAGCGATCCCGACAGTCAACCACACCACCACAGGGAATTAACCAACCCCCAACCCAAGGGGGGCGCAAAATCCCGCCTATAGTTGCCGACGCTTTCCGCAACCACGTTGTGGTAATGAGAAAGCTGGCAACGAAGCATAGGGGCCCCTCCGAGGCCCAGCGGAAGCTAAAGAAAGTCCACCTCCATACCTCCTCGGAAAGGGATTTCGAGGCAGCGAAGGCTGTATTACGGGACGAACCAATCCCGTTCTGCAGCTACTCGCTGCAGCGGCCCTTAGTAGAGCGTAGGATAATACGGGGCCTTGACTCCGACTGCACCCCAGAGGATGTCAAGGCGGCCCTTCAGGACGAGCATAACATCACCCCTACCTCCGTAGCACGTCTCAGTAAGACGGTGGCAACATACGACGGCACTCAGCGAGTGCCTATGCCCTTATTCCTGGTCGTGGTACCAAGGGAACGCGCCCAGACAGTCAAGCCGATAGACGCTGTCCGTCGGCTTATCTTCACCGTCGTGCGTATCGAAAGATACCACGGCAAAGAGGGACCTGTGCAGTACCATAGGTGCATGGGCTTCAATCACTCTAGCAGTGTGTGTGAGCGCAAGCTCGCATGCCTGCGGTGTGGTGAAGCCCATCTACTGAAGGACTGCACAAAGCCCTATGAATCTCGCCACTGTGTGAACTGTGGGGAGGCGCACGTGGGCTCATATAAAGGATGTAAGGTGCGGAAGCGCCTCGTTGAGAGCAGCCGCGAAGGCCCCCAGGAGCCAGCTAATGTGCGCCCAGGGGTGTCCTTCTCCTCGGCACTAAACCGCGCTGAGGGTACGCTGCGCGCCGCAGAGGCAGCAGCAACTCCCACCCCCGCAGTCACTGCAGAGATTGTGCCAGCTCCGTCCTCGACGGAGACCCCAACCCCCCAACCTGGTCCGTCCACGTCGACGGAGGAAGCCGCCCCGACGCCCTCGGCAGAGGGCCCACGCCGGACTTCTTCAAAAAAGAAGTCCAAGAAGAGAGGAAAGAAGAACCGCCGGGCGCCCGGCCAGTCGGGCCAATCAGAGGCTCCCACCTCTGTGAGACTCGAGGCCACGCCCCCAGCACCCCAGCAGCTACCAGTCACGGAAGCTACAGCAACTGCCGCCACAGTGCCGACTCCAGCAGCGGAGGCTCCCGCTGCACCTACCACCACAGCGGCTTCCTCGGCCTTTACAGCGGCCATCCCACAGGCGGACCTGGATGAACTTCAGAACCTAGCCCTGTGGTTCGGTGACATCCTAAGTAAGGTCCCTACCTATACTGCGAAACTTCAAGTTGCAGTACAGTGACCACAGACTCCTCCTCCTCCAGAAACACACCCTGTTCCTCCAAACCTTGGAGCAGTTGTACCCGGGTTCCGCTAAGTAATGGCCTCTAGATTCGTTCGGAGACCATTGCGACTTGCGTACTGGAACGCGAACGGCATCCGGGGACAACGCCCAGGCGTCCTTGAGTTTGTACAATCGTACGGAATTGATATCCTGATGGTTTGCGAAACCCATCTGGATGCTGTTACTGCCTTCTCGCTGCCTAGTTACGTCGCCCATCGGTCCGATCGGGTCGGCCGACAGGGTGGCGGTACAGCTATCTTCATTAAGAACCACATAACCCATACTCCTGTCCAACTCCCAGCACTACAGCACGTGGAGGCCTGTGAAATCCGGCTTGCCGTTGGCGGGCTAGACGCGCTGCTGATAGCTGCATATGACCCACCAAACCACCGCTTCCATGAAGCGGACTACACCACCCTACTGAACCTTCACCCAGTGGTATGTATCGCAGGAGATCTCAACGCGAAACATGCCCTCTGGCATAGCCGCACCAACAACCCCGAGGCCGCGGGCTCTACCGCCTCATCAGCGGCAACCCCGCCCTCGTCGCGCACGGACCGAGAGGACATACGTGTCATCCGGCTCGCGGCAGAACGGATGTTCTTGACATCATAATCACCAAGAACATACCATTTCATCTAGACCTCTCGGCGGTCAACGAGTTGGACTCTGACCATGACCCTGTCGTGGTGGATACAACCGAGACCGTATCAGCTCTGGTAACACCAGACTGGATAAATGAGATCGACTGGGACGCAGCCGTCCTAGACCTAAACCAAACCGTGGACCCGTGACCGCGCATCGATTCCATCGAAGCGCTGGAAGCGGCAGCCACGGCCTTCTCCCGACAACTCCTGAATGTGGTACGCGCGCATACCTACCTCATCCCATCTAACAAACCTAACCCGAGAACCATACCTAAGGAACTCCATCAGCTGCTAAAAGCCAAGGCAACCGTACGGAAGCTATGGCAGCGCTTCCGCCATCCCAGGATCCAAGCAGTGTACCAGCGGTTCAAATCCCTGACAAGGCGCCTGCTTCGCGCGCACCGCAAAGCGGCCTGGGAACACACAATGGCAAATGTAAACCTGGAAGAGAAACAACCCTGGAGGATCATCCGATCCCTCAGGAAAGATAAAAGTCAGTTTCAGCATCCCATCCATGGCACCCGTGGGAGACTCTCTTTTGAGCCCCAGGATAAAGCCACGGATTTCGCAGATCATCTGGAGTCTCAATTTGAACCCTGCGAAGACCCCCAGGACGAGGACTTTACTGAGCACGTGGAAGCGACGGTAGACTACCTCTACGAGGAGCCCCCGCCGCCCCACGAGGAGATCCGCATTCCTTTAGTCACCCCGAAAGAGGTGGCTTCCCAACTCAACAACCTAAAGCCCAACAAAGCTCCTGGACATGACGGCGTCACGGCGCCTATGCTCCAGCACCTACCCAGAAAGGCCGTAATCCACCTGACGCGGATTTACAATGCATGCCTACACCTACGTCACTTTCTAACGTGTTGGAAGGAGGCGAGGGTAGTGTGCATTTTGAAACCCAGCAAGGACCCGGTCTTCCCGTCAAGCTATAAATCTATTAGCTTACTTCCGATCGTCTCGAAAGTATTCGAGCGGTTACTCCTACTCGCCTCACCCCTCTCTTCGAGGAGAGACTCCTACTCCCGGATCACCAGTTTGGTTTCCGTATTGGACATTCCACAACCCTGCAGTTGCTGCGACTGGCTGAGAAGGCTGCCTGGGCTTCCAGGACAACTTCAAAACAGTCGCGGTACTCTTGGACATGGAAAAGGCCTTCGCCACCACGTGGCATCAGGGACTCTTGTACAAGCTCAAGAACACCTACCTTCACCTGCTTAGTAGCTTCCTTCGGGACCGCACTTTCAGGGCGAGGGTGGAGGGGAGGCATTCCATGGTCAGACCCATAGCGGTGGGAGTGCCGTAAGGCAGCGTGCTGTCGCCGTTACTCTTTGCCGCCTACATGTCCGACTTCGCCACAGAACCCAGTACAGTTACGTGCCAGTATGCCGACGATGTCCTCATGATGGCACGTAACAAGAACGCCCGATATTGCTTCCCCCCGCTACAGAGACAGCTCCAGGCCATAGGCAGATGGAGTGAACAGTGGCGGATGGCCATCAGCCCGCAGAAGCGCTCAGCTCTACTGCTGGCTAAAGTCCGTAGCTGGCGACCGGAGAGGTCGCTGAGGTTGCGGCGGCGGCGGATCCCCTGGGTCCACACCGCCAAATACCTTGGAGTCCTCCTCGACCGCGGCCTTACTTTCACTCCACATGTCAGGGAGAAGGTCGGTATGAGACACGCTGCCCTACGGCAGTTGTTTCCCATCTTCCGCTCCGCCATGCCTACACACCTAAAACTACGGCTGTACCGCGCGGTCATCCCGCCCCTGATGCTGTACGGCTGCGAGGTCTGGGGTTCGGTGGCTCGTTCCACCATCCGCAGACTGCAGACCGTGCAGAACAGGGCATTGAGGATGATATATGGCACAGACCGTAGATTCCCGGCCCACATTCTCCATTCCCACTCCGGAATCTCTTACATAGTGGACGTTGTGCGAGAAAGAGCTCGCACTATATACACTAAACTTGCTCCTCACCCAAATCCCCAGGTGAACACTCTCGGTCTTTACGACCACACGCTGCCTAGGAGACGCGTAAGCTACCGTCTTCCCAAGGACGCCTTGGGATGGTAGTTTTTCGGCCGCCTCACCCTTCTTTACAGTTTTACCCGCCAAGTTAAGCAGCATCGGGCCCGGTCTCAATTCGGACGGGTGACCGTCCAGTTGTACTCCGACCAGATCTGCAACACTGGCTTCCCTCACCCCGTACCTACATCCTTTCAGTTCTCCCCGCTAGCCGGCACTGCTTTCCTTGACAGCCCGCAAGCGGCTGGCCAAGTTAAGCAGCATCGGGCCTGGTCCCTCTCTGGGTGGGTGACCACTCCGGTAGGTAAGCCAGCCCGCGGCGGCGCACAGAGGGAAACACCCTGCCCACGTTACTTCGACACAGACATAAACGCTTGCACAAGACTACATCTTTTATATCACACGGGTAAATCCGCGAGAAAAGCGGATAGGTACCGTGGTGATTTACCCCCGCCCGAGTACACTCGGGCGACTAGTTCCTGCTCCTGGCTCCTGGCTCAACGCCTTAGACGCAGCGAAACCTTCTTCAAGAAAACTTCGACCGTGCCACTGAAGATGTCCACCGCAGTTGTGGACGAAACGTCTGGTACTCCTAACACCAGCAGACCACAGCAAAACAGCCCGGAAAACGTTCCTTAGTTACACTGACTCCGGCCGTGAAAGCCTACGTTCTCTCAACAGATGAACATATAATTGTCTAAAATATTTCAATTATACATGTAAATATTTAAATTATGATTTTATTCTTGAGTGTTATTTTATTTTATTTGTTTCTATCTTAATGTTTTACTTTGTAGATCATAATTTAAAATCTGCACAAAGTGCATAAAATGAAAACTAGATTATAGAGTTTGGAATAAATGTCTTGGTGTAGGAAAGAACGTCCTTTTCATATAATTTTTGCTTCCTTCTAATCTTTCAGGTGCGTTTCCAGGTAAGATGATAGCCTGGTCACAAAGAATTCCAAAACTCATCGGCCTATCAAACTAAGAAGGAGATAAGGATTGTTCAGGAAAAGGCTTTTACAAACACGTAATGACTGACACAAAGGAGAAAAAAATGTCAGAAGTGTTTACATAACTGTTTGGAATTAGGGGAGTTTAAAAGCCTATGTTAATTTCCCTAAATTCGAAACCCCATTATATCAGAAAGTAATTAAAACTTCAGACTGATATTTTTAAGATATATAAAGGCCATTTACGCCCAATAATCTGTTTCTATAACAAGATTTCTTATTAAGGAAGAATTACGTTTCTTCTTAATTATAGCAGACTTTGATAAACATTAATTGGCAATTATTTTTAAAAAAAATGATTAACCATGCCCTTAACATCAATTTAGAGCCACAACATCAACCAGAGTTTGGCTTTATGATTCTAAAATTTAATTTAGCTAACTTAGGTAGTTTCTGAGGAAAGGAGTCATTTATAACGCTATATGTTATTCACAGAAAAAGCTGTTATTAGCAGAAATTGCGAAAGCGGACTCGAATACTAAAGTTTACCTCGCTATTTCAAAGTATGCAGGAGTTAGGATGTGTTTCTCTGAAGTGGCGCAGAACTTACAGTAAAAGTGGTAGTACCCTTTTTTACATATATTTAGAATCTAAGAATTTGCCTATAATGGTAAAGTGGATTTAAAATTAAACCGGAAATTCCAGTTTAAAAACTGAACAAAAAATCAACATTTTTATTTTTGGAAATCATTTGTCATTTGGTCTCCCGTTAGAAGCAGTTGTAGAAGAATATTCATAATGTGTAGATGCAAGTGAAAGTCCAAAAATACTTTTTTGAACAGGCTTTTATTCTACGGATATAATTTTGAAATGGTTTATTTAAAAAATTTAAATATATTTATATACTTTTTTAATTTTTCTACCACAAATTTTGAATAAATGAAGTGTCTACCTGGTACTTTTAAGTTACTTTTGAGGAGACCGAGTGAAATGGAGTCAGGCTGTCATTCGAGAGTCTCGGGTGGTTTCCCTGATCGTTAGCTTATGCTTGGGTGTTTTACGATCTAACACGATTTCATGGCCATCATTTAGAATTCATTCCATTTCTTTCTCATATTTTAGCTATACTTATAGGTTATGTATTCTATGGTGGTGCCGGGAAGATGGCGGGGAAGGAAATAGCACTTCTCGTGAACACTAGAGGGCTGATTAGCTAACGGATAGTTCATCGCCCTTTCGAGGCAACTCCAGCACTAAGACGTCTGCAGCAGCAAAATCTACATGTTTTAAAGGAAATTTGAAAAGAAATCCAATAGTAAGGTGTGGTTATTATCAAGCTATTAAAAGGCAAAAATATCAATCATATTTGGGATTATACCCAGATTGAGAAACTCAGGTTTATGCATCACGTAAGCTAAATTGAGCTTTTATCTGGGTTGTTCTCTTACTGATATGATTCGCAGCATCCTATTCTATATTGGGTTTGAAAGACGGCTCAATTTTGCTCAGAGGCCTTTTTAGCAGACTTGAGGTTCTTATACGTGCCCTAAATTTATAATTAGGTGCCACCTGCTTTGCTTTCCTTCCGAAGGAAATTTACGCCCGAAAAAGGCTATCGTCCTTCGCCATGTTTGAAAACGGAACGAGTAATGGCGAAGTAAATTTCCCTAGAACGAAGGAATTGTAAGATTCCGGTAAATGTTATGAAGATATCTCACGCAAATATTTTTATATGAATTATGGGATTTGGGCTAGTGCATGGGAGCAGAAGATAGCACAAAAACAGATGAAAAGGCGTTTCAGGAGGACACAGTGGAAGGTGTTATGAAGACCAACGAGAGCTACACATATGTCACCTGTGATGACCTTATTAGTTACTCTAAGAATATTTTTGGTTGATTTAATTATAAAATTAAGAGAAAGAATATATTGGTTTTAGGATAGGTAGTTGGAAGCAAGTAAGCAAAATTATAGGTGTATATTGCAAAAGAACATAAGAAATGAAATAAGGTTGATTGAAGTATGACAAAATGAATTGGACAGAATTGAAGGAGGAAGAAAGGCACACGAAAAATTTCCAGGTATTAAGGAATGGCTAGCTATGGTGAAGTAGTTAGACCACTCACCTCTCACCTCGGTGGCCCCGGTTCAATCCCAATCGATTGCATGTGGTATTTGTGGTGGACTAAGCGGTGTAGCGACGGGTTTCCTCCGGGTTCTCTCAGGTTTGCTCTGCCAGCGCATTCCATGTTTCATCAGTGTCATCCGCAATAAAAGCGGGCGTTAAACACTACCAAAAAAAAAAAAAAAAAAGGTATTAAGGAAAAGTTAAGTATGGATTGTGTTAAACCTAACAAAGGAATTATACAATGTTTAACCGGTTGCGAACTACATAAACATTACTTTTATGTGATTTGAACGAAGAGAAATGAATATTGTGAGATATTGAAAAGTTGAATACCTTACAACATATATTTTTTTTGAATGTGTTGAATATGAGGAACATCTGAGAAAGATGAGAATAAAATTAGAGGGAGTAGTAATTTGGAATATAATAAGGGTAAAGAAAGATTTGAAATTATGACTGACATATCAAATATTTATATTGTTGCAAAGGAATTATGCTAAACTGATAGAAGAGGAATAGTTGAGTTACCAGGGAAGGAGCAACAGAGAGGAGAAGAAGTAAGGGTAATCAGATTGAGAAATAAATTAAAAGAGAGGCAGGTGACATTTTTGAAGCTGAGAATTTAGATAATGGAAAGAAATTACCTTGAGAAGAAGAGCAAAATGATGGAGATGACAGGAGGTATAGAAATAGAAGAATGTATAATTTGATATATTTTATAAGTAAATTGAGGCAGAGTAAGAGAAAAAAGGAGATGTAGGAAGCGCGAGGGGCTGGTTGTGAGAAGTCAAATATCATTTTCCAAATGCACAGTATATTCACAGCTATGCACATCAGTTGAATTTAGTAATGGAACATGCGGCTTCGCAGAATAAGTCTGCCAGAATATTTTTGCTTAATCTCTCAGCTTTTCCTGCCTTTTTCTCAAGATCCCCACAAAGTTTAACTGACCTAGAATCTGCAGTAGCCAGAAGAGTTCCTGGTGGTTCTGCAACTAGGTGGAATTTTAGATCCAGGACTGTTAGTGTAGTGTATGAAAATCAGGAAGAATTGCTGGAGTGTTTTTCGGAGATGGAAAATTCTGCCCACGATAAGACTTGAGGCAGTTAAAGTGGAAAATTCTGTGTCTTCATTCACTCCATGCATCTGTGTTATTCGAGAGGCAGCCGACGGTATATTTATGTTTACATTTGATTCAATAAGCAAACACTAGAAGATAAGAGTCCTTGAAGATAGAAGCCAAAGAAGTATGTGATCGCATTATTGAGGAGGCTGGACGTCGTTTTCAGTCCTTGAGTCATCTCGATGCAGCAAAATTGTTAAATTGTAAATTTTTTGAAAGCTTTGTAAATAAGTTTCCCGAGAGTGAACTTCAAACTGCTGTGGACACATATACAATACTGAACAAGAAAATGCTTAAGACGCAACTGAGCGTTCTGTATGCAAGGTCTGACTTTAGAAGCATTGATGGGGCTGTGCAGTTGTTGCAATATATACTTTTTAATAATTTGGAAAACTCATTTTCGGAAGTGACTACTTTGTTAACAATTTTGATCACAACACCATGACCACTGCTGAACCATAAAGATGCTTTTCGTGCTTAAAACGTGTAAAAACATTCTTGCGAAGCACCATGTCACAAGATCGTCTTAATGCTCTGGCAATGCTGTCCATGGACAGCTTCTAAGATGGAGGGATTTAACACAAGAGTCATCGATAAGTTCTGTAGTAGGAAGGAGCGCCGTATGGTCTTCATATTTCGCCATTAGGTAAGATAATATGTAAGCATGTGTACACATACGAATATACTGTAGCACACACATTATGTTGCTCACCAGCCGCCACTGGGCTTAACACTCATTGGGACATCAGTAAAAACCTAAGCAAAGGAAATTGTGGTGGTAAATTGGTGCTCTTTTGTTTGTTTAACTGTTTTTAATCGGGTAGCTACTAGTCGACCAGGATATGCATAATTTCGATGGGAAGAGGAACTAAACAGCTACTGAACAGGTCGGCAGAGCATCGGAAGCACTTTCACTGAAAGAATGCATATGCACTGGTGCTGTTTCCGAGAAAACTAATGTGAAGAGAGCAGTAAGTTAGCAATGTTTACATTCCCACTGGTCACTTAACCTCACTCCCCTCGAATCCCAAGATTTGACAATGCCAACAAACATCGTGGCGCTCTCCTCCATTTGTTGTCATATCATAGTTAGGTAGTATCTCTTGTTCATTTTGTTAGGCGTACATCACCTGTTCAGCCATGTATATTGTCGGAGGTCGCTTCGCAGTCCGCTACATTATTAACTCAGCTGTTTCTCCAGCGAGTGACCGCCTTCTATACTTCAGTTTGTCGTTGTGAATGGCATGTCGCGTTAAGTATATACCTATATGACAATGACAATGGCTATTTGACGGAGGGGACACCAACACCTCGATCCCCGCGTATCTTTAGTACTTCACCTCCGGAGGAACGGATGAGGTGGAGAGAGCGCAGGGCAGGAATAGACTGTAGGAAGGTACAGACGACAGAAGCGCGCAGAATTCCCTAATATTTCCTAGCTTGACCATGACAAGGTCTCTCTATGACGTCCCTCTAGCAGGACCGGGGAACACGACTATGTAATGGAAGCCCGACTGGGTTCCCTCTGACAGGGCGAACAAAACATTCAAAACCCCAAATCCCTAGTCCAGGGATCGGCAAATGTGTAACAGATGATGATATGATGTAATTCAACGTCAGGAGCAAAGAACAGCTACTTCATCTCTCCCTCCTTCAATGAACACGCTCGAAACGTAAACAAGCAGTGGTGTACAGCACACTGACACTACGCGGCTCTTTGGAAAAGACGAAAGCGAAAAGGATTTTGCAATTACAAGTCAAATATAAACGACATTACGAACGTTGTCACAAAGATTACAAAAACATCAAAAGTAAGACATCCATGCGTATTTTAAAGAATATCGTAAAAGAAATATTTTTCCGTAAATGTAGCATATTTTAAAATGTAACAAATTTTAAATATTTAATGAAGGAATTAATTACAAAATACATTCATCTTACAACATCTGAAGCCTTAAAGGTCATAAATATGTAGGTACCGCTAAGTAATACTAAGAATGGTTCTCAAGACTTGCGCGTGCAAATGAACTGCAACAGAAAATCTGAAAGTTCAAGCAACATATCTGCTGCGGAAAATAGAACAAAAACACTGAAATAAGGAGAATTACTCGTCAGTTAGTTTAGTGCACCAGAAATATGGAAATCACGCAAAGCTTTTACACTGGGTAGTTTGTTGAAGCTTATCTTAATAAGGTCGCAAATGTAATGTGTCTTGAAGAATGTGTAAGTTTTAACAGGAATAAGTTTTCAGCACGTACAATTAAAAGACTAGTAAACTAACATACTGGCTCAACATATACCGCAGACCGGGGTCATTTTAACTGACGGGGTTACTTTGACAGACCCGGGGCTTCATTGACATCTTGAATTTCCTGCATGCTGCTAGCTATTTTGACAATGCGACACACTTGTAATGAAGCTATTTTAAAAGCAGATATTAATTATTGGAAACACATTTGAATTAACAATGAGCTTTAAATTTCCAGCTATGATTAAATACCTGATTGTGTGCTTGTAAATATTTTAAAGTAACATTAGCTATTATTAGAATTGTAACAATATAATTTAATTATATTGTGTTAATTATTATTAGAAACACATTTAGTTGAGTTTTAACAAAAGTTAATGTTATATTTCCAACTGTGATTAAGTACCTCATTAATCAGCCAGTTGTCTGCTTGCAAATGAGCTGCAAGTTACTACAATGATTATACATTATAACATGTTACCTGGAAGTCACATAAAAATTACCGTAATGATCTTGAAATTACCTTAAAAAGTGATAAAAGGGATATTATCTCAGAAAACATGGCTTCCATTCACATGACTTTCTCTACAAACTATTATTACCACAGACTATTCCTTGATCTAAATCTCAGTAATCTAGCTAAACATTAGCAGAAATGGTTGTATTAGTTACTTCTAAGTAGAAGAGAAATAGGCTAATACACTAGGTTAAAAAATACACTACGCTAAAACAATAGTCAAATACTTACAGAAGCCGGTCGCTATATGAAACAATTGAACTTTTGTTTTCGCTTTGCACGGCCAGGAGTAAGGCAAAAATGATGAAACGAAAGATGAGCTCCCATTTGAGAAACGTTTAAGTAGCTTAAAATTGATATCAATAACAAGGAATATCTCGGAAACGGTTAACTCTACAAAAAGTGTATAAAACATAACTAGTATGTACAACTAGTTCTACACTTTTTGTGTAATACGTTTTTGTAAATCTCTTACGGTTTACTAATTAAGAAAAATTCATTCAGATTGAAGAGGTATTCAGAGGCAATTCACAGAAAGTTTAAGGTATACATTTTATTTGTCATGTAAATATCTTTAATATACGGCATATTGATCAAAATCGTTAGGGCCGTTTTTGAGAAAAACAAAATTATCAAAATATTTTATAAGTAAAGGGTGTTTTGGGGAGGGGGATTTTCCTCAAAATTTTCTTGTATTCTTAAAAGATATTAAATTTAAATTCCAAATTTAGTATTTAACAATATTGCGGTGTTTAAGCTATTCTGTCCACAACAACAGCCCTTCCTCTTTCTGTATCTCTCTCTCTTTCACACACATACACCGACCTTTTTCTAAACATCCTGTTTAGATTAGGAGTCCTCAAAATATATTTTCCTGGTGAAATCTCGGTTTGAGATTTTTGGGTGGAATACAGAACACGCTAGATAGTACTTGTAGAGAAAGTAAAATATAACATAAATGGAACCAATTTTAAATTGATTCAATATTAAAATAATTTTTGTGGTAGTCTTGTTTCAGAATTAGTTAAAAGCTTTGAAACGTTGTCTAATGGTATGCAACAATAAAAGTTTTTTTAAAAAGATAAATTTGTGACAAAGTAGTATCTATGTTGGGGCTACTTTAAATTGAAAACAAAGGTGATGTCAAGGTAGCCCCAACATACAGCCAAATTGACCGAAAGAAAACTGGCTCTGGTGATATTGAGATTTCATTTTAGGAGCAAAATACTGTATAGTATTTGTAGTTGAAGGTTCAATTGGTGCAAACAACCACACATTCATTACTATCATCATAAATCTTACATCTTACATCTTAAATGTATGTAATGGTATGTGTGAGTAGTTGTTTTCTAAACTGAAGATTTTAAATTCTAAAAACCGAATAAATAATCTGTTGTACGTCGATACTTATGAAATAAAATGAGATATATGCAAAACTCTAAAACTTCGGCTGAAGTGAAGAATAAGATGAAAAATCTGATGTGTTCCATTCATATACCTTTCTCTAGCTGTTCCACAAGTAAACTTTCCTTATAAAACATTATCCTTATATAATGTCACACTAATCAAGGTAAATATTGCCAGAGTTGGTCCTATTGGTTACGTCCTTGTAATTAGAAGGGAAATAAGGAAATGCACTAGACCAAAGTGATTTTAAAAGCTGGTCGCTAAGTGCAAAAATTGAAATTCGGTTCTCTTTGCCTGTTATGAGTAGACAAAAGAGAGACGAAAAGAAAGATGTCTCCCGTTTGAGAAAAGTCTAAGTACCTTAAAACTGAAACCAATAATTCGGAATACGTTGAAAACGGTAACTCTACAAACAATGTATATGACATAAACTGTGTGCTTACAGAGTTCTAAATTTTTGTGTAGGAAGTTTTTGTCTATTTCTTACGGTTTACCAGTTTCACAAAATTTACACAAAAGGAATCCAGAATAAAGAGTTCTTCAAAGGCTATTCCCAGAATATTATACATTTCCTTAGCCATTAAAATATCTTAAACACATGACATTTTAATAAACATCGTTAGAGCAATTTTTGAGAAAGTGAAAACTTTCGAAAGAGTTCTATCTAATGGGTAGTTGGAGGTGGGGGATTTTCTCGAAAATCTTTGTGATTCAGCTTGCATTCTTGGAAGATGCTGAATTTAAATACGAAATTTGACATTTAACTAACTTTTAGTTTTTGAGTTACGCTGCCCACAGATACACATACAAACACACACAGACACACACGAACATGTTTTATAAAGGTATTTGCTTTTTATTCAGGGCGACTCAAAACATGTGCTACCGGTGAAATCTCGATATCAAATTTTTGGGTAGAAAAAACCCTGTGGCTTTAACCCCAGAGCAGAACAGTTGTTTATTTGCACAGTAGCACAGATGTTTATGTTTTCCAAAACTACCCTTATTGGAGAGGTGTTGGGATTGGTGGGGGAATGCTGCGGTGGCGAGATGGACGAGTTTGGACGAGGTAGTGAGAGAATGTGTTGGGGAATAGTAGGCACGAGTGAGAGAGAGAGAGACGGAGGGAGGGACACCTTGTTTGTGGAATGCTATGATAAACAAAGGAGCGTGAGGGTAAGTCTGTACACATTGCCTTGGTTCCCTTTTTGCTGTTTTATTTTTTTTAACTTGTATTTTCACATATATGTAAATATTTTCAAAATGTAACTATCTTTGTTTGGTCTCTGATGCTGGCTTGCTGCACGGTTAGATGGGCCCAGGTTCTCAGAGACTGGCCATGTGCGATTAAAAATGTGTTATGAATACGCCTCTCACATTTATTATATCTTAATGGTATTTATTATATGTTTTATACGGTTTAAAAGAAGATTGTAACGCCACATTTTGTGAGAAGGTTACTTGTTATGCAATCGAAGCACGGAATGTTATTGTTAAATATGCAAGTGTTATTTTTATATTGGAGTTTTATATTTTTGCTTTATAGAACTTCAGTTGCGGTGGTAAATTGTTTAACTCGACCCAATTATTACTGCATCTTGTGTCAAATTTATGTCATATATTAAAACTTTGTGTCTTTTCCTGGTTTGGGTACATCAATTTGTCGGAAAATGGAGTCTTTTGGTTTTCACTTACACAGCGTGGGTTAATGTGTACAGTGTAAATTATAATTGAGTAGTATGAAGTTTGTTTGGCTGAACTACGAAGTTACTCATAATACCCTATACATTTGACAAAATTTAAAATCTCATTACATCTGTTTATATTTCGTATCCCGTACCTAAAACAGGCCGTGCAAATTATATTCGTTAAGTCACATCCTTTTCTGCTCGCGTTTAACTTTAGCAGTTTTTTGCCCTATAACCATCAGCTATTCTACTGCTTTTGATTAATTTAAATTTTTGTTACCATTGAAATTGATTATTTTCATATAACTTAAAATGATTACAAATTAAAAATATAATAATTAATAATAATTTCAATAACAGCATTATAATAATAATACATATAAAAATGTTCGTACCAGGGAAATTACAGTAATGAATAGAAGTCAAATGTATAGCAGGGTATTTCTTTTATATTTCAACAAAATAGCGAAGGCAAGGAATTTTCTCTAAGTGTTAAAATCTAATTGTTAAAATCGCCCAGTCGCCGTTTGAAAGACAGTGAAATTCCAACAACCTAGGGAATAGGTTAACGGTATTGACGACCTTGTGATGGTCGTAAAGTCGAGAGTGCTGGGTTTTCTCACCAGAGAACAAACAAAGTTGTAAATTTTAGATTGTCAGAAATATGGAGCACTGAAAACGGGGGAGGTATATTTTAAAGAGACGTAGAAACGAAAAGAAGGTCAGTTCTGGGCAGTCTTGTGAGTTGTTTCAGTCACACCGAGCAATCCTGATTCCTTCCTACTTCTGTCGCAATGACATTCACGGTCTCACGTTGCTATCGGAGAACAATAATCCTGCTGCAAGAGTAACAAATGGCGAGCTGATTCCTTGGCAAAGTATCAAGAAGCAATAATCATCAACATTCACTACTGCATCTGCTGTATTATTCACACAAAGGCTTATTTGTGGTATCGCCCCCTGAAAACCTGAGAATCAGGTTCAAAAATCTTAAGTTAACCCTTACCAGTTACAGGACCCAACTTAAGGATCTAGCATCAAACAGGAGGTCGCCCACAAATTGGCGCCTCAACGACGGGGTCGAATTTCACAAAAAAATAAAACAGCCAAAAGTGTGAAATTCCACACAGCAACAGAGAAACAGCAGACGACCGAGAAAGTTGAACTACCAGACCTGGAGGCGAGAATAGGCAGCACATACAACAGGGTGATGAGCTGCAAGAGCTACAAGAAATACAGGAGACATCTTTACGCTGGAAGTTTAGTGTTTGTGTAGTGGAGTGTGATGCATCAGGAAAGAAACCAACATCTCACCAGAACTTGAGTAAGTGTTGAACATTCATTATAGTATTTTGTTAAACTAAATGTGTAAAGTAGCTGAGAAAATAAAACCCAAATGTACATGCAATTTTGGACGGGGCAGTTGTTTTATATATAAGTAAATGCTTAGGAATCAGAAATTCATGGTAAACAAGATGGAAAACCAGCACATTAATAGACCATCTGCAGCGGAAGGGGAGGAGCATAGTGAAATAGAAAACCCAGTATTGTTGAGCAAAATGAGAAAAATGTACAACAGATGCTTGTACAGTTACGTTTAATAAATACCAGAATAACAGACTCACATAAACAGATAAAAAAACGCTCAAGAGCAATAAATTACACAACAGTTAAATTCTCAAATTACACAAAAGTTAAACTCTAAGAGCAACAAATTACACAACAGTTAAACGCCCAAGAGCGACAAATAACACAGCAGATTGCACAAAACATAAATGTAAAAATACAAGGTTTCATTGCAGAAATTAGGACTGGACAAAATATATTACAGAAGGAGGCAGCTCTTGTGAGAAATGAATTTTTGACGACACAAACAGTTTTGATTCAGTAAGACAAGAATTTTGTTCATAGATTGACAATATTAGGGCACAGCAAGGTGCATGCACGGGCAGTTTGTTAAATACAATGAGTGAAAAAGCCAGAAAAGAAGCGAGGAGAGTTTGCGAGAGGTTGCAAACTCAGCAACAAGAGTTTGAGTTGGGAATAAAGAACGAATTAGCCGAAATAAAGAGAATCATGAATGATCAATATAGTTCACAATTAAATGAAATATATGGGGGGAACTCTCACAAGGTGTCCCTGCTTCTAGGAGCGAGTTTGAGGTAGTCAAACTAACTGTTCCTTAGAACAGGGCCAAAGGTGTCACCTAACTAATCACATTTTGAATGAACTGCCAATACATAAGTTTGGTAGTTACAATGACAATGCTAATCAATTTATAAACGATATGGAATCATATTTTGTCTTAAGGGGAATGCCAAATCATTATAAGATGATAATAATTAGGGGAAGTTTGGTGGGCTCTCCTTTAATGTTGTTTCAGTTAACTGTGCACAGTACGAGCATTTTCGTTCCACATTTCTGGAGTGGAGTAGCTCAGTACCAAGTCAGGGCTATTATAAATAACGGCTAATATAACAGAAACCATGGTCAATTATTTTCTGAGATTGGGGCTACTCAGATAGCTGCTGGATCCGCCCATGGCCGAAGGCGAGACTGTATCTTTAGTAATCAAGCATTATCCAGATGTGATAAGGCATAATTTAGTGATAGCCCACCCTCGCACAATTACTGAGGCCATTGACTTAGTGGCGGCTCTCCAGGGGCTTGAATATCCGGGGGAACCGTGAGGTGTCAGTGAACCTGAAAATTTGCCCGAATGGAGGCAAGATCAGAGAAATTCCATATTACGCAATGATGGGATGAGGGCAGGACGCATTGCTAATGTCGGTAATAGAAATAACCATGCCCAAGCGCGACAAAGGTATATAAACCAATATTCTTGGCAAAATGAATCCAATAATAGGATCAGAAATCAATGGGAACACCAAAATAATAGTAGAAGGCAAAGCCAGGAATATCCTGTGAGAGTGGTTAGATGTATGGAGAACCACCACCACCATCACCACCACCACCACCCGGGGTCGAGATGGGAAAATAGCGGAGGCCATGTCAGACAGAATAGGCCCGAACAAATAGAAATAGGAACGATAGTTACCAGCCAAACCGACTGCATGAAATGGGGATGGAAATATTAGGACAAATACGCCACCCCAAAATGAGGGTGCAAATAGGCCCAATGCCGTAAACAACGGCCAAGGCCAGGCTTCAAACACAACAAAACAGCAGGTTTTTCAAACTTCGATAGACAAAGGCGCGAACGAAGCGGCCTAACATGTCAACAGTGTGACGTTTCAAAGAAACGTAGGCCCTGACAGGAATGTAGGCCAAAGCAGATGGCCTCCTTTAAGGAAAACTACTGGAAAGTGTAGATGAAACACTCCCTGCTCTATGAATAATCGCGAGATATTGCCGATCACGAGATGTATAAATAAGAAAATGAATGATGTAAAGAATCAAAATATTATCAATGATGTATACTAAGAGCTTAGATGTCTAAACTTTAGCAATACCCAAGAAATTGTGGAGGCTCCGAGGATTGCAATGAGCATAGAAAAAGAAACGTATTATGTAACGATAGATAGCGGTACAATGACATCTATTGGTAGTATGATGCTTTTCAATCCCTTAAAAAAAAGAAAATAAAGTTACTGCCTGTAAAGAACGCTTTCTGCATTATGGCAGCTGGGCGAGCCAGACAAAGGATAAAACACCAAGTTTTAATAAATACGCATGGAAGGAACATCAAAGTAGAAATGTTAGGTCTTGTGACTGACAACTTATTAGTAGATATTTTATTAGGTAACGATCTTTTAAATGCTTGGCAAGCTGTGATAGATAACTGAGAAGCAATGGTAACTTTGCAGTTATCAGAAAGGCTTGCTACTATACTTTTTATAAGTACAAGTATTGGTCCCAACAAATAGCTGACAGAGCTAGAAGAGGAAATTCAAAATTAACCATTTGTCTTTGAATGCTTACGTATAGGGGAATAAAAAGAAGTAATAAAGATTTTTACACAGCAAATTTGCGAAATCGACGGAGGAAGCATGAATTATACTCAATCTGCTGATGGCAGCTCAGATGAGCCCCTAAGATAAAATATTCTCTAACTGCAGGTGAGAGAGAGGGTAGTTTAGAGATGAATGGACTTCCTCAGGTAGCCAGATGGCATAATGGAGGACCAACAGTTGCAGAGATAAAGGTACCTAAGAGTTAATGGCATGTATGGGCTGAGTATCAGGAAAAGGATGAACTATTTGATATAATGATTGTTTACTACCAGAACTGGTTTATGTTTTCAATATACCTTTGAAACTGGAGATGTCTACATATTCAGACACAAATGCAAAATGATACCATTAGATTTGCAGCCAGCGGTTGATAGTAAAATACAGGAACTTTTAAAGGATGGTATTATTGAACTTTCGCGAACAGAATACGTAAATGCTCTCTGTATAGCGAGAAGGAAAGACGGTGAGGTAGACTATTGACTGGCGCCGCATTAATCAATCTATAACGCCTGTCAGTTTCAGTACACAGAGCATAGGACATTTTTTTTTTTTTTTCAAAAATTGGAAGACAAAAGTGGTTTACATCATTAGATATGATTAATTCTTATTTGCAAAATGAAATGGACGGATATATACCTCAGTACATGGATGGTCAGTTGTTGCGTAGTAAAGATGCAAGTTCCCACATGCGTCATTTGAACGATGTACTTGGGAAATTAGAAGAGAATGGCTTAACGTTGAATTAGAACAAATGTTATTTTCTGAAACCAAACTCAAACTCGTGGGTTATATTGAGTCAGAAGAAAGTATTTTGGCAAATGCAGAACGCGTGGAAGCCATCATGAAAATACTACGTTATCAGAGTCGTTTTGTTATTAGCTATGCTAAATATACAGCGCCTCTCAGGAAATGATTAGCGAAATATCGAAAACTGAAGTAGACGGAAAATGAACAAAATGCATTTAATAAGGTGAAACAATACAATAATGGTAAAACAGCCACAGATGGTTTTACCATTTCACATTTATTCAGACGCCTCTGCCATATCTTTTGGCGCCGTATTGGCACAAGACGAAATTAATATAATTTCGACTGCTTCAAGGTCACTCACAATAGCGGAAAGGATAGCGTGTGTAAGCGAACTAGAAATTAGTGATATTTTCTTTGCCTTGCAAAAATTTAAGCACTTTGTATATAACGGGCAGAGCATTATATTCACTGATCATGTAAGACTGTCATTCATGAGAGCTTATAGTATGGCAAGCACCAACATTTCAAGATATTTATTCGAAAACATGTCTTTCAGCTCAGAAACACGTCATGTGCGCGGACGTCTAAGCATTTTTAACGACATGTTTCCGTTTCCGGAAACACAAGGGAATACGCAGAGGGAGATAACGGTCATGAAATTAGGCCTCAGTCTGAACCAACGTTTGGCGGACGAAACAGAGAAATTTGTCAAGGTCATTGATCAGGAAAATATGGCATCCTAAACGGAATGTTGTATAAACTGTGTGGGACAGATAACATACATGGCAAGCATATGTACCTCCAGTATTAGAAGAGCTGGTGATTGAAAACTAGAATAAGAGAATGTGATGCACGAGGTCCTTTGCCTACGGGGAGAACAGCTTTAAAATTCCTATTTGTAGTATTCTACGTCATGTGCAAGCATGTCAAGCTGTTTGCGGTGAAGAAACTAACAACTCTATATGTGCGAGCAACATTTTGGACCATTACGTGCCCATGTATGGAAAGATTAATGCCATTTTATTAGATAACGTCACGGTGCACATAGGAAAAGCATTCACACGAGACGCCGGAATAAAAATTTACAATATCAGTGTGCATGATCACAGCTTGAACCCCTGTTAGCGAGTATGAGGGATCTCGGATTGTTCATACGAACATTGACTAGCCAACGGCACACTGCTTGACTCGGATATGTAAATTATATAGAAAAGGTTTTCAATGACACGGTGAATAGTAAACACTAGATATTATATTCACATCATATACATTCATATCAGGGAGGTACCTGAGAGCATTATTCCAGGCGTACCCCAGGCAAATCAGGTAGAAACTGAGACAGAAGAACGGCTGAAATATAGCATATGAGAGGATAAAGAAAAGAGACAGCAAAGATACAAGTGGTCATGGAATCCGAAAGTCGGCGAATTGGTATTGGTGAAAAATTTCAGCAAATCGTCCATATTGAAAAAGAAATACAGACTGATGAATATGTATTGGAAAGACCCTCACAACATATCTGAAATATTTGGAGAGAGACTGTACCAAATTAATCATACCACTAGTCATAATATAGTTGGTGGGCTTCATTTTTCACTATTGGGAGAGCACAAACAAAGAAATCCTAAACATTCGTAACTTAATATTGTCACTTATCAAAATGGGTTAATCATTCATTTTTTAATATTTTCCTCGGCAGATAAGATATCTATTATTATGGTAAATATATTGCACGCTGTAAAATAGGTTAATTGAAAATAATGAAGTAGAAATATAAGAATAATAATAAAGTTTTAATGTCAATACGTTATGTCCATGAGGCATAATAGTTAAGCACAGTAACAGATAGAAAAAAGTATAAATATTTGTAATCTATAGAAACATGGAAGTGAAGTATAATTATACATTTCGGAATTACAGTGCTTATGTATGTAAATCATGTAATCAGGTTATTAGCTATAAGCGTTTCAATATAATACTTAGAAATTGTAATGAATGAATGAATGAATAATGAACGAATGAATGAATGAAGAAGGATATCAGTTGGGAATGTGGATTTGTGTGTGATACTAAATGTTAATATAAGAGTGTGATAGAATACAGGAGTTAAACCAAAACAGAAATGTGAAATAAAATGTTGTGCGCTAACTAAAACTGTGAACAGGAACTGAAACATTTGTGAGTGTGAAATAAAAGATAAATAAATTAAACACAGTATTAAGTTAAGTGAAGTAATAGTGGTTATGGCATATGAATCGTTAAATAAACTGTAATGATGCAATGACACCAAGACAAGTATTGTAGGTTAAGTGATACCATGTAATGTCTGAGTGAAATATTTGTGAAAAAAATGCAAATCCTATGAAAGAAACATCTCGCCAGGAATTACGATAAGAGGGGAATAAATTGATACTAAAATGATGGGATGTAACGATAAATCCCTTTCGAAATAGTTAGGTTCAGGTAATTTATCAATTTACAATTTAGACTGATTATTTTCATATAATTTATTTAAAATAATCACAAAGTAATAATATAATTAATAGTAATTTCAATAACAGTATAATAATAATAATAATAATAATAATAATAATAATAATAGGTAACAAAATTACGTCGCCCACACCATATTGCGGAAAGTAAATTTCATTTTCTGGTCTTTCCCAAGCTCGTGTTTCAAGAGGAAGCTTTTCAGGGCTACTTTCACCTTAATCAGTTTGGGATATCTTCTTGCATTTTCTACGATAGTACAGTGTTATTTGTGTATTTTGAGCCAAATTTATAGTTTCCTAGTTTTTTTATTACAAAACTTCTTCTACGATAGGTTTTTGGTTTATGTTAGTTTGACTAATTTCAGTATAGTGCAGATGATTCTATATGGGCTTTGTGTAATTATTCCTTAGTAGTTTACTTGTTTTATTTGCTGTTGCTGCTTGCTTCCTGGCTGTGTGTTCAAAGGGAGAAGGAACTTGTAGTAAGACTTTAAGGTTTTGCTTTGGAATTATAGAAATTTATAGTTAACTAGCCCTGAATACAGACGTATTACTACCGTTTTTCTTTATTTTAAATTTTAGTCCAAGTTTCTTGTTAGATGTTTGAATTTTAATTTTACAGCCCAGTGTTTGTGTTGTATACATACTTGTCTAGTGCCTTTTCCCCTAGTATAAAATTGTTGGATTATTTTGGGGAGTTTTACTGGAAATTATCTGAATTTACTCTCTATAATTCTAATTTCAATACGGGGTTCAATTTCTTATTGACTGCGTGTTTGAAAAGTGAAGTGATTTACAGCTTAATTGTACAATTTCTAGAGCTCTTATATCTCCGATAGTTAATCGACAATGCGCTAGCCTAATTGCTGAAATATTACTAAACTTCTTTTCTTTTGATTCAATTTATAGTTTTATTTCCACCCCTTCCCAGGTTTCCATTTAAATTTTTCGAATTTTGGTGCTTTGGCCTATTACTTCAGCCAAAGTTAACTTGATTTATCTTTAATTACTCCATGGTACGACAGCTCACGGGGAACCTTGGCCTACCGCCCGGCCGCTGCGTCCCCCATCTCGGTCCACTACAGACGTCATGGATGGGGTGCAGTATTGGAGGGTGAGACGTGGTCAGCGCCTCGAGTCCCCCCGGCCGGTTAATGCGGTCCTCATGACCTGGAGACGCTACTTCTCCATCAAGTAGCTCTCAATTGGCCCCCCAGGGACCTTACGAGTCTGAGCGCACCCCGGGCCAGGTCTCCCAGCGGGGGAAAAATCCCCACGCCGGTACTGGGGATCAAACCTAGGTCTCCCGCTTGGTAAGCAGCTTATCTTTAATAGGGTATATAGTTATACTGTGAGGTTTTCTTGTTCAAGCACATTTCAACAGTCTTGATCCAAGTGTACATACCTTGGTCTGTGTGTTTGTAGTGAAGTACTTTTTACACTTAAATAGTTCTGTAGCCTCTCCATTTGAGAAAGTTAAAGTTATAGTCCTTCAGTCGTTTACTGAACTGTTTGTACAGCCTTTAGCATTTCAACATTTTACTTTTATTTCATAGTGTTGGTGTTTTAAACCAAAATTTGGCGTTTACTAGTGGTTTTGCCTATTACAAAATTTTGGGTTTATTTTGGTGTTTCAGTTAACCTTATCTGACAGTGTGAACCTTTCCGTCTAGGCTTTAATTTTCTCACTTATTTACCAGTCAAAGATCTTGAGCCTAATTACTGGTATTGTTTTTTTGTTCTTTTCCCCGTCGGTTTGTCCGAAGCGGAAGCAATTTATAGTCAAATTTCCTATCTATTGTGCTTTTCATTACAGGAAATTACCTTTATGATGGGCCGGGATATTCTTTGATTACACAATTATTAGTGTTATTTTATTCATTCAAAACTCATGTTAACTTTCACAGTTTCATGTTGGAAAGTCTGCTCGTGCGTTTGCTTATTACCAAATTTCATAGTAAATTTTTAGAGTTAATTCCTCAACACAGCTGGAGTGTATCTTTAATGTATTTTCTTGCATACGGTATGTAATTGTTAAAGAGTTGTTTTTTGAAGTATTTTAGGACTATTTTGGTTAAAACGCAGCTGTTTTACTGTGTGATATAACGCAATAGCATTTAAAACCATTAAACTTGAAATGCAGCAAAATGCTGGTTATTCCCGTAATTCAACCTTTACTTCTGTCCTCCCGCATACTAAGGGATAACTTCCCAATGGTTCTGTAGGGGTGGAACGCTTCAATACCAAAATTGGTATTTAAGTATCTTCCAAAGGTGCGGCACGAAGATTTTCAAGAATATCCCCGAACTACCTTTGACATGGAACATTTTTTGAACATTTATATTTTCTCAAAAATGGCTTTCGCGATTCTTATTAAAATGCCTGTGTTTAAGATATTTTCATTACAAAAGAAATGCATATATTGCATTTTCTGGGAATAGCCTCTGAAAACATCTTCATTCGGGATGAGTTTTGCATAAATTTGGTGTAACTGGTAAACCGTAAGAAATATACAGAGTCTGACTATACAAAAAAAAAAAAAAAAAAAAAAAAAATGTAGATATGATTAAAACATACAACTTATATTCTATGCATTTTATGAAGATTAACCGTTTGCGAGATATTCCCTGTTATTGGTTTTAGTTAGAGGTACTTCAGCTTTTCTCAAACGGGAGACTTTCTTCTCGTCTCTCTTTTATTTACTCCTAACAAGCAAAGAGTATCGAATGTCAGGCTTATACAAATTTTACATTTACTTTAGCCTTGTGTATATCTTTATATTTTGCAGTCTACTTACATGGAAGCAAGTAATAAGATCAATTCTGGCAATTTTATCTTGATTAGCATGACAAAGATAAAAAACATAGTGTTATGTAAGGAAGGTAAAACAGCTAGAGAAATTCATGTGAATGGAACACACCAGATATTTTAAAATTTGTTTATCGTAATTATTCAGCTATATTGGTCTCCACATCTTTGTTGACGTGCTTTAGTAAGTAAGTTTTATTTAATGTGTCATAGTCAAAGACTTTTTTGGTCCGAATGAGATTTGCTTGTACTCTACGTTTAGTTACGGTATGAGCAAGTTAGGGAAACGGCCGTACACAGTTTTAAATTCCAGTGTTGTCTTCATGTTATTACAGCTATAAAATGTGTAAAGTAAAAAAAAAAACTGAAGAGTTCACTGTTCTTCCGTGGTCAGGTTCTGACATTGTTTGATAGGCACTGTCCATACACCTGCTGACACTCGAAAGGAAATTGGTTATTCAATTTCTCCCTTTTATCGCTGGTTAAATTTATCATTTACATAGGTAAATCATTTTCTTATTTTTCGGGGCAAAGTTTAACAAGAACTTTATTTGGCTTGCTCAAGCTATCCTGAAACGCAGCTTATGTAAGAGATAAGTAGAATTCTAAGTTTCTTCTCCCTTCATTTATTGTGCACTGCCATGAATTAAAAAAAAAACTGGTCCATAACTGTTTACGTTATTACAGCCAAATACACCCTCATGCTCCTCCAGCATGACCTCCTTCGTTTTGAACATAATTCAAGCTCCATCATCACCTTTCCTGTCATCCGTTTCGCTATCATTTCATATTATCCACTTGCTCATGCTCATGCGACGTCCACGGGCCGACCACTCCCCAACAGACTTCTGACTCCTAGGCACCCGCTTGTTGGTCCCAGGAGGGTGTCAGTCCTACATAGGGTAAGCCGACTACGAAAAAATGAAAATATAAGAAGTTGAGATAAGTTATTGAGGTGGCATACGAAATCATTCTAGGGATAATGAGCCCCAGGAATGATCGTATTCTAGATATCTTAGTCCTAAAATATCAAGTTTGAAGAGTTTGGTATCGTTAGGGAGGAACTGTTTTTAGTATCTAAAGCAATAGTCTTGTAGCAAAGAAGCATTCAAGAATTAAATGTAGCATGATGAAAACCTCGTAGAGTAAAAACATATTTTTAATAAAGTGTGTATATGAAGATTACGCCTGCTTTGTTTGAAGCAAGAATTAATATTAAACATTAAACGACGATTATAACACCACACGATCAAACTTAAATGTCTTAAGATATTCTTATACTCTCTAGGAGGAACGAAATAGAAAAAATAATATTTATTATTTAAAACTTCCTTTACCACATTATAGTATCCGTCATCAGCAAGAATAACTGTCAATAAGGCACTGCCACTATCCTAATATCAATTGTTATCGGATTACAGAGTCAATATAGCATGACTTCATTATCAGAACACCCAGATATTGGAGATACAGGTATTTGCTATCATGAGGCATTTTCAATGACAAACCAAGTCACTTGTGATTTTAACTAGAATACTTTGTAATTTATCTCTATAAACAGATAAAAACGCATCAGCCAGTTCTGATAATCCAGTTTTATATTCAACACCAGTTTGATATCTGCTTTGACAATGAGTAAAGGTTCTATTCCACCTTATAAGTGTGAACCAACACAGTTCGATCTCAACTAATCATGCTATTCTGACAGGGATTCCGAATGTGTAAATACCGATACAGTAACAGGCTCTATACATTAATCTTTTGTCAATGAGTGTATAGATAGCTATGAATAATAAAGAAGGAAGCAATAATTTTGCTGAAAGTGTTTACAAAACTTGGTTAGATGATCCTATTACTGTAACAAAGGACCCAAATTTTAAAGTTAATTACAGAGCATAATGTTTTTTCAACATTTCGGGGCTTGATTTAGCATTAAAGATAATCAAAAGGGTAGAAAGAGATTGCTAATCTAGTATAATCAGACCTAGTGATATTCCTGCTACTGACATACTATTATGTACAATGCTTAATGTCAGAAACGCGTTTCCAAAAGCCAGTGGAATAAAATATGCAGTGTATTTCAAAACGACACCGAACCAAGATGAGGTCGTTGTTGCTCAGATTCTAGGGGATACGAAATTATAGCTTTAAACATCAATAAAGTTACGCTAAAAACTTGTTCCGGGCCAAAGTGGATCTGGCTGTACCCGGGAACAAAGCCGCGTGGCTGGCTTACGCTATCGGGGAAATGCAGATAGATAGGGAAGCACCAAATGGAGCAATGTTTTAATACGCATTCCGATATGGTGCACAGTGGCAGCTAACATTACGGGATTCATTGGCTTACAAAACGCCGCTAAGAAATCTATGCCTTTAGTTATTTCTTTATTTTCCAACACACAATTTCATCATAACAGACAATGAATGTAAGCACATGGCTGGGAAAATAATCTGGGATTCACATGTCATTAATGCTATCTTTAGAGGAACTTAAACGTTTGTGGCCTTGATAACTGAGGCAAGGAACTGATAAAGACAAAAGAGTTCAGAATATTAACAGAGAACTACCAAGTAATTTTAGCTAACGTTATGCAAAAATGAATCCCTTTTGTAGTTACACAAAAAGCTTATTTTAATCATAAACTCGTAATACTAAATTAATCATTTGTACATTTAACACCAAGTTCTTGTTGACATTCACAGTAAATTTTTGAGAGCTTACTATTAACATAATTACAAAATGGCTAGATATCTACAGTTATTGCAAAATATGTAGGTATAGTTAGCATTCAAGGGCAACATCAAAACTGTCCAAATCTTAAGTAGCTTTTAGAGTAAATGACTGCTGTTTGCCCCTTTAACTGAAAGTTAGCATAGATTAGCTGAAAACAAAGAACATTTGTTTTCTTTACTCTTGCTTGCCAAGAACATCCTATAAGATTTGAGTATGTGGAGATCGCACACTACTGATTGATGCGCTTTCTAATCTCAACACTATGTAATTTTCAATATTACATTAAAACATACGCACATAAAATAGGTTCAAAACTGGTAATGGACTTATGCACTCCAAGCAGAAATATATTGTATTCATTTCATACACTTTCAGTACTTTCCATTCTTCTTTCATTCACCAAATTTACTTTTTATTACACATGGACAGGATGCAGTAGTACTCACTTTCGAACTATACATTTTACTTTCTCTAGTCCGTATGTACAATGTACATAGTGGAAAGAAAAGGTACATATTGAATTTTACATAAAATTAGGTGCCGAGATTTCAACGGAAATGTATGTTTTGAGATCCCTGAGTCCGAAAAAAGTTTTTAGAAAAGGTCCATGTGTGTCTCTGCGTATGTGTCTGTGAACAGCATAGCTGAAAAACAAAAAGTCGGTTAAATATCAAACTTGTTATTTAATTTCGGTATCTTCCAAGGTTGCAATACGAATATTTTCAAGAAGACCCCCAAACTCACTACTTCCCTTCACATGCAAAGTTTTCCGAAAATTGTGTGTTTCTCAAACAGGGCTCTAACGATTAAAATGCCGTATATTAAAGTTATTCAAATCTCAAATAAAATATATATTTTGAATTTTCTGGGAATAGTCTTTGAAGAGCTCTTTATTCTGGTTGAGTTTTGCATAACACTTAAACCTTATCAGACAGCCAAAACTTACCACTCAACATATCTGGATCTCGTTAAAGCACATAGTCTATATCATATACGCTTTTCTTGTAGAGTTGATCCTTTTGGAGATATTCATTGTTATTGGTTTTATTTTTAAAGTAATTAACTTTTCTAAAATGGCAGCATGCAAAGCGAACCGAAACTCAATTGTTTCTCATAGCGACCATCTTTTAAAAGATTTGACTATGCTTTAGCCTAATGTAATCCCTTCTACTTACAACGAAGCAAGTAATAAGACAACTCTGCTAATGTTATCTCATTAGTATGACGTGGATAAACCAGTAAGCCTTTGTAACAAAACCTTATTTGTGGAACGCTTTAGTTATCTTCTCTTCTGCGTACTTACAATAAAAAAGGAGGTATTGTAGCTATCAGTAAAAATACAACTTTATAGGCCTCGTAATCCTCATAAAACATTTTTAGCAAAAAAATCAAATGTATATATGTATGTCTGTGTCTGTAAGCTGTGTAACTCAAAAATGTGACCTCGGTTTAATGCCCAATAACTTGTTATATTACTTCGGCATCGCCGAGAATGCCACACAATTAGATTAGAAAAAGGCTCCTCCAACGGAAACTGCCATTTACATGGAAACTTTTTCCAAATTTTGATTTGCTCAAAAGTAAGTAACGACTTTGATTAAAATACAATATGTGTAAGAAACTTTCATCACAAATTGAGTTTATCTTTAAACTTATTTTTGAAATATCCTCCAAAATCCTTCATTCAGGATTACTTTTCCATAACCGGTAAACCGTCAGAGATGGACTAAAAATGTAGATATCGATAGTACACAATTTATGTCAATAGATTTTCTTTTTGAGACGTTAGGCATTTCAGAGATATTCTTTGTGAATGGTTTCAATTTTCAAATATTTGTACTTCTCTCAAAAATATAATTTTTGGTATTTTTCTCATATCTATGTAAAGAGAGCGGATTTCAAATAAATCACATAGCAGCCCGCCTTTAAAAGATTTGGCTTCCGTTTAAATTCTACTGTAATAAATAAATAAATAAATAAAATCTGCGATACTGCATCCCGACACCTAGTTACCTATACCGGGATGTATATCTTCAGATTTTAACTTTATTAAACCTTCACCATATACAAACATTATACTTTTACAGATATATGTATATATATTTAAAATTAATAAAATAAAAAATATATTAAGATATAAAAATGCATAAACATTTTAATACTAAATAACTATTAACTAAAAATTAAAAAAAAGCTGTAGACTGGAAACCAGGTTCCCTTAATTAAAACTAAGGGAAATGAGGAAAATAAAAAAAGACTAAATGAAATTAAATAAGTTAATTAAACTAAATTACCGGTAGCCGGTAATACTGCTGGTAGCCGGCAGTAACTATTAAAATTAACTATTAAGTATTTATTACCAAAATTTACTTGTGTATAGTAGTTAATTAACATATCTACGCTAAAACAAAACAGAATATTTAAGTTCTATAATTTGATAATTTCTTTTTCCACAAACATTATAATTCAATTTAAATTCCTCAAAAATTCCTAAATTAAAAAAAAAAGTGATTTCAGTTTAGTAAATTAAAACTAATTGTAACTATGTACTAATTAAACTTTTTCAAAGTATATTTAGTGATATATTCATGCTTCTCTTCTTTCTTTATCTTTTCTGTTGGTTATAGATAACATTTAAGCATTAATGTAAATGTTAGTTAATGTCACAATAATTATGTTCAAATTGAGTCGTATTGTCCATCTTCTTTTCATCACTCTCTTCTCACCGCACATCTTCATCTTCTAACTTCATCCCTCTTCTTCTCCTCTCCCATAACCGTCCCTTCCAGCACATTTTCTCTTCTTCTGTTTGGTCTCTTCCCTTTCTCCCTATTACTTCCTAATGTTTAATCATTTATCTTTTTCCTCCCCGTTTTAATTTCCCTGTCTTCTTCTATAATTTCGGTATTATCCATTCTGCTGTTTATAAATCATAAAACTGATTTAATTTATGGTTTTTGTTGATGTAGTTGTGGTTGCATTTGTCTTATTCTCGTCGATTATCTTACTTCTACATCTACTATGTTATCGTTATTAATTACTTCTACAGGTAATATTTCTTCCCAGGCTAATTTACTAATTTGTCTGCTAAAATATGAAAGTTCATAAAAAATTTCGTCGCTCAAAATTTTATATACAATTTCCAACTAAAATTCCCCTTTCCTCATTTACTTGACTCTTGAATTTTTGGCACTCAAATAAGGCGTGTTCCGGGGTGTCTTGTATGCCACATTGCTCACATATATCGTTTATTGTTTTTCGTATTTTCATCCAATAGGTTTTATAGGGTCTGTGGCCTAATAAGTAATGAAGCATTCCCTTGGTTGAATATATCAATGTTGTAACCTTTCCGAGATATTACTAAGAATTTGAAAAGTTGTTCTTCCCGCCTCAATATTTTCCCATTCATTTTGCAACTGTCTTCTTAATCTAATTTTTATATCCTTTATCGTGTAGCAGTGTGTGCCTATTATATCCCGTATTGTGTCAAAATTACGTTTTTAAGCCAAAAAATCGCACCTCTTAGCTTAATAACATAATCTATTGGCCATATGTCCAGAGTAACTAATAAAGCCATAGTGGGTGAAGTGCTAGTTACTCCTATGTATCTCTATGTCCTTCGTCGTAGGGTTTTTATCATAAGATCATTCATACGAGTAGCCCATATTGCTGCACCGTAACTATTTATCGATGCGAAGATACTGGTATGGTGCGATGCTATTGTATTAAACGGAATTCTAATCTGAGATTGAACTATTCTCGCTAATTTCATCATAATAGATTCTGATTTTGCTCTCACGTAATCAGCATGATGTCTAAAATGTAATTTATCGTCAATGAGTATACCCAAATATCTTACCGTTCTTTGTCGTCGAATATCTTGGTTGTTGTATTTAACTGTAGGATCCCGTTTAAGCGTACCTTTAAAATATATCATGCATGCTGATTTTGCAGGAGCTATTTGAAGTTTTGTTATGTTGCACCAGTTATGTAAGGTTTTCATTAAATTGGCTGCCTTTCAATCTACTTGATTCTTGCTCTCACCCTCTTTAAGAAATAATATGTCATCGGCATAGGCAATGGTTTCTTTTACATAAATGTTATCAATTAGCTCATCTCATAAAGTTTCTAGTACTAAGTCCCAAAATAATGGGCCTAGTATCGACCCTAGGGGGCATCCTTTGGTAATATTCCGTAGAATTTTATTTTGGGCACCTTTAATACATACTCTTCTATCTTTACAATAATTCATTAGCATATTATAGAGACATTTAGGAAAACCTTTTATTCTCAATCTTTCAAATAAAACGGGCCACCATAAGTTGTCAAAATCACCAGATATGTCAATAAAAATGCCAATTATATATTTTGATTGAGATCATTTTCCTAAATCAATAAGTTTATTTACAGCGTCTTCTGTTGAACAGCCTTTTCTAAAGCCATATTGTTTATTATTAAGACCAACCATTACTCTATATTCTTTCAATCGTTTGCATATTAGTTCTTCAAAAAGCTTACCTAGGGTGTATAGTAAACAAATGGGTTTATAAGATTTAGGTTCCTTAGGATCCTTTTCTGAATTCTTCTTTCAGATAATTACTTTGGCTTCTTTCCAGCAATATGAAAATGGACCTTGTTATATGCAGTCATTAATAATTTAACGAAATAAGGAGTAATTTTATCTTCCGAATTTATAAGTAGCTCATTTATTATACAATCTGGTCATGCCGTTTTTTCTTTTTTAATTTTCTAATAAGTAGCTTAATTTCCGATATATCGATAGAAAATTTTATATGATCGTTGTTATAATGATTGAACAATTCTAGTCTTTTCTGAATATGAAAATTGCTATGTTTTTCTCTATCATCATGGGTAGCAATTTCTCTAACAGGGTGTTAACTAAACTTAGCCAGTCCGGGGTCATATTGCCATCGTCTTTTTTGAGCGTGGTCAGTGTTTCAGGTTTTTTAATCTTGTCCATAATAATTTTGTAGGGGACCCCCCCCCCCCCACATACATTTGTTTCTAGTTCTGTCTCTACTAAATGTTTCCAGGAATTTTGTCTTGTTTCGTTTAGTAGTTTTTTGTATCTATTTTTAGCTTCTATATAATTTTCTAAGTTCCTCTCCCTTATTATTGCTACCGTTGATTTCTGATATATTCTTCGTAACTTTCTCATTCTATTTCTGGCTTTTTGTAGCGCATCCGTCTTTATCTTGTCATAATATATATTTGGTCTTATTATTGGTACTGTTTTTCTTATTGTATACTGAATAATACTGTATTCCGATAATCCACAATCTAATCCATAGATTTGGGCCAACATGCTAGCCTGTGGTTCGCAAGTTTGGGGGTTCAAAGCCGGCGGAGGGCGAAGGATTTTTGGGGGCATAAAAATCCTTAGCAAAGCTTTCTTCGGAAGGAAAGTTAAGCATTTGATCTTGTGTCGTAGATTTACGGCACGTAAAAGAAGTTCAAGCCTGGTAAAGACGCCTGTGAGGAAAGTTATAAACGGTCTTCCACACCCAACCACAGCAGTTAAAGAGCATCCATAAATAAAACTCCATTTAATTTTAATCCACAATAAGACATGCAATAAGACACTCTCCAGAAATGTATAACTTGACTACCAAAACAGAAGAAGCCTTTGTGGGAATATTATATTATCTAGCACTATAATCATGAGTAGGCGTTTGCTAGTTTTTGATGAATATATTATTTCGCATTCCTCTAATAAGTCATCATCTCAAACACCGTTTTCTAAACTTTATGCTCCTTTTATATGCTGAGAAATGGATATACATTTCAGTTAAAACGATACCGTTCTCATTACAGTTTTGTACAACCCAATATAAGTGGTTTATATTGTCTGCAATCAGTTTTGATACTTTTTATATACGTTTTCTTGGTCATTAGACATATAAGAAAAAGTCATAGGTCGAATTTGTGTTCAACATTTAGATACTGAGATTTAACACAAATCTGACGCTGTGGTATGTCAGGGAAACATGTTTACATATCCCGGCTTTCAAGCCACCTAGGCGTTATTTATGCTGTCACAAGCAATCATTTTCAAATCGGCTTTCACCATACCTCTTTAACCAAGTTCAAGCTCAATAATATTTGGTGAATTCAAATCCGTAATGGAATTTACTAAATATTTGGCTGAAAATTCTGGAGATTGATACTGGCCATCCGCAGCCAACCGTACAGATTTCACAACCCTTTAATGACTGAAATAGTTCATATATATGTTTCTTAGTGATACAAATAATGACTTAATTGACTCATATTATTTGCATATTGCTATTTGGTCGCAGGAGGTCAGGTTATGTTTAGAAACATGGAGGACGAATTACAAATTGCCACCCATAAACATAAGTTACTCGCAAGCGAATATAAAGGTGAGACGTGGATAAGTGCAACTATTTGTATCGGCGTTTGAAGACGATGTGGTGATGTTGTATTTGCAGTTTTTCGCAGTTTTCTAAAGTCATTATCATGAAGAAAACTTCTCAATGTTTTCTAGATGTCTATAATTCCCTATCTAAGTCTCTCGGAGATTGTTTACATAACATCTCACACGCTTGCCTCCTCTGCCATTTGCCATCAACCTGCGTAATCATACACTTTTGTGTCATACAGTATAAGATAATGATTCATAATGTATTCAGATTTCAGCTTGAAATATGAGCAAATTGACATTATTATGCTTTATTTACATGTGGTTCTATCGATCAAATATATATAAACTAACCTATAAACATATGCATTTCCGTTCTAATGCTCCTACAACGAGAATTTAAAATTAAACGTCAACACTAATCACATCCTTTGATTAGTAACGTATATTTTCGGAAGATTTAGAATTTAGTGATTTAGAAATCACCAACGAAACAGTCCCTCGCAGCATTGGCACATTCGCCAGCAGTGGCGCAAATTAATGAATATCTGCGAATTCTGAATATGTAAAACCGTCCTTTATGTAAAGGAAAGTTTGCGACTGAATCGGTCCCTCGTTTCCTCACTTGGAGTCACGTGAATGCAGGTCAGTCGTATGTGAGATGTACTAAACACAGGAGATGCCGTTGAGTAATGTATGTTAACACAAGAGACACAAAACGCAGGGCCATTCAAAGAGATCCTGAAACTTTGCTTCATTTATGACAATGTTATTAGTAGCCTGACAAAATTAGATACACTTATGTGTCACAGTATTGTTCTCCATTAAATACCAAATTATTTGCGTTTATTCATCTCCCACCTGCATGTGACACGAACATTTCTGATAACAAAACCAAAGTATCGTCTTTCGAAGGGACAAACCATAGACGATATCTAGGTGGCTCAGTTCGCTAGGCACTAGCTTTTTGATTCCAAGGTCGTGAGTTCAAACCCGGCCCAGAATAATGGTTTTTAAGTGTGCTTAAAAGCGATAGCCCCATGTCAGTAGATTTACTGATATGTTAAAGAGCTCCTGCGGGAAAACTAAAACCCAAAATGCATCGCGATGTTGACTCCGATCAGACGTTTAATGTTTCGAAAATCTGAGCTAAGATCTGCGCCAGGCCTCCAAGCAATTCCATATGCAAAAGAGCTGGAGTCGGAGGAAATTCGGCTGTGATGCCAGCTTTCCTTGGACTGTTATAGGAACGGGTCAACAGCAATGCTATCTCATCTCTGTTTAAGTGTAGCTAAGGGGTACGGGGATGCTCTATACTACTAATGTTGAAATTAGAATTTTAATGTCTCAGTTCCTCAGTACCTTCTGGTCACAGTTTCTTGAAACCTCTTTATTCATGAAATCACAACAACGTAACTGTAGAGCGGTGTTGTACAGGTTGTGCTAAAACTGCTATATGCCTACTTTCGTAATTTTTTGTTAATTTTTATTATAAAGATATTCAACTTATAGTGACAAACTTTATTCTAATTAGCTTATGTAAATTAGCTTACATGAAATGTTGAAACATTATAAAAGAATGTTATATCCTAAATTCCATTGTTATACGTTAATAATTCCTTTGAAAATGGGGTATTTGCAGTGAGACATCTTAGTTTCGAGAAAAATATATATAAGAAGGATCATTTAAATTGAGATTATAAAATATCTCATTGCGCTCTTCGTACACAGCCATTCAGAACTTTCGTTGTTATTTAGCAGAGCAATTGCAAAGTGCTTTATAAAAATGTTTTTTAGTTTTTATGAAGAGCGCGAAAACAACACAAATAGGTAGGCTCCCATTTATAAAAGTTAAATTGACCCTAAAATGACCATCATAACATCTTCTGAATAAAAAAGGACTAATGACATTTACCTTCCCCCATAAGATCAAGGAACATTAAATCAAGGAATTTTTTTCTATAACGCTTAAGATTTTTATAATGTTTAACGCCCACTTTTACCACATATGTCACCGAAGGCGATGACACTGAAGATACATGGACTGAAGATGGAGCGATGTCAGGGGAAATTGGAGAGCCTGGAGAACACTCGCCCCTGTGCCACTTGTCCACCACAAATCCCCCATGTGTTCGCCTGGGATCAAACCCGGGCCCTCCTTGGTGAGAGACCAGTGGTCCAGCGATTCGACCATGGTGCAGCCTCGACTTTTGGAGATTATTTAGAATCTCAACTTGAATGTTCCACCCTGTATAGAGAAAAGAATGCATGCACTACAGCTTCCAAACTTGTAATATATCCAGCTTCTGTACAAGTCTTCTTTCTTTTCTTGTTTTTATAAACTTTTATTCAATATTTAATTTCAGGAGATCTTAAATATGTTCAAATTAGTTCATCAAATTATAATTTTAAAAATATTTTGAGCCAATTGAAGAACAATTTAAAATAACTGTAATATGCCATTTTGAAGCTCTTTTAAAGATACATAAATTTGGAAAGAAATAAAGAATTGTGCTGGTTTTGCATTCTTAGGATTTCTAGTACACTCTAGGTATGATTTGAGTACCTAGCTTCAAGGAGACTCGAAGTCATCTATCAGGTTGACAAAGCGGTGCTCAGGCTAATGATAGTTGATGCTGTCTTTTGTGACACTGAGTGAGCAATTATCTCACTCTCGCAAGCAAATGCAACAACCCTATTTACAGCCGGGCAGATCCTCAACAACGCCTATGCTCCTTTTAGACCTCAGTTCTGATTAGGTACAATTGTTTTTCCTAAACCTTATCATTCATTGACACTTTTTGGCATCGTAAGTCTTAATGGACAATCACATACTACGGGGTCGTTCAATAAGTGCATGATTTTGTTACACGGACATGATTTTCTTACTCAAGATTTGTTTGATTACAAATCCAAATACAGTCTATTACTCCCCAACTAACAGGTTACATGTAACTATTTCCACGTAGTCTCTATTCAAATCCATACACGCCATCTATATGTCGTATAATGTATGCCACTTCGGCACCATTCAACTGGCCCCGCTCTTCCAAGTGTGGAACATATTACAGTCTTGTTTTACTTCGTTCTGCCTCTGACACTCTACTAACCCAATAACTGACAGTGCTCCTTTCCACTGCTTGTTACCCGTAGTTATTTTATAGGCGCCTGTGAATGTTTGAAATGGTCTCCTGCTCCGCAGCAACAATTCCCATCACAGCTCTCTACGCTGTACGGATTTCACGAGGAACCGCAATTTTAAGACTAAACTGCAATAAAGTCATTTGTTAGAAAACGAACATTACTGGCATTACAAAGGAATGATCGAAGATTCGTTCTCTAAAGTTTCGTTAATTTCCAACGAAAAACTTTCGAGAAATAAAAATATACTCGTTAATTATCAAACGACCTAGTATCTGGATGTGACAACTACATGAATTTGACCTTTCTCACCTTAGAAAACATGTTTGCATTGAAAACAATATGGCACGTTCGTAAAAGCAAATAACTTCGTTTTTATACTACTGTTGTTATTAATATTATTACTACTACTATTACTATTGCTACTACTGCTACTACTACTACTACTACTACTACTACTACTGCTACTACTACTACTACTACTACTACTACTACTGCTACTACTGCTACTACTACTACTACTACTACTACTACTGCTACTACTGCTACTACTACTACTACTACTGCTACTACTACTGCTACTACTGCTACTACTACTACTACTACTACTGCTACTACTGCTACTACTACTACTACTACTGCTACTACTACTACTACTATTGCTACTACTACTACTACTACTACTGCTACTACTACTGCTACTACTACTACTACTACTACTACTACTACTACTACTACTGCTACTACTACTATTACTACTACAACAACCACCGATATTAATAATAAACACAATGATGATAACAATAATAATATATTATTACATTATTATCATCAACAAATTCATAGAAAAATCCCTACTTAAATATTTAATCATAACATGATGAGTTGAGCATGAGAAGGTATTCTATGACATGTATTGTATCTCTAATGTTTTATCATTACGTAAAGTAGTTTTTTAATGTTTCATTTGTACGGCCCCTTTAAGTTCAATGGTCATAACGAGGGCTTATACTTAAGAAACAACTCATACATTAACTGTAGGTTATGGGCATGCATACTTCCAGACTCTGTGGGGAATAGCGAGTAATTCTGGTTAAAGAAAAATTCCCCGCTCGAGCATTGAATCGAACTCGAAACCTACGTATGAGAAGTCAGCTCGCTAAGCGCTGGACCACAGAGGCAATCACATAGGGCAAGTTCTATTTGCTTCTGGTTAAATTAATTTATTTAAGAGTGCTCATAATGAATCTCACATCTGAAGTTTACCTGTTAGGCCGATACTCTAACCCATATATACAGGTTGTTCATGAACTACACCGAAATATTTTTACAAAATATTAGATTAATTAAATAAGTAATTTGAGATAGGAGACTTATGGACTGTCTATTGAAATGTCGAAGTAACGGCTATTAGTTTCTGAAGTGCCATTACGCCGCTGACTAGTTTATCAACCATTCGAGAGCATAACAGGAAAAACGAAGGAACGTGTTACAGCGTACCTGTCCAGCGTAGTGGTTATGATACTGGCTTTCAAGTGAAAGATAGTTTCCGAGATTGGGTCTCGTTCACGTATCGTGGCATTTCGTCTGGAATGAAAAAAATAATAATAAAAATCATTTACTCCGTGACAGGATTCGAACTCATGCCCTTTGGGAGAGCCGTTTCCCACGTTACGCATTAAGCCACCAAAGCAATTGTGAAAAGGGCTCCAGAGTAGGCCACCTCAACAACGTTCTTAATGAATGCTCAGTGTCGCACTCTCAAGTGATTACTTCGAGATTTTATAGATTTTTGCGACATTAAATCTTGAGAACGCTAGTAACGAGCTGCTAGAAATCGATATTTCTATACTCGGGCAGCAGTTTTAAAGACATTCTAAGCCATTTTTTCAAGCTGCTTTGCATTAGCATCGACTTATCAGACCCTGATACCCACACGTTTAACGCTATATAGCTGCGTTATGTTTATCCGGGGACCATGCATCGCCCATCTCAAATTACTTATATCAGTCACGTGCACAATCTCGCAAATTATTTCGGTGT
Source organism: Hymenopus coronatus (assembly GCA_030762935.1). Lineage (NCBI taxonomy): Eukaryota > Metazoa > Arthropoda > Insecta > Mantodea > Hymenopodidae > Hymenopus > Hymenopus coronatus. Next base: position 261,735,982 of record CM060900.1, read on the forward strand.
AGTTCATTAACACCCTGTATCTATATATAAAGTCAAGACATAAAACTCTGTACTGCTGTACTGTTCCATATCTAAATAAGTAGAAAACTCAACTCCTAACTGATTGAAATTCGAACACACTTGAAACCCTTCAATATACGCACATCCAGTATTACCGACGCACCATGCACAATTTTCAGACATTTAAAGTTCGAAGTTAAATTAAACGTCTCCATGAGTGAAACAGAAAGACAATTTAGGGACAGATCTGTAACTGTTCATTCTTTTGAACCTTAAATTGTACAGTTAAGCGCAAGTAGTGGTAGTGCAGTGTTTTCTTGGTAAGGAAATACTAAACCGCCTTTGGCACATCAGCCCTACCACTTATCTAGTGCTAGCCTTGCGCTTCGTTGTTTTACTCCCTCCTGTGTTTGGAACACACCTGTGCTCATAAGTCAATGTTGAGTGCAGACTTTGAACATCAAACTAATATGCCTGACTTATTCAGGAGCTGGTGGGGACCATTGTTGCAGAGCATCTCTTTCAGTCACCCATGTGAAATATTTCTGCACTCATCTCCTTCCGCCTCACACCTAGGTCAGTTGTTTATTTATTGGCTAATGCGTGTGTCTCACCTAGGTCTGGTGTGGAACACAGATGATATGGAGTTTCTGTCAACATTATATAATTTAAGGATGCAACAAGGACACCATAGACGTCTAAATACTATCGATACTCCGTTATTCAAAGTATGTTTCATACTTTGAAATACAACTTCAAAACTTTTTCCATTATTGTTAATGCGTTTTGCATAATTGAAATTTGCTACGTTTGACTTTGTAGTAGACAAGGAATGAAAACTGTCAAGATATCACGTTATTGCATCGCACGTGTTGTTCGATCCTACTTCTTAATAGATGTTGACTGCATCTTCTGTGAGTGAATGAACGCAACATTCTTATGTCTGAATGAAAACATACAAAACAATGGGTAAAGTGGTGTAGCTATTCATGTAACATGCAGCGTTAACTGAGTCATGAATGAAACTTATTTAGTTGATAATGAAATCACGTTTCTTTAATTGGCTGGCTTGGAGACTCACTCTCAGGCAATATATTTTACCCACAACGGGGACCAAAATCTGTGAATCCATCAAAAACAAATTGGAAATAAAATAACTTATGATTAATAATAAATATTTCCACGCGCTGTATTATTCTGTCTTATGTCTGTGCAAGTCAACCTGGGGTGACGCGCAGCTCGCAGATGTACTAGAACACCAAATTCCATTAATATTTTGTTTCAGCAATGTATAAGTGATATTGAGTAAAGCATGAGGAAATTTTGGAACTAAATTGACGTAGAGAGTACTAGCGACAGTGCATAAAGAATGCAGGAAAAAAAAAAAAACAATATCGTGCGGTGGTATGTCACAAAACACAGCAAATTTTATGAATCATGTCACATCCATTCATCGAGTGGAGTTAACAGGACCTCTATTCTTAAAAGCAATGTACAAGTTTCCCGTATGTCACAATACGATGCTACGAATTTCCAAAATAATGAGCGCAGCATGTTTAGTCTATATCCATCTATATTGTGGTATCCCGGCTATGCCGACCACATCAAGGGGTGTAGATTAAAAGGGGTCGGCATCCGGGAGGTAATAACTGCGATCAGGATGAAGGGGAGTTTGATAACTATAGAAAAGACGTACATTCTCCGATACTAATTAGCCCTTCCCGATATTAATTTATTACTGTTAAAAGGGGCTGAGAATCCCAATATGGGAAGGGTGCAGGGATATATTTCACAATAAAATTATAGGGTATTTAATCCTAGTTTATGTGCTAGTAGAGAAAAATGTCCTTAACAGATTTACAGTATATCACCTATAAACCTTAGATATTTTGCCGTTTCTTATTAAAACGATGATTATTCTAAAGAAATCATAAAATAATTGGATTATTATATTTTATAATTGTTCCATGAGTAGGTATTGACACAACATGGGCTTACCTTTATAATTCTGATAATTCTAGCACTGGCAAAAGATTACTTTTTGTGCAGTTCCAATTCCTGGAATTCTATTAAGGAAATCGTGTGTCGAGTAGTTTGACAAATCTTGTGTTCTGCATATTCCACTTTTATCCTGGTTGTATCTAGTTGGAACAACCTCTTCATATTTTGCTGCCTCTAAAACTTTAGGTGAACTAATTTCACCATAAAATGATGGTTGATGTCATTTTGGTTTGGGTTGGAATCTGATTTCTTAGCGTTGCAATGTGCAGTTACATAGCTAAACTAGTCTCATCAAATAAAATAGTACAAAGTTCTTACCAAAGCTAGTTTTATACGTTTATACGTGCTACTCATAAGAACATAATTGAATAAGGTATCGCATTTACAGTTTTTAACAAAGTAAATTTAAATATGGAGTATCGGTACTCAAAAAGCAGTTGCGCTATTGAGTATCGAGAAATAGTAGCATCGTCTCATTGTTAATACGACATGGCGCACAAAAACCGGCCCCCACCAGTTATGCATGAATTGTTGTTCACAGATAAACAGGTAATAGTTAGATAACAAACATAAGCAATAAGATAACACAAGGTCTATATTTGATGAAGTGTTTTTGCCTTTTTCATTACATTATATGTTGAAAATGACATCCTTGTGCTTCAATGCAGTTTTGCATGCGCCCTAACATGTTAATACACATTTTGCGGAATTCTGCCGCATCAATTCTCAAAATTTCATTAGGTGTATTGCCTTCATGTCTTCAAATGTTTTGGGAGTAATTGAGCACACATTTCTCTTTCGACTGCCTTACAGATAAAAGTCACAAGTGGTTAGGCCCGGCAAACGCAGAGGCCAGAATCCCTTGCTAACAGTCCTTTCTTTTGTGAACTTTTGATGAATTTGTTTGATTGACTTGCTAGTGAAGTGTGATAGGTCGCCCCATTTTGTTGAAAGACAGCATACATAAGTTCATGCCTGTCAATTTTGCGTAAAATTCCTCAAGGATTTGCACATACACATCAATGTTTGCTGTTTAAAAAGATATGGCACCCATAATCCGACTTGCTGACACCGCACACCACATTGTGATTTTTCCACCGTGAAGAGGTTTCTCATTAATTGTAGAGGAATTATTTGTTAGTTAGTATCTAGTGTTCTGGGAGTTCACATGTCCTGTCAGATGAAATCGGGCAACACCACACATGACACACAGCAGCGACATTCCACTCTCAATTTTATTGTTTGTCAGTCACGTACAGTAATTCACAGGCTGTCTTCCTCCTTCAGTTCTTGAATACATGTCGTTTGTGGGACTTCATTCCTAAATGGTGTCTTATACGTTGACAAGATCTACGCGAAACGTTCACTTGTTGCGATAGTTCGTTCGTGCTCGAATATTCGCGATTACAGCAGGTGCACGAACGGACAGAATTCGATTCTATTTTGCGCTTACAACGGACCATATATTGTGCCACTCTGTCACCCAATCCTGTACCCTGTTCTTTGCTGGATGGAAACGCCGGTGAACTTCTTTACAAAATTTTCCCGCATTTCCTTTCTTGAAGATAATACATCTCGCTGTGAGTTTTATTTAACACGTCTTAACCAGGTCACAACGACTTCCATACTGCCAATATAAAATGTAGTCGCAACAGCTTTATAAAAATAGATGACAATTGGCGGGCGATAATTAGCAGTGTAGTACTCCGGCCGGTTTTCTTTCGCCACCCATTATAATTAAAAACCTATTACAACTATAGGCAACCAAAACATTGGCATGTTTTCGTACACTCGGCGTACATGTGCAGGGAACATGAACGGCGAAGAAAACCAGCCCCACAATACTCCCATGTATCTGTAGATGGACGGCCAAGGCTGACTGAGGGATCATAACACAACATTACATTTTGCGCACCTATACCGGCATAGTAAGAATAAGTATCAATAGAAAAGAATGAAATCATCTGCAAAATGACAAGCTATTTTACATTATGGGAATAGTCAGTTGAACGAAACCGCAGAGTTTCTCCAAGAAGCCACACAAGCACAGGAGAGATAGACATACGGTCTGTTAGCATGCATTTCCGCGTATCACACGATGCAACTGTGAGCATCTGAGCGATAGGAATGGTTTTAGAAATACCCAACTCACGAGTATGTAATAGAACCCAAATGAAATCGTGACCAGGTAAAACGTGTAATTTAACGAGATTGAAGTGTTGGTCAATGATCAATCACTGGAGGACAGCACCACACATAAGCGGTGCCTTTTGCTTCCAATGTGACTCCTAATAACTAGGGATGAAAATGACCCCCGGAGGACCCTCAGATTCACAGAAGACAAGTACTTCCAAGGTCGGCTCCGGCTCCCAAGCGATTCCAGAATATAACAAGGCTATCGCCGGCATTAGCAATTTTACCTTTACGGGACTCGGAATGAAACGAGTTGCTGCCAAGTGGGATCCCAGACTGCAGTCAAAAGCCAGGGGGAAATCCTTACGTTCTGCCAACCGGTCACAACATACCAATCGCCGTCGCCTGGTTAGACAACCCTGAAATATATCAGATGACACAGAAGAAAGGACATGTTGCAGAGAGGGCATTTATTGTAAAAGAAAAAGCTATCTAGTTGTAGAAACCATGAAAAGAGCAGGCCAGAGTAGCCAGCCCAAAGGTATTTAACTCTAGATCTCCCAAAAGCAAGCCTTACATGTTTATTACTGTTTAGCCATTTCGCTCGATAGTGTTGAGAGGGGTAGAGCCGAGATAGGTCGCGCCGTGGCCGAGTAGTTATACCACTCGCCTCTCACCTAGAAAGCCCGGGTTCGATCCCAAGCGACCGCATGTGAGATTTGTGGTGGACACACAGTGCTGGGGCGGGTTTTCCGGTTTCCCCCACCAGCGGTGCTCCATCTTCATTCATGTATCATCAGTGTCAGCGCCTGCGGTGCCATAAGTAGTTAAAGCGGGCGTTAAACACTACCAAAAAAAAAAAAAAAAAAAAAGAGCCGAGACTTCCGATAGAGAAGCCTAAAGCAGTATCTTGTGACGTCACCGCTGGTGGTGCTAACTCCGCCAGTCGTCGCTTGAATTTCAGCCCGAGATCGTAGTACTCATGTGCGATCAAAATGTTCTTTATAATTTCGGGGTCTTACTAGGACTCTTATACTGTTCTGTAGACCCAAACACTATGATATATTATAAAAAGATCCAAATTATACTTTGTTTTTATAGCAGTTTGTCTTCACTCCGTTCGAATTCAAAGCTCTTACTCTCGAGCACATTGCAATACGTTTATATATATATATATATATAAAGGTTAGTTATACAATTATAGAATTTAAAAGTACGTTAAGTGGATAAGTTGTGCATTTTTGTATGTATATATTTTGACGCAACAATATTAATAGTGGCAAATATCACAAACAGCTTCCAACTTTTATATTAGCGTTCGTCAGGTAATACGCAGCTTATAACATGAAAGTTATCTAAGTTTTGGAGGAGAGAGTATTTAGCAATCTCCGTTTAATATGTGGTGGAGATAATTAGTATTGTGTTATTAATAGTGTTGAAAGTGGATTTTCCTAGATTTATAAAAAAATAAAGAGTGACTATATAATAAAGGAATAGTAAGAGCAACAACAGTTACTCTACCGGTAATTTTTGTCACATATGTGAAACAGTTTAGTTTTCCAGCTGATACTCCTGTATAAAATAAATAAAACCCCTAATATATCTCTAATGATAATTTATTAAATAAGCGAAACAGTTTAGCTTTCCATCTGATACTGCTGTATAAATATATATCCTAAAATATCTCTAATAGTTAATTAGATACGTGAAACAGTTTAGCTTGCCACCTGATACTCCTGTATAAAATAAATAAAAAAGTTGACATATTTCCAATAATTTATTAGATAAGGGAAACAATTTAGTTTGCCAACTGATATTCCTGTAAAAAACATTTACACATCTTCAATGTTTTATTAGCTAACTGTAACAGTTTCGCTTGCGAAGTTTTCAAAAGGATATAGCAGAATCAAACAGCCAAAATTAGGTCATAATTGCTAATATTAGGCATTAAGATTACAATTTCTCTTACAAGTTCAAAGAAATTACTTTTTATACTTGAATGTGTTAAAAGTTCCATTTTCTATGGTCCAACCAAAACATGATTATGGATTTACCTTCCAAATTAGAAGTTAGAATAATTGAAAACAGTAACATATTTTGAAGGAAAGGGGTTTCACCAAAAGTTATCACTGTAATATATGTTTTAAATGCTTCTAAATATCCTGCTCTAACCATTGGATCTCCCACATTTACTTTAACTTACTAAACCAAAGAAAAATGTGTTAGAAACATTTTTTCTTTGTAAAGGCAAGTACAAAAGTTCTATGAAAAGAAAACTCAAAATCATTCGTGTTTGATCAATAAAGCTAGATAGTTTCATTATTGCTGCTTCAATAGTTTTTAAAATGTTATTCACTTTGAAACTAAATATCAAATAAATATTTCTTTGGAAGGGGAGCTCTCAATCCATTTTTTGTATTTACTTTTTCTTTCTTAGTAAAAAGTTAAATACAAGATATTGACTGATGCTGCCACAAGATTTGCTACTGCCATGTGAGGGAGAAATCATACAGTGCCATATCAAATAGATCTGTAGATTCTGGTCCCCTTGATAAGTAGCAATGTGAATTAAATGTCCATTTACAGGTAGGCACCTAATCACACTTCACAATCTAAAAGATAATATAGCTACTCATTAGGATAAAAGCACAAAAATAGCATAGATACTTATTCTGAACTTATATAGCTATGGATGTAAGCCTTACTGTGAAATAAAATATATTTAACCTCTCAACTACCACTAACGTTAAGATTTTTAATTTTGTTTTAATAATACAATACCAAAATATGTATATATACCTATATCAAAGGTAAATGTATAACGTAAAAAGTACTTAACTTACTGTATGGTGTTGACACAAAATCTCTTTTTATTGCACGAATCCACATGTGCTTAAGTTCTGGCTCCTTTGAATAACTGAACACTGCTATTTTCGGGCCACTTCTGTAATTGCCATTGCAGTTCGGCATCGAACAACAGTAAAGCATATTTTAGAATTGGTTATCAGCATTGTGTATTAGATAATACACTAAATGAAAAAGCAACTGAAAAACTTAATTCTTTCCACAACATGGACGCTACACACGTTATATACTGCTCCCACAATCCGTAGCACCAAGTATGATGACGTCACAGCCTCTGAGTATCCGACTGCTCTGGCCCTCTCTATCGGAGGTCTCCGTAGAGCACCGTAGGAAGCCGATTGGCCCTTTGTGATTTTAACGTGAACCTTGGAAGGAAGAGATAAGAGGAGACTCCAAAGGGCGACCAGATAAGTGTGGTGACGTGCACAAATAAGGGATTCCTAGGCGTTTCCAGTTCGAACATATCTGACACCTCTAAAGCCCACCCACAATGTCCTTCCCCCAGGCGTCACCTGAGTTGGAGCCTGCCTGAGAACATCCGGGGACGGGACTTATCTAAATGGCTCTACCGCACACCAGGAAGAACCTCTGCAAAGAGCACATCTACCATCCAGCCGCAACACGTCGAACACCGTCACTGGTTATTCGAACCTGAAATAGATGATGATGATGGTGAAGGAAATGCTGGGAAAGACAAATTAGTGACAGGAAGGTTGCGGTAAGGGAGCAAGCATTCAACTACCGATCCTGGGGAAATGACGAAAACCCCTGGTTAGAGTGAGCGATCAAAACTAATGGAAACCGCTGTTCCGGAATACTAGCCTCCACGCTATCGTGGAACCATTCCGCTTGTTCAGTATTGCACTACTTTAATGCAATTGGAAACGATCATGGGCAAGATTTAATTTTGATATCTACAGTTTAATGGAAACTGTCCATTTGAGGACCATCCACCAAAAAATACCCCAATGGCGAAAGTGCCATTGTTCGAGGTATATAGGCAAGCAAATTATACCGTCTAAGTTTTTTTTTTTTAGTCGGCTTACCCTCCCCTTTTTCGAAATTCTAGTAACTTAATGATGCGCTTACTCTTATACCCTATTATCCTTTACTAGAGGCACCAAAATTGTACTGTGCTAAAAATACGCTTTTTGAAACATAAAGATATTCAGATGGAAAAGCTTACCAAGCAAGAGACTACTTGATACTTATTTCAAGTTAAACAACTTCAAGTTTCTTTAGCAGTAAAATCTTCTATAAGACTGTAACAAGAATCACTGTGTTCACATTATTACTTCACCTAAAATGCACGTATGGACGGTTTTGGATAAAGGTTACAAAAGTAGAGAGCCACATATGATGGAGCTTAAATCGTTCTCGTGCTATGTAACAGCACATTTAAGATGGAAATATTTAGGGCATTCATAGTGGCATGCAATACCTACTAAAGGCTGTTCCAACTTTGCTCGACTGGAGAGAATGAGTGATAGCCAATATGACACTGGGAGAAGGTCATAGCGCGAGTGTTTCTCCTTTCTGCAACTTTTCAGCCGTGGTGATAGCTTACTCTTAATGCTGAGACTATTGCATACTGCAGGTAGACCCCTTTGAGTCGCAAATCGCTTGGTCTTTGTCGCTCGTCTAAATCGGAACAGCCGAGCCTTTTATATAGTAAGATACGTGCATATGAATCCCAGAATATTATATGACATCCAACTGTTTCGGAAAACTTTTGAATTATAGTTCTTATTCGCAAGTATAAGCGTTCTGGGAAAACTTCTATGTGTACAATGAATACAAATCATGTTAAAATTTAATAAAGAGAGGCAGAGAAAGAGGGAGAAAAACTGAGGTAAGAGAGCCTTAAACTTTTGACATATTCCAATTTTTTAGAAACGTGATCATATGTCAGTATTTTTATTGTGATAGCGTTAGATATCACCAGTTGTATGAATAAGTTATCCTTGCGTTCTCCCACTTTTAATGTAGATAGCGCCTAATGTTGCTGATAGTGGTTTACATTTGTGCCCTTTTATGTCTGCAATATATGCTGAACTGTCTCGCATTTGACGCTTGTGGATATTCATTCGTGCGTTAAAAGAACTGTAGAACTCAACGGGGCTATTTAAAGTTAAAACCAGCCAGTGGAGCACCAGAAAGGGGCACCTTCCCTCTTAATGGGTGCAACACACCTCACCGTCTTCACTATAAGAAAGAGAGGTATAATGAAAGTCGTTCAGCCAGTTCCCCACTTACCGTTTTAACCTGAGGAAGCCCCGTTCAATTCTGCAATTATTTTAATGCACGAAGGAATGTCCGTACATGCCAATTACGGGGCCACCAGGTACATACAGCATAAACGTGTATAACTGTGTGTACGTACGTATGTATGTATGTATGTATGTATGTATGTATGTATGTATGTATGTATGTATGTATGTATGTATGTATGTATGTATGTATGTATGTATGTATGTATGTATGTATGTATGTATGTATGTATGTATGTATGTATGTATGTATGTATGTATGTATGTATGTATGTATGTATGTATGTATGTATGTATGTATGTATGTATGTATGTATGTATGTATGTATGTATGTATGTATGTATGTATGTATGTATGTATGTATGTATGTATGTATGTATGTATGTATGTATGTATGTATGTATGTATGTATGTATGTATGTATGTATGTATGTATGTATGTATGTATGTATGTATGTATGTATGTATGTATGTATGTATGTATGTATGATGTATGTATGTATGTATGTATGTATGTATGTATGTATGTATGTATGTATGTATGTATGTATGTATGTATGTATGTATGTATGTATGTATGTATGTATGTATGTATGTATGTATGTATGTATGTATGTCTGTCTGTCTGTCTGTCTGTCTGTCTGTATGTCTGTCTGTCTGTCTGTATGTCTGTCTGTAGGTAGGTAGGCAGGTAGGCAGGTAGGCAGGTAGGTAGGTATGTATGTATGTAAAAGGGTAGCCGAGCTGATTAAGGCATGAACTTGTGTAGCAGAAAACTGCTGTTTAGATCCCATCAGGACTATCCTCTTTAACTGAAACTTTTCTCTACGGTTTCAGCCTTTTCCCCCAGTCCTCATAACCAGAAAATACCTTATATTAGTCTAGCAAAATACCTTAATTTAGACTGGAACATTTCCTCCCCAAATTTCCTGAAAAAAAAATTCATATAATTAATCGCACCAACTGTGGTGTAGTGTACAATAAGAACGGGGATAAGCCACCACTACAAAAAGCTTGTGTTTTACCTTTATAAGACGTTTTATTTATCAGTGACTACGGAAGCTATTCTTGCGAAAATTATCATTCTGTCTACTTTACTTTATCGATATTAAAGAAATAATGACATTAGTATTCAAAGAGATTAAGGTTAGTCAAATATTTAGAAATCGGATACTACATGCGGATATTATATTCCACGGAATCGTGAGAAACAGCTAAAAATCGAGGGGAGTTTAAAAGGAATACAAATCATTAAACAATTTAAACGGTTAATAATGGGTATTTACGAAATATCTTAAACCATAAAAAAGATACTTTGGAATAATTTCCGTGTTTTAAACAAATATAAGTGAATGTTTTTTGCAGTACGATTTCGTCTGTCGCTTAACGTATACCAGTTGTACCTACTACTTAAAAGTAAATCTAAATAAAGTTCACAGTTCACAGACTGTTCCCAGAAATTTCAAGATAGGTATACCGGTTGCTTTTAGTATATGTGTATATATTTAATGTATGGTATTCAATGAAAATCGGTACTACCATCTTCGGAAGAATCGAACGTTTAAAAACATGTTACTTGTAAACTTGTTTGGGCGTTGGGGATTTTCTTGAAAAGTTTCGTTTCATATCATTGACAGATGGTGAAGTTAAATATCAGGTTTCGTATTCATCGGACTTTAGCTTATCAGCTCGTAGAGACACATAAACATATATTTACATGACTCAAACTCTTTTTAGAACTGCTTTCTTCATTCAGGGATCCCAAAAGTATTTTCCGTTGAAATATCGGTATTCAGTGCTCTTGTGGAAGCCATAATTTGTCTACCTAATATTTTTAAAGGTAGAGAAAGTAAAAATAATATTCATAAACTGTAATACATATTTGCGTGCTATAATAACGAAAAAAATTACATTTCCAGTACATAATCAGAGTGTTTGATATCTTGGCAAGTAGTATTGCACTATATGGAATGACCTTTATGTTAGGGATTTTCTAGAGCCAACTTTACACTTCAGGTTAAGAGCCCACAAAGTAGCTGTATACGAACGCGCATGTACATTAAATCTTAATCAACGAATTCCACTGGAAAACCTTTAACTGAGAAATGTCGCATTTGAAATTATATTTCCGTACTCTACTTGGTACTTAATCTGTTATAGGAACTTGGACATTTTTCAGTGTTTTAAAACTAATTCCGACAGCTTGATGAGAGTCTTACCTTATACTTAGTGTATAAATTATTATTCCTTTCCAGGATTTAACATTCAATCAGAAGGAAGCTAATTAATATCAAGAACCTATTTTATTGAGAAAAATCTAAACTGTGTACCTGCATTATTTGTGTAAACATTTACCGAAGGTTAGCTTTGCAAAATTACATTACTTGTACTGAAATTCAGGTTCACAGTAAAACCAATAAAACATAGTTTATGTTTACATTCTTTCACCAATACCTGAGAACATGTTAAATATCAAACATCAGAGAAAGTCATTAAGGTTCAACTCCAAATTCTCGTATCCTGTCAAATCTTTGGACACATAACCAAACGTGTAAGACGTAATTAAAATGGTATTATATGCCTGCAATGCCGTAATCATTTGTAGCTTTAGAAACTAAGGGAACACATATGTGAAATTGGTATAAAACTCTTGAAATAATGTTCTTCCCTTTGTTCCACTAAAATACAACAGACATTATTCACGGGTTCAATTCCCCTGGACAGGCCACACTAACCTTTGCTTTTTTCGTGTTTCTTCCGGATCTCGGTAAGGGAATAGAGGGATACTTTCTAATTTACGAAGATATTCTTTGCATTGTTTGTTTCATTCCATTTTATTCTAATTTTCCAAGAGTCCCTCTAGGTTTCGTGCCATATGCTTGTGCCTAACACATGGCATGGATGTTTTCTCAAAGAAAAGAGTATTTCCCTGTGGACACTACAGGTATATTTGGTTGATCATTCATCGTCTTCTCTAGGCGGCTATAGCAGTGGGACGGCGTAGAGTTGTTAGAGACCCCCGCGCATCTCTATAGACTGTCTTCCTGTAACCTGTAACGTTTTGTGGTTCTTTCATTTCTTTCCTTCCTTCTGGGTGTATTAGCCGCAACAGTACTAGGAATATCGCATTGCACGAGGTGTTTTCTATGCTCTATAATCAAAAGGTATGCATTTATAAAGAATGAACTAGGCATTAAAACCCCTGTGTATGAGTCTAATATGCTAAACCCGCTGCATTCGTTTATAAGTTCAATTGGAGGAAACGTTTTGCGGGAGTTTTCTTCAGAACGACAGTTTCCATTGCAATGAGAATATCTCTATTTTGTGATAGGTCATATTTTGTTCCCAACCTCGTTGCGGCTTTGTGTGGTATTAAATATTTTCCCAGAGAACATATGGGGCGTGTTTCGGTCGATATATAGGAATACGGACATAACGGTATCTATGCTCATATAAAATGAAAGGCATAGGAATAAAATGACTTTAAACCTCATTTAGTGCTATATTTAACATTTATTTTACTTGGGTTACATTTACAATTATTTACATACTCATTATACCTTACTTAAAGTAGTTTACTTATCCTATAGTATATAGGTTTTTGTCACTATATCCATATAGCTCCCTGGCTGTTAGTGAGTGTAGCCCTTTGGTTTTTGCCAACTATTACTGCCCAATCTTTGTTTTCTCTGTTTTTCTCTTTCTCTCTCTCTTTCGTTTTTCTTATTCACCTTCACTTTATTTTTTCCAAATACTGCCCATTTCTTTTTTTATTTTCTTTCTATTGACATTTAAAATTTTCATGGCCACCATCGTCCTAATATATTCAAGCCTCTTCTATAATCTTCTAGTTAAGAAGATTGCTACCATTTATTGCTAACAAGCAGCTCTGAACAACTGGGACGGATTTTGCTATTCAGTAACTGTGCTGGTCATAGCGATGAATGTTCTCAACCATGTTGTAAATCACCCGGGGCGACTAGGCGCAATTCGTTCGCTTTGCATGCGTGTTTTGTATTTCCACCGCATACGGTGCGGCAATATAAAATTGAATAGTTGTGGTTACCTTGTAGTTGTGTCAGCTGTGTGATGAGATTGGATCGCAAACTCGCAATTAAAACCAGTGGGGAGCAATATAAAACTTACATTGAGTTTTGTAGAAGCAATCCTATAATGAAGACGATTAGACTCACTCCCCCAGGTGAGCCCAACGAAATTGTAAACAAATGAGTTGAATTGGAACAGTTGCTATATAGCTGTGGCAGCTGCCTACAGAAAGGTCTAGAATAATGGAAAATGGTAATTTTAACCATTTTACTTAATAGTTTTATAACGTGCTTGTATTACATTTTTAAATGTGATACTACATAGTTAGTTAATGCATTTCTATAATAACAGACGCGAATGTAATACTACATGGTACCCAAACAACACACTACAACACATTACAAAACTAGCAATCAAAATGACTAATGCTGTATGTGTCATAATTAATTAACAGAGCATATCTGTGTAACAATAGACGCGAAAATGCAATACACGTGAGTAGTATTATCCCCGGATTGTCCCATTGGATTAACGATGATCCTACCAGTAGGGGAGCTAGTGTCACTGTTAACCCACCGGATTAAGATGGATTAAGTGCGAGGCCGGTAAGCTTAAAAAGTGCCGGAAGGATTATCTTAATCGAAATGGGCTAATCTGGGACTTCTTTATTTATTTATTTTGATATATGAAAGAGATTAACACAGGCTATAATAAAAAGAAAACATTAGTGACATTAACACTATAAGATGCACCAGGAAAGAACACTGTTTTTACACACAGTTTGTGATTGTATTAAGACACATTATCTTCGCTAACTAGGATGATTTTAAAATGCATGGTGCACTTTGCATCCTCGCCATCGCTGCTTCTGCTATCGTTGAGGGGTGTGGTGACGCCAGTGAGTAGCTGGTAAGAAAAGCTTTCGTTGGCGAGGTCGGTGAAGGTAATAATGTAGATGGGGATGACCATGTCGTTGACATGGATGGTTGAGAAGCATCAGCGGAAGTGACTTTGTGCCACACAGCAGGAGTTTTGCTGTTGTTGAGGCATATGAAGCAGAGAGTGCCTAGTTTTCTTTTATGGTGGTCTTTGGTACTACATATTTGATGTGGATAGCATCAGCATTTTTTATGTCGAGTGAGACGGTAATGATTTGTTGCCGCTGAAATACGAGTAGGCGGTACAGATAACGCAGATATTAGACTGTGCGTTGAATGAGAGTTGGAGGTTGTGGTTGTTGCCGACGTTGTTGGGACAGATAAAGTCGGACATTATTTTGGGATGTAGGGAATGTGCTTGATGACGTATCGTTTTAATCCGCTGTGAAGTTTTTCTTCTTCTTGGTATATGATGGAGAAAGAAATGAAGTTGAGTTTGGTAATGACTTCCGTAGTGGCTTTTAGAATATGGGTGGGTAGAAATACTTCGATCTCGTTGTCGAGTTTGGCGACCAGTTTCGATCCATGTATGGTGTCGAGGAGTTTCACATTGATAACACGGTATGGGACGTTTTGATAAAGCGAAGACTCGCCCAGTCTGTCTCAGCAGTGTGATATCTCTTCTAGTTGTCTAAGCACGTCCTGAGACATGTTCACTCATAGAGCACCTTTGGTAGTGTTTAACAAATGGAGGACGGCTGTCGAAATGAGTGGATTGGATGGCGAGGCTATAATGTTCTTTGCACCAGCGGAAATGTGCGCAAACTTGCTGTCTGTCTACGGGAAGTTAATTCTACACAATGTCTACGTCGTACGGGGTGCATAACGATTAAGGATGATGTTACTACTGTGTAGCAGCACTTCGCGTTCCCTGAGCAGTAGCACCTGGATTCGACGTCCGTTTTCGAGGGACTTTAACAGCACGGCGAAGCAGTCGCAAGTCATGCGTTGTTTCTTGCGAAGTCATTCTTGGATTTGCTTTTTAAGTTGAGCGAGGCATTGGTAGAGTCCGAGATGGCAGCGTGAGCGCAGGTAAGTGAGTCGGTGTGTAAGATTGCAGCTGCACGTTTGGTGGAAGCAAAACGAGCAGCGGCAGTCCTTACACGTTAGTTCTGGCATTACCGCACAACGGTTCAACACAGACTGAAGTATAAAACGGGCGTGTAGGTATACGGAGGTGACAACCACATCCGTCTGAAGTGCTAATTGGACTGTGAGTTTTCACGGGAAGTAGGATATCCGCAGGAAAACACTGGTGGGAAACTTGAAGATAAGTGCTTATCACATCCAGTGGAAGCGCTAAAAGTTTAGCGTGATGTCGCACACACAGGAAGCTCAATATCCGTAGGAAAATCACTTGTGCGTTGGTTTTACCACCAACCGCTGATTTTAAAATAATTGATTGCGTTGTTTTCGTCTTCCTGTTGGAGGAGAGCTCGTTTTTGACCAACGCTGAACATCCGATCACCATGTATGTGATCGGGCAGGATATAGAATACATGAAGGACCAAATGGGCAGTTAAGCACCTTCCGTAGCGCTGACGGTCTTCGTTTAACGTTTGCTGCATTTTAGCTGCGTTTATGTATTGTTGTTCGCAAAAAGCGATGTATAGGCCTCTTGCGGGAACAAATTTGAATCATTGATCTGGTGCATCGTTTTCTTCTTTTCCTTCTTCTTCACTATGGAGACCTTCATTCCTGGAGAGCCAAGAGTCTGCCATGAAATGAATGTCGTTGAAACTCATGTTCGATAGCACAAAATGAATCTCGTTTTCGCAACTGTGAACTTTGACGGAGATAGGTTTACCGTCGTAGGTGCTGTGGAAGAAGCGAAGAGCCCAAGAAGCATTTTTGCGAGAGTAGCCGTCCACTTCGTAGTTTTTAAACACCTTGGTGCCTTCACAGTACACCGTCAGGTAATTTCTGTATAATATGCTGGAGAAAATCTTAGATGGCAAGGCGAGGAATGGCTGAGAGAGGTGGGAATGAACCACGGGTAGAAATGCACGCGCACTAGGGACTATTTTGTGATATGTGCAACGCGAAATTGGTGTTGAGGAAATGATGCGCCGCGAGAAATGATCTAAAATTATTGCAACGGGTGTACTCGATAAATTGAGGGAAATTTAGTTTATGTAAAGAAACGCTGGAGGCTTGGTTATGAAGCACGTACTTGCAGTATGCCATTATTATATTTTGCATATCGTTTCTTCTTTCTTCTTCTGATTCATGATGTTGGTGATTATTTGTTGCAGGCGCCACTCTCGAAGGTTGAGCGTAACGGAGACACCTTGCATGTTTCTGAACGTGAGTTTTATGTTTCCGAACACGTTCTTATATACATTAGTGACACTGCTGGAGAGTTTATAGCGTTGAAGACGTCCATCGAGGCGATGCTTGCTGTTGTGGATGATGGGTACGGCTTCGTTGAGTTCTGCCACTCTACGGAACCCAGGACCTGCCCGAATTTTGCCAATGGTGACTACAGCAGGTGCTGTATCAGAGGCGAAAATCTGACATTAACGAATTTAGTCTGTTGCTGTGGTGGAGCAGGAATGTCTGAGTGCTGTATGTGATCGTCATCAGGGTTGCAACGCTTCGTTTTAGCTCTGGGTTTTGAAGCTGCACTGAACCAGGGATACAAAAAAGAAGCATGTGAAAGTAATGGATACACAGATTGAAGAGACAAGACAAACGAATATGGGTGCGCACTGACCAGTGTGGCATGGCTTCTACCGTGTTCTGCATGGCTCACTTTGAATGAGGCGAGCGGTGACGTGACGGTGGTTTTATATGAGCAGGAGCGTATTCTGAAACGACATACAAGACAGAGAAGTTTAGGTTAGTTGTAAAAATGGTGCGTACTCACCTTGAACGGTTGACAGGATTGCTGAGCATCGGAGCACTTTGCGCGGCATACGTCTTTGTAGGTTTTGCAAATGACGTCATAATTATGAGCGTAATTGGTGACGTAAAATTTGGAAAAAAACTTATGCTTAAGCAGCGGTGGTTGAGCTAAGTCAATGACGTAAAGACCACAAGTAGTGCTGTCGAAACCTTTCAGCCTTCTGGAGTTGGGTGACCACGCATTCCACACATTGAACTTAAGAACCAAAGAAAACGGGGGGAAAGAGGTCGTATGCCGTAATTTTCGAAATATTCGCTCTGCGAGTTTCTGTCCACAAAGATGCAAACGCAGTGTTGACCCAGTTTGGTAATGAGATCGGTGTTGGCTATCAGTGCCAAGAGAAGCGTTTGAATGCCGTGAATTACGGGAAGTCTATCGCAGGTGTACACGCCTAAAAAGGGGGGAGGTAGAGGGGAATGTGGATAGAAACTATTGGATTTGGAACATGTTCATGATACCAAAATGTATCTGTTGGCGTCAATTTTGACGGTGCCGTGTATTTTCGCCAGTACCAGAAGAATAACCGGTTCTGTCAACTTGTTGGCCAAATCGATGCTTATAGACACTGGCGTAGCGCTGGCCCGAGATGTGATACTCGCAGGCGCTCATGTTTGCAGTGAGATTGAAAGTCATTATGGTATACCCTGGCGGGTAGTTTGCTCTAAAGATAGAGTGACGTTCGTCTTTGAAATGAAGACCTAGTCCGTCAAGTAGGGTTTGAAAGCATTGCAAATAGTGTCCCTTTGTAAATTTAGGTTGAAGAGGCAGATAATGTTGTCCATTTATATAAAGCTGAAAGAAGTTCACTTTAAAATGTCGGAAATTGTATGGATTTGCGTTAAAATGATCGGAAAAAGCCCTGTCGGTGACCATGGTCACGACCACTCTTCTGGTAATTTGCCCGATGAAGACGTCACTAAACGTCACTGCTCTCGACTCTTTTGGGATGCTAAAGGGCATGAAACCTCACATCCTTGAGATCGTATTTGGCATTGCACTTTGCGAGCACGAAACGATGCGCGAGCTTGATGGTTGACAAGGAGCGTATGGCTTTTAAGCGTAGGGTGGCCGACACGATTTCGACGTAGCCCTTAAACGCGTCTACGTCGGAAAACAGATAAAAATTGGGAGGGTCAGGATTGAGATTGACGGTCATGCTGACGTTGTTTAAAAGCAGCTTTTCGTGCCTACACCAAGCATTGGACAGAGGTCCGATGACTTGAACGACGTTCCCACCTTTTGTAAAACCGTGACGCCACTGGTACCCCGCATTGGTGATAAAAACGTTCACGAAGCCGTCCGTGTCCTTTCTCCAGAGATAGGATTCTAGTTTGGTGCTCAAGGCATATTCGGCGTACTTGAGAAGATTTTCGAAGTGGAATCAGCCTGCAGCATGGAGACGATAAAGTTATTGAGGCAATCCTCTATCGGTTGTTCCAGGGAATTTAAGGCACTGTAGACCAAAGTGGTGTTAACGTCGTCCTTTAGAGCCTGTCCGTTGTCGTCGACAACACGGCCCATGAGTTCGAGTACAACGTAAGTCAAGTTAGATAATCGTACGCATTTTCTGAACAACGACAGGTGATGGGAAAATTTGTCATTGTCATGTTTTCATGGTTTAGGTATAAGAACCGTGAGTTCTCGATCTTCATCTGCACTGCTCTTTAAGGAGATCCAGTTCGGAACTCACGTGTACGGCAGCGTCTGCTATTATGAAAAAACGTTTTGCACTTTGCGTCTAGCGTATTTAAGCTTCGATTGTTTGCTCTTATTCGGTTTGTTGTGTTTTATTCTCTTGAGGCGCCTCGCACCCGAAAAAAGCATGGCATCAAGTTTTTCGTTGGCCTTTCTGTTGGAATTGGACCGTGTCTATTTGAGACCGTGTTTAAACGCTTCCTTTGCCACTGTTCCCTCAGTGACCACATTGGAGAGAACATGAGTACCCACTTTCAGTGCCTCCTTTCCGACCGCTTTAGCTCCGCTCTTTAAGAACAGCAGCACCATTCAGAAGAGTCCTAAATGTCTGAAAACGGTCCACTACCTCTTTAGTAGCGCTTGCCCCTGTAAAGAATGAAATCGCGATCGTCGAATGCACCACCCGGCTGATTGAGATAGTACTGCGTCACGCATGACGGTTTGGGATAAAAGGTGAGAACTATAGTAGAGGAAAATCCATTAGTGAATGGCAAGGAATCGCCATAACCCTCCTTAAATGTATGAGGACCGTCTTGAAGTCTTGCTGAATCAAGGAAACCCAATTTTGTGGAAAGAACGTGTTTTCGTCGCTCATGTATGTGTTGTTTATTTCAAATCCCACGGCCACGCTCTCTATGACCTACATGAAGGTGTCGCCCACAACTTGCTGGGCCACCAGATTGCAATAGATTAACATTTCGTAGGGAAACCTCATATACGGATCTACAGGTGTTTAGGTGTAAGGTTCGAACCCCAGCATTTTCGCGATAGCTGGCGTTAAGAGCATGCTATGGATGCAGCGTAGCGGTCCCGGTTGGTGTTCCGGTGTTCCTAGGTTAGAAGTTGCACCCTGCCCCTCCTGCGACTTCTCCTATACCCTGTTGTCTCGCTCTCCTGACCCGAAGAAGCCGCGACGTCGGATTTTGGTTTCGTGGCAGTCGACGAAGAAGAAGCAGAACAAGAAGCTTTTAAGTGGCAAGACGCACCCTGGTTGGTTGTTTGCTACCCCGAAACTGTGGGTTTAGGTTTTGGTTTTTGGCAGGGTGCATCATTCAAAATCCCGAATCCACCGATCGCGTACGGCTTAGTCGTGCGAACGACATTTTCTACATGGACGTTGAATGGAATGTTGGGTAATTGTTCAGGATGCGTGACGACTGCATTCACGCTCACGATTTTATTGTAGTTGTGGAGGAAGAAAACGGTTTCGACGTGCAGGTTCTTCAGCATAACTGACGAGGTTCACCAGCTCTTTGGGATTGTGCACGATGCCTCACGGCATTTGCAAGCTAAATTTGGAGTGCGTGGGCAGACGCGTCATGTTGTACTATTTTCATAAGGAATAAAATATATGTCATTTACTGTCTAGAAATAGCCACTAAAATCCTCTGAAGTCTGAATGACAGATAAAATGTTGCTACGAAAATGTGGATTTCATTACCGCACAGAATTTATGTCAAATGCCCCTTTCTGTGGAATTAGCCATTCTGACTACACTTTAGCCTACTGTGTTCTGCTACTCTCATTGTACCTACAAGGAACCAAGTACCTGCTAATGTTTAACTCAACCAGCATGAAGTATATATAGAAGAATAAGCTTTTATAAGCATAGCCTTTAAAGAATGCAAAAGACGATGTATATGAAATGCATCAGATTTTTTTTGGGGGGACGGTGAAATTTAGGATTCTAAGCTCCAAATAATGAATAAAGTTGATATTGACATCCAAACAAGAGTACTTTATTTTTAAACTGTTATTTTCAATAACAGTTACACTTCATTTAAGAGGCTACACTAATCAATGCTCTTATTTAAGATACTAAAGAAGCCATTCATATCTGCAAAGAGTGTTAACACTGTACTACCATTCTCTGGTTTCAAGACATATTGACAAAACTTTATTTACAATATTAAAATGAATATGGCATTATAATGAATGACTCTGCTTTGTTGCAGCAATAAACGTTACAAGCCCTTGTATAGCCCTCGAGATTTTCAAAGAGCAGCAACAACATGAAGTAAGGACAGAACTAAACGAAAACATGAAAAACATATGTCAAAGTTTACACAGCATGTGTACTAGTGTAAATACAGTTGAAGCATCTTTGTAAAAATACCTAAGAGGAAATAAAACAGTAATTGAAAATGTTTTGCATTTTATTTCTTTTTTGTGTGTGGTACATTTTAGAAGAACTATTGCCTTATTACTCTCACGTGTCTTCCTCCCGCAACTGCACCCTGATCTTGCTCATTTGCAGCTCAAAACCACAATTAAAAGTTAGGTAGCATGTGGTTATTGAAAACAACTTTCCTTCACTAAGTTGGCTACAAAATAGAGCTAAAGCTTTTGTGTTTAGCATTAAATGCTAAAGTCTTACATCCCCCACTATAAAATGAATGACAGGAATTTGTGATAACAGCATTGCACTATTTTTTTTTTTTGTTAGTCTTTTAGAAAAATAACATTATGTAGTTAACTTTTTCAACCAATTGATGGCTTCAGTTTCTACATTTGCTCTGTATAATAAGGACAATGCTTGAAAATTCTAGTGACCGAAACTGAATTATATTTTCGTTATTGCTCATTATCTTATGCATGAGAACATTAGGTAACCACCTTAGTATATTTCATAAGAATATAAATTATATATTGACAATTATTATTGCAATTCCTTCAAATAAGTCTTTCAAGACGACTGAACATAGATAGGCATTTATCTGAATCCTATAATTTAGAGCAACAAACTTCTTGAACTCATAAATTTTGCTTTTGTGAACAATGTCCCATAAGAGAAAAGATACTGGAGAAACCCTAAGTTATAAAATGTTATTATGTGGCACTACCCAAGTAGAATAAGGTAAGATAAACAAATGCTCTGGGAGGGAAGATAACTATGCCACTTTTGCAACCCTTCTGTGGCTAAGTCAATTCCTGCTGCAGAAAATGTGATACTAAGAATGTATGGTTTTGTTGAAATATCCCTTTAGTGTTTATGTTTTTCAGTTCTGAGAAATTTCATTTAATTTGAAATATATTGAAATTGCACTAAAAGGTTGTACTTGTATATTCCAAAGCAGGAAACATTCATTATTTTGTTTTTAATTGGGCATACTATAGGAATTCAACCACTGCTTGCATTTGTGAAGTATAGTGACAAATTACCAGATCCTGAAAGTAACAAATACTTTTATTACCTGTAGCACAATTATTTACTTAAACACTGTGACATACCTGCATTTTGTTCATCTTCCTCAAGCTCCACTCCTAAGGAACATTTCTTGTTGCCATGGATTTGTGTAACACAGAGCATGCATTTATTATAGGTCCTGCCACAGAAGGAGGGTAGTACAGTACTCTGTCTTTCAGAAGACACTGAAGCGGCCTTTTAGTACTCCAATGCATCTTTCTACACAGTTTCTTGCACTTCGCAAATAAGTGTTAGACGGATCTCCTGGTGAACCTGGCTCTGAATTCAAGACCGGGGTTAACAGACAAGGCTCATTAGGATATTCAGGGTCACCTGATAACATGCAGAAATACCTTAATCACAAACATCACTTCCGAAATGTTATAAATGCTGAGTGTTACTGCTGTTAATAATGGTGCACAATTTCAGCAATTATTGATCATTACAAAAGCACTGCTTTCAAATCACATTGCTCTAAGTTGCTTACATTCAAATATCATATAATACTAGTATTTAATAAGAATCATGGCTATAATACTTTTAACTGTCCCCTTTCAACAGTGCACCTAATACTGGTAAAAATGCTATTAACATTTTGCATTTAAATGCTTCTTAATGTTTTCACAGTTACCTTCTTTAAATGAAGATTAAATTACTTACCCTTAGCACAAAGGAATGCACAAGATGCTGCCGAAATTATTCTAATTCTGCAATTAGATCTGCAGCTTTTGGGAACCGGAACAAATGTTGACCGGAACAATAGTGTAAACTCCTCTGTATGTTTTTCTTTCTTTGCCTGAAAAATAATCTAATCATGGGTTGCTTTTGTGTAAAATTACCATACCATCACCATCCATTAAACGTTTTTATTTAAATCTAATTATGGTTATAGCTCTTTTTCTCGTAATTTTATTTTGGGTAATGTAAGCCATTAAATAAGCCATTCAAAACAAGCACATTTTTTCCGGATCTGCGCTTTTTGGTGCAAACGCTGATTGCGACGTGTCCCACCATCTTCATACCATCAAGGAACAAATCTCGCTCAACTGATTGGAAATACCTTCTCGCTCTTCCACCTTGCCAGTGACCGCATGCAATGTAATCAACGGTTTATGCAAGAGCCTTTCGGACCTCAGCCATCCTAAACTGTTTTCATGATTATTTTAGGGAGCTATTTTCCAAACGTGATGATAGCAATCCCGCCTTGTCTCAATTACCCCTTCGGGTATGTTCGCCAATCGGCTCTTCTCTTTTGTGCCCTATTGTCAACGAGGAACTCTCAGCGCGTCTGAAGTGCGTAAAACAGAAAACCGCTCCTGGGTCAGACGATATTTCCTATGCCTTCTGTTCTACATTCTGCGATGGTATTGCTGCAGAACTAACACTGATGTTTGAAGATGTTCGCCGGACTGCTTTAATTTCAGAGATATTTGTTGAAGGGTTAATTATTCTGCTCCAAAGGATCCGATGTTGTAGAACCGTTACCGAGTTTCCGCCGATTACGTTGCTGAACTGTGATTATACATTTTTGGCTAAATTCTTATTTTGGCATTCAAATTTGGTTTATGAGGCATTCTTCTGCAAAGTCACCACTGCCGTACCGAGTGACAAGAACATCATACCGAATCTTGGCTTTCTATGGGATATTATTTCCATGCCGAAAGCCTTCCAGCAGCTCTTGTTAATCTTGATTTGAGGAACGCTACTGTCAATTTTGGACCATTCTAGAAATTTGGAGATTCCAGGACGAGTTATTGTCATCTTACAAAAGTCTATGCCGCTACGACTTCCCGGATACTCTGCAACGGCTATCTTTTTCCGACCCTCCGCATAGAATGGATCGTCCGACAGGGTTGTTCCTTGCCAAGGGGTCTGTTTGCCTTGAACCTCGAACCCCTTCTGCAAAATCTGCGGTCATTTCTAGGCGGTCTGGAACTCCATGGTCACCGATTCAAGCTTACGGCGTATGCTGATTATGTGACGGTATTCCTAGCAAGAAATGCTGATATTGAAGCCTTATATCGGCGTCTTTGAGAATATTCCGCCGTTTCTGGGGGCCATATTGTATCTTACCAAGTCTGACCTTTTACAGTTTGGTCATTGGCAGGAGCCCCTTCACCTCTTAGGTATGAGGAGTGTAATACAAACGAAGCTCTTGAGTGTTGTGTTTACACCTGTGGCTATAGCTCTCAAATGGAATGCAAAATTGACGAAGATGTGGGTTCTCTTATCAGAGCAGTGGGCAGAAACACTGAACTTTTCTCAACGTAAATGATATGTGTGCACTTATGCACTTAGTAGGATTTTGTCATTGCCCAAGTGTTATCTATTTCTAAGCAGTTTTCTTGAAGGGTTAAATGCCTCAGTGGCTATTTTTGTAGCTCTGAGGCAACGTATCGGATTGCCAGGGAGCAACTATGTCTTCCCACTAATAAATGTGGTTTGTTGATTGATAGCTGTGGATGCGAAATGTTGGGATCCTCTTTGTAAGTCGATACAGCGTATTTTGGTGGTGAAGGCCTCCCAATTCAGCAAGTTCTTTTGGGCAGAACAGCTACATCACCCACGTAAGCGCATGATCGAAATTCATCGCTGGTAGCAAACTTTTGTGACACTGCCACAAATAAATCCTCACTTTAAAGAGTCAGCTTACTTTAATAGACGTCTCATTACTTCAACCAATGCTTTATCCCAGGTACAACGGAAGTATCCCCTTCGCCGATAGACTGCCACCTAGAAGAAATTTACAAACCCGACGATCCCCACTCACTGGAAGGCTACAGTATATCTTGCTCTCAATTAAGTTGAACCCACAGCGAACAAATTGTGGCGGCATGGCAGGTCAATTTCTAATCTCTGCTTCCGCTATACTAAGGTGGAAATGCTGCATCATAAGCTAGTATACTGAGCAGTCGTCTTTATATTTTGGAATGCTTATTTAGCACAATCTGTTGGCTACGAGAGAGAGCTATTTGGCCTTGAAAGTTCAACAGCTAAACAAGCAGCTGCCGGATACCCTGACATGGATCATATTCACCACCTATTATCGGATAATGCTACTTGGAGACGCGGCACATCTACTGGACTTCCAGATTTTTATCCGAAAAAAATAAGCCTTTGGAGTTGGAATCGCGGGCTCCTCTGTCTTTGGATCTCCCACATTTAAAGAGTCTCTAGGTGCCAAAATGTGAGAGGGCCTGCAGTTAACACCCCACTAAAAAAACTCCTGTCTATCTCTGTTCGCTAAATCCTTACTCTTCAATTAATAAGCACGAAAATAGAACAAAATTTACTAAAGGATAAAAAAACATACTTAAGTAATTTCATTTGCAATACAGGTTTTAAAAAAACAAGAAAGAAAAAACCCTACTGTTATGATTCATGGATGCACATAAATTTGTCATTTTCAGAGAAAAAGACCTCAGATTTTTTTACTCTAAGAAACAGAGAACAAAAGCAAGACAGAACAAAAGGCACCTACCTGACTGACAGTCATCAGATTTCTAATACATAACGAAAGAATATTATTATTATTATTATTATTATTATATTATATTATATTATATTATATTAAAATGGTACTAATAGTATTACCATAGAGGTACAGACTCTATATAGTGTGAAAACTATTTTACGCCTGCTTTTACTACATACTTCACCGCAGGCAATGACACTGACGATACAAGGAATGACGATTGAGAACCGGTGGAATGAGATGGCTGGGAAACAAGAGCACGCGGAGAAAACCCGCCCTGCGCCGCTTTTTCCAATACAAGTTCCGCTTGGGGTCGTTTGGGATTCAACCCGTGCCCCAGTGGCCAGAGGTGAGTGGCCTAACCACTCGGCCACGTCGCCTGGTAGGCTTTAGACGGAATGTTGTTTTAGGAAGTACATTCTTTGTAATACAATAGAATTAAAATCTATGTTTCGGCTGACATCAAAATATCCTTCTGTCATAATTTTGCGACTTTTGACGGAAAGCAGTTTTATTAATGAAAACAGGTTTAAGAAACTGTAATACTTTGAAAAATAAACTATAGAGCATTAAAATATATATAAAACTAAAATAATACACAAAATACCACATTTAGAAAGGTTTACAGACAGCAGAAAGACAGCCATATAAACATATCACTGCTATTCGTTGTACCCAATCGTGCAACAATGCGTATTGCGTCTGAGGGTCAAATAAATAAAGAGGCTTTAGCGAATTAGAAGAATCGAAACATTACTGTACATTCGACTTTTACATACTTTTAGCTCAAGCTGGCTCCTTCAGAATGTATGCGGATTTACATACATAAATCATCGGGATTTCAAAGATACCTGCTGCATAAAATGTTTTGCTTACTGGCAATATCTGAACGTCCTACAAATGATCTGTCCACTAACTAACGTGAATTATCGTGTTACTGAAAAGGCTAACGTGTGGGGCTACGATAAGATTGCAGGTATTCAGTTACGCAGAAAGCATCGTTGTCACGTTCTTTTCAAGTAAACACGCGTTACACGCACGGACATTTATTTCTTAGAGTGCCAAGTGAATAAAACATTAGCAAGGTTCTTATTAAGTTAAACAGAGTACTACATAGTTCTAATATTATCTACTCACCTGTTCTACTTATATTATGCTCTGTCTTTGCCTTCCTCGCAGTCACGACTCTCACATGTATCACAAATGAAACATTGGCGTATGAAACATCCCGCAGTTGAAAGTTTCGTCTACTTGCATGGTGTGCTGAACACATCTTTCCCACACACTCGAAACTATATTGTTTACACTTTCTCTCAACACTTTGAGCACACTGTCACTTATAGAAGGAAACAATTCGCTTTCTGACGGCATGCTTAGTGCGTGCCCATATCAGCTCAATCGGATTGAGACAGCAGTCATAAGGCGGTAATCTGAGGACTTCATGGCCATGATGGACTGGGTAAATCTAAATTATGGTCTTCCATGAATCTTATCATTTCGTATTTTCTGCTAGAAATGGTGGGAATTTTTATTTTTAGCATGGAATGATAACTAGCGCTATCTAACACGGTAACACTCTAAAGAGGAATGTTTGTCAAAGGTGTGATCTTGTACCAAGCTTCAAACATTTCAGCATCATCTTGTGAAGTGAATCAGGCAAGGACTCCGGAATATTTTGAGAAGACAAATATAAACAGCCCTCAATTCAAACCTGGCTAGCGCCTGCACGCAAAATCCTGAATCCATTTCCACCTGACTTAGAGGCTGGAAGGCAGCAATGAGCAACTGCTGTCATCCAAACAGTTTCTTATATCATAATTGGTAACGTACGCAGATTCATCTAAATAACCTACATGACATTATCCTTCCTACCGGAAATAGAATAGTCAACTCAAGTACCAATAGCTCCATTCATTGCTGATTCCATAATCACGTGCCTCTTATTTAACGTACGAAAGCAGAACTTCAACAACTGTCTAAGTGAATCCCCTTTGTAAAGAGAATATCACAGGCTTTGAAGTTCATATAACAATTCTAGCTCTGTTATTGCCTGCCCTTTTTTATAAAACCTGTAAAGCTCTCTACGAACTAGGTCACAGGTGAAAGTATCAACCTTCCTTAACTTTGGTTTCCCATTGTACTTCTTTTTTTTTTTTTTTGGGCGTTATGGAAAGTCTCCGTACAACTTCCAACTGTTTGTCTGCATAAGCCTACTGCTCTAGCCGTTTCAATGATAGGTGCCTTCCCTATTCTGTTGGCTTCCATGCACAGCACCACATTATGTATTATCTGTTGGGATTGTTCAGTCAGTGTTTCTAAAGGCGGCTTGCTTTCTTTTCCTTTTCGTTCACTTTGTGTCTCACTAACGACACTAGAAGTAGAAGCAGCATTATGACAAGATACATTAATGTTAGCACTATAAGAAAAACTAGCTGGAATGTTGAAGCCATTACTATTATTTCTAACATTAAAGCCAGATACGGCCCGAGGCCTCCACATATTTTAGAATACACAGTAAAAACCAACTGCGCCTGTGAAGTTCACAAGCAAATTACATGAATGAGATGGATGAGAGAGAAAGCAGCAAGACGTTAAAATGCTGTGTGATTGCACGTGCAGTTAATGTATGTGCAACTTTTTTTATTTCCAAGCATTCGTTGGCTGAAGTGAGGCGCTTATAGGTGTACTGCAAAACGTCGGCGACCGCCAAGAATAGTCAATGCATTATCTCAGACGTTTCTTTTAACAGACTAATGCTTATATTAACCTTTCCAGCAACACGATTATACCGGATATATATATATTAGTGCCACTGATTTCCTATTTAGGCGGTATCGTGGCCGTGGCCGAGTGGTTAGACCGCTTGCCCCTCTTCTAACTGATCCGTGTTTGATTACAGAGGTCCCCATGTGGAATTTGTGGTGGACGAAGAGGGTCTATGTACGTTCACTCCAGCTTCTCCGATATTTTCGCCATTTGTTCTACTAATTCGCTTTATTAATCTTTTCTATCTTCCACTTCACCATTATTTCATATCGTTCACTTCCTCACTTTCATACCAGACATCGGGCTGTTCACCCATGCTCGCTGTTCTAATGTAGAGTTTTTGCTCCTCAAAAGGTTGTTGCCGCTGGCTTGTAAGCCTTGGGGGATGTAAATCCAACATACGAGGAGGGTAAACAGATAAAGACACCAAGAAAGTGGTCCTATACATTCTTGTCAAAAGGAGAAAAAAAAAAAAAGAAGAAGACGGAATTAGAAGTGAGGCTTACTTAGTTCTGAGTCCTAAAAAGGTCTTAAATCCACAGAGGGCTGTCTTCGCTTCAGAATCTCCATTATGATCTTACTATTGGGTGGTAAAAATGCACCTATGCAGTGTAGATCGTCAATAGAATTAGCCGTGACTGACTTCTTCTGTAATGGGACACAGTAAATTAAATGTTGCAACTTGCACTTAAGTTTATTACACTTCAAAAATTATTCATTGCTTTGACAATTGCTGCTTTACATAAATGTTTAAACACAAAAACTCTTAATCTTTGTATGCATTTAAAACTAGTTTCCCTTCCTTCAACAGGCGTGGTTTACAATCTAAATCCATTTAACTTTAATGAGATATCCTCGACGTAAGTATTTATACGAGTAGTAGTAGTAGTAGTAGTAGTAGTAGTAGTAGTAGTAGTAGTAGTAGTAGTAGTAGTAGTAGTAGTAGTAGTAGTAGCAGTAGTAGTAGTAGCAGTAGTAGTAGTAGTAGTAGTAGTAGTAGCAGTAGTAGTAGTAGCAGTAGTAGTAGTAGTAGTAGTAGCAGTAGTAGTGGTAGTAGTAGTAGTAGTAATAGTAGTAGTGGTAGTAGTAATAGTAGTGGATGTAGTAGTAGCAGTACAGGTAGTAGTAGCGGTAGTAGAGTTGGTAGTAGTGGTAGTAATATTCCGTCGTAGGCAACGTTCCATAACGTTGGTCCAAGCACTGATCCCTGAGGAACTCCCATTTCCATATCTTTCTCTTTAATAATTTGTTTCAATGGTCTCAGTGCACCAACTATAAGCTCGCCTTCTTTAGCCCCTGTTTCTAGAGACATAGCCGATTCTACTTCCACGCTTGTGGTAGTTATATCCATTCCGTAGATATGCAGTGTTTTGGTTTTGTTTGGTTGAAATACTTTTACTACCTTAAATTTCTGTTTTAATTCTTTACTTAATATCCCAGCCGCCTCTTTTCCTCCATCTACCTAAGTCGCAGACTTCCAGTATCAGTTCTCCTCACTTTATGTATGTGAATTCCTATATTTTCTATATCTACCTTACCTTTTACCTCTTTTAGTATATCTGCATAACTCTTCTCTTGGGATTTTATAATAATTTTCTCGTTTCGTAAATCACGGAATTTATAGTTGTTATTCTGTGCTTATCTAACCGTTGTCTATCCTTTGAAATCATGTAGTTTACATTATATTTCACATCAGGAACTCCAATATTTTTCCTACATAGTCCCTATTTATACCTTCTGGTGTAATGAATACTAGGTTACTTGATTTCTCCTTTATAACTTGTTGTCTTAACACTTCAATTAAGGAGTAAAGGTCCTTCATATCATTAACTTCTCGTTCTACAGTGTGGGGTAACAAATGTGTCACCCTTTTTGATGCTTTATCCTTTCCCTACAAATTATTTTGGTTTCCTTGACAATATACACAAGTTGTCCATCCTCACACTCTTCTTCAAACATTTCCTTTATTTCTGGATATAATTTAAATACCTCCTTAGCAATACCTTTGTCCCCTTTTTCTTTGGGATCCATAATGATAGCTATGTCACTCCCGTCTTAAATGGGTGGTCTGCTATTAAATTTACTGCACGAAAACATTTTTCTGGCCATTCTACATCTAGGAGTAATGACAGCTCCACGTAATTATGACCCTCTTACACCGCCCTTTCTATTACGGATATATCTTCATAGCCAGAATGATTAATTTCTGTTTGAGTGCCTTTAGTGATTCTATTTGTCCATTTAAATTTAAATGTCTCTCCACTATCTTGATCTTTTTTGCAATACATGTCTAAACTTATCTTACTATTGCTTGGCTTTTGGCTTTTATTTTCGTTCAGAAAAAGGGAGCCTAGAGAAAACCTTTTGTTAATAGGTATCCACCTAAAAAATATACTCTCCATAATTTGTTATATATGTCTACGTATTAGGTATGGTCTTTACCAAATTCTTCAGTTCAATCGAAATTTTTTCCAGCTTTTCCATTCCGTTCTTAAAATTGTGACAATTTTCTGATAAGGTGTCTTCTTCTCTTTGTCTTTTGTTAAATGAATCTACCTTTTCAAACTCTTCCTTCCGGCTTTCTTGATCAATCACATCATTCATGCAGTCGGTAGATCCACGCTTCAAAAACGGCGGTGAGCGCTTAACTAAGGGTCTTTTCTCAATAGGACACTTTATAATATCCAGTGTTTCAGAAACTAAGCCTTTTTCGTGTCTCCCACGTTCCATAGTTCTAGTAACTTTTTTCTGCACTTCAGCCTGGTTCCCAACTGAAGATGCTGAGCAGTTATTTGTTAACGATCGGGTGAGCCCTGCACGAACATCTTCAACACCGACCGGAACTGGGGTTCCGACTCCCTGCTCCGTAAACAATTCTGCAGTTTTTCCTTTATTCATAGTTGTTGCTAATGATGGGGCTGCCATCCTGAATTCCTTACTTTTTTGAACATAGGGAACTTATCTAGTTTTGTATGTTAACACGCCATACTCGGGAGGCTGACTGCAGTGGAAATCCACTGGGCGATGAGGGTGCCACCTCCCTACGCCAAGTGGTGGTAGTAGTGGTGTTAGAGATAGTAGTAGTGGTGTTAATGGTAGTAATATTGGAAACAGCAGTAGCAGAAGCAGCAACAGCAGCAGCAGCAGTAGTAGTTTTCTTTTATAAAGAGAGGAGAAACCATGATGGGCATCAGGAAAAATAACTCTAACGGACTATACAAAAAAGGGGAAAAAAAAAAAAAAAAAAAAAAAGGAATTCAACTTGGAACTACCCAAAAATAGGTACCACATCAATTAGAAACCTGAGACCTTATAGTCTCTTATATATTTGTCTCTCTTTTCTCTCTACTTCCTTTATACTCTGTGTTACCATTAATTGTATCACTTTCCATTTGTGTAGACTCTGAGCCATAGTATCAATCATATTATCTGTATCTAGATCAGTACGCAAACTCACCTAGGTGTTGTCTCTTTGCCTTTGAAATCTTTTACCGAAAAATAATGAATGCTCTACTGTATCCACATCATCACAGTAGTCACACTAATCATTTTCTCCTAAACCGATCCTCTTTAAATAGGTATTAAAAGAACCGTGTCCTGTAAGTACCTGTGTGATATAATAATTTATATTCCTATGTTTACATGTTTTCTACAGGTATATTTTTGTAATGAGTCTTTTATACCATTGCGCCCTTTTAAACTTTTTTCCTAGGCCTGCTACCACTGATTCATCAAAGTGTCTAACTCCTTTAATTTCGCCTCTTTTTTGTTTCCTTCAACTTTAAATATACTAAAACCTTCACGTATCTGTAGTACAATAAGAAGAATACAAGTAATTACTTGTAATGCCACAGTAAAGGTAGTCTTGACGCACTTGCAACCCTTAAAAGTATTTTTCTTTGTGACCTCCCCAATTTTGTTTATATTTATATATTTCCAAAACTTCTTGCCACATCGGGCAGCCGTGCAACGATATTGAATGCCGAACTCCACTCAGGACTAGCCTCTTGTGATATTGAAGTCCACTTATATTTGGCATTATTCTAGATAGTGCTTCAGTTGTTTCATCTGCGGATTTGGTCAGTGCATTAATATGTTGTCCAAACTTTAAGTAAATTCCCAAGTAAGTCCCCAAATATTTTAATGTAGTAATTGGAGTTATTTTTGTACGTTTTATTTCAAAAGCAATACTTTCCAAATCTCTCTTTCCTTTCAAAATAACAGCTTTTGTATTTTCAGGGGCCAACTGTTAGTCATTTAATGTAAGCCACCGGATGATTCTCTTCAGTGCTTCATTAGCTCTAAGAATAAGATACTGTATATCTTGTGCTGCAGCTACTATAGCTAAACCATCAGCATAAGCTATAGCTCTAATATTTTCTCCAAGATCAACACCTAATATTCCGTCGTAGCAACATTCTATAACGTTGGTCCAAGCATTGATCCCTGGGGAACTCACATTCCCATATCTCTCTCTATGCCTGCAATACTGAATTTCCTATCATTAAAACATCTTTCAATAAAATTCACAAAATATGTGGATATTTGTCATTTTGAGCTCTTTAATAATAAGGTTCCAAGTCACAGCATTTAAAGCATTTCTTATATCTAATGCCACAAGTGTACACCATTTACCTGCTGACCTTTTAACCATGTCGATCATCTTTTCCTAGCTTGTGCTGCTGACAGTCCCCTTCTAAAACCGAACCGGTATTCCGAAAAAGCTCCCTTATATTCTAACTCCTTCTCCAGACGTTCTCTTAGCTGAAATCCCAACAGCTTAACCAAAATGTCTAAAAGGCAAATTGGCCTAAATGCATTATTGGCCTCCGAAGCTTTTTTTTTTTTTTTTTTTTTTTTTTTTGTGTCCATAACAATGAGTTAAACGTTGCTACTAAAAAGTCAGGGACCTTGTTGATAATTGTTTTAACTGCCTCAGGTGCGATATTATCAGACCAAGGGAAGAAACAGAACTAGACGAAAAGGAGAAAAGGGATAAGACACGAAGAACAGAACAGAGACCTCAGCAAGAAACATGAAGGGCGCTGAGGTCTAGCTAGGGTACCTCGGGGTCAACAATCCCGTTCTCAAACTGTGAGCCCCTGAGGACTAGTAGTAGTAGTCGTGGTCGTAGTTGTAGTCGTATTAGTAGTAGTAGCAGTAGTAGTAGTAGTTATGGTGGTAGTGGTGGTAGTAGTAGCAGCAGCAGTAGCAGCAGTAGTAGTAGTAGTAGTAGTGATGGTGGTGGTGGTAGTGGTGGTGGTAGTGGTGGTGGTAGCAGTAGTAGTGTTGATAGTGGTGGTGGTAGTGGTGGTGGTAGCAGTAGTAGTGTTGACAGTGGTGGTGGTAGCAGTAGTAGTGTTGATAATGGTGGTCATGGTAGTGTAGTGGTAGTAGTGTGGCAGAAATAGTGATAGTAGTAGTGGTAATAGTAGTAGTGCTGGTAACTAATAGTGGTGGTAGTGCTGGTAGTGCTGGTGGCAGTGGTGGTATTGGTGGTGGTAGTGATGTATTGGTGGTACTGGTAGTAGTAGTATTAGTAGTAGTAGTAGTAGTAGTAGTAGTAGTAGTAGTAGTAGTAGTAGTAGTAGTAGTAGTTGTAGTAGTAGTGGTAGTAATAGTGGTAATTTTTAAGAGGGGAAAAACCCTCATGGGCATCAGAGAATATAGCCCTGATGTTTGGGACTCTTATCGACTAAAAAAACCCTTTTTTCCGTTGGAATCCTACCTGAAACTACCTAAAAATAGGTAATACATCAATTAGGAAAGCTGAGACCTTATAGTGTATTATGTCTTTGTCTTTCATTTTTCTCTGTTTCCGTTATATTCAGTATCCATGTGACCATTGATTGTATTAATTTGCAGTTGTGCTGACTCTAAGCCATAATATCAACTATATTATCTGTATGTAGTTGAATACCCAAAATCATGTAGGTGTTTTCTCTCTGCATTTGCAGGAATATGGGGTATATTCCATTGTATCCACATCATCACAATAGTCGCACGTGTCATTTTCTCGTACTTCGATCCTCTTTAAATAGGTATTAAAAGAACCGTGTCAGGTAAGTACCTGTGTCATATAATAATTTATATTCCTATGTTCACATGTTATCCACTTGTCTATTTTTGGAATTAATCCTTTAGACCATTGGGCCTTTTGAACATTTTGCTCCCTCGCCTGCTGCCACAGGTTCATCATAATTTCTCGTTCCTTTAATTTCGCCTCTTTTCTGTTTCCTTCAACTCTAAGTACGTTTGTTCTTTCACGTATCTGTAGCTCAATAGGAAGAATACCAGTAATTACTTGTAACGCCACAGTAGACGCAGTCTTGTACGTACTTGCGACCCTTAAATGTAATTTTCTTTTTGACTTCTCCACTTTATGTTTATATCCCTTGATTTCCAAAACTTCTTGCCATACTATAATATTGAATGCAGAACTCCACTCAGGACTAGCCTATTGTAATATTGAGGCCCACTTATATTTGGCATTATTCTAGATCAGTGTTTCCCAATCTTTTGAAGTTCACGGCACCCTTGGGAATAACATTAAACACTAGGGGCACCCTTCCTTGAATTAAAAGAAAATTAAGCTTAATATGTTAATTTATTGAAATATTACATAATAATAACGTACACCATAACATAATACAGTAAACTGTACTACAATCACTGAGTAAAAATACATCAATAAATTTTGTTCGATTAATGATTAATGCGAAACTTGTGATTGATGCTTAGAGCACAGATATGTGATGTCGGGTCTTACAGTTGACAGTGAAACACGCAAATCATTCTCAAGGTTATTCAGTCTATTTCTTGCTTTGCATTTTATTGCCACCATAGCAGAGAAGGCTTGCTCGCATAGATAGGATGTTGAAAAGGGCGAAAGTGCGTTAATTGCTTTCTTCATTAGGTTAGGGTACTCCTCTCTCCGTTGAAGCCAAAAACTAGCCACCGACGCCTCACTCTTGGTGAACTTACCTTTGAGTGTAGAATCAGCGCAAAGATCAATAAATTCATCTCGTTCGCAAGCAGTGAAATCTATTTCCTCTGCACTATCTACGAAATCAAATGGTGAGACAACCCAGTAGAGATTCGTAGTGGAAATAGTTGGAAAGTACGCATCTATTGCATCTTGCAATCTTGATAAGTGATCACAAATGCGGTCTTTCAGCTTACCCAGATCTTTATCTCCTGCCACATTAAGAAGAGATGGAAAGTTCGACAAATCTGCTTTTTAACTGCAGACTTCCAAGAACTAAGTTTTCTTTTAAAACCTTTCATTTTATTGGTTGAGGAGATTATTGTTTCATGTCGACCCTGCATCGAAACATTCAGTTCATTCAGCTTATGAAAAATATCTGCCAGATACGACAGTTCAAAACACCAAGAATCACTTAGTAAGAGCTCATGAAATGTGTCTTGATTTTCATCCTTAAAAAAAGTTTTTAGCTGTTCTTTAAGTTCGAGAAACCGGTTCAATACACGATCCCGCGACAACCACCTTACAGGTATGAGCTGCATCCGTTGCGCGACATAACTGTTCAAAAATTCTGCACTTTAAAGGTCGAGACTTCATATAGTTCACCATTTTCACAACTTGGTTAAACACTTCAGCAAAATCTTCATTACACGCTTTCACGACTAATGCCTCTCTATTCAGAAAACAGTGAGTTATAATAATGGATGGATTTTCGTTGAGAGCTCTGGCAGTAAAACCTTTAATTTTCCCAGACATAAATGTTGCGCCATCTGTACATATACCACAACAGTCTTTCCATGAAAGGGCATGGTCATTGAGATAGGAATTAATAGAAACGAAAATA
Organism: Hymenopus coronatus; assembly: GCA_030762935.1. NCBI lineage: Eukaryota > Metazoa > Arthropoda > Insecta > Mantodea > Hymenopodidae > Hymenopus > Hymenopus coronatus. The sequence goes on from CM060900.1 coordinate 261,772,097, forward strand.
TCATGGCCTGTGGTTGTAGTCTCCAGCGGTCTACAGAACAGAAACTGTTCATTAATATCTTTTTCATCAATATATTTGATAAAACCAGGGAGTTGCGGTTTGTCACCAATATCTACTTGCAAAGCAAATGTTCTATAAGTTTTTATTTTCTCCGTGACTTGTTTGTTGATATTGCATGACATTTCAGATATCCTGCGGCTGATTGTGTTGTTGGACAGAGGAACTTTCGAAATTTGATTAGCTGCTCCTTCGCCAAGTATTGTTGAAACTATAACTTGACATGCAGGGCCAATGATTTCCTCTCCAAGAGTATGAGGTTTCTTTTTTTTTAGCTATCAGTTCTACTACTTTAAATGAGGCTTCAAGAGCAGTATCACCTATGGTCATTCTCTTTACCATTCGCACAGCTGTTTTCTTCTCCCCTTCTAATATATGTGAAAAATACATTACACTTTTCTGTGACACACTAGGATGCTTTGTTGTAAGATGCCGCTTCAGTTTGCTAGGTACCATGGCCTCGTTGCTAAGTATTTCGCCACAAACTAAACACACAGGGATAGGGTTTTCCTCGTTGTTATTCCACTTAAATCCATACGCTAAGTAACTGTCCTGGTATGTTCTTTTCTTTCGTTTGTCTTCTTTATGTGGTGAATTCGACGGTCCGGGAGAAACTGTAAGATTTGGCTTCTTAAAGCAAGCAGTAGGAGCCGACTGTTCACTTTCACTGTCCTGGCGTTTACGTTTAACAATGAACTTATCCATAGCTAAACACTGTGAATCAACGCGAGGAAGACAACTGAAAGCGCCAAGCGGCGTACACTTTTATATATTCATCTGTCGAAGTCTCGGGAATGTTCGGCAGGGTATAGCTGTTATGCCATCTGTGGGATAATAGTATAGCTGAATTATTGAAATGAATCGACCACTATCACCATCTGCCGTGCATGAGAGTAATTGATTTGACTTATTTTATTTCAAGACCTTACAAGACTTAAGGCTTCAGTAGAAGGAATTTTTTTTTGTTTATCTCAATATCTCGCGGCACCCCTTAGCCAATCACACGGCACCCTAGGGTGCCGGGGCACACCGGTTGGGAACCGTTGTTCTAGATAGTGCTTCAGTTTTTTCATCGGCCTTTTTGTCACTGCATTAGTATGTTGTCCAAACTTTAAATGACTTCCCAAGACTATCCCTAAATATTTTAATGCATTAATGGGAGTTATTTTTGTACCTTTTATTTCAAAAGTAATACTTTCCAAATTTCTCTTTCCTTTCAGGATAACAGCTTCTGTCTTTTCAGGGCCAAATATAAATCAATTAATGTAAGCCCCTGTCGATTCTCTTCAGCGCTTCATTAGTTCTAAGAATAGGATACTCTACTGTGCTGCAGCTATTATAGCTAAGTCATCAGCATAAGCTATAGCTCTAATATTTTCTCCGAGGTCAAGACCTAATATTCCGTCATAGGCAACGTTCCATAACGTTAGTCCAAGCACTGATCCCTGAGGAACTCCCATGTCCATATCTTTCTCTATGCCTCCAATACTGAGTTTTCTATTAGTAAAATAACTTTCAATAAAATTCACCAATTATGTGGATATTTGTCGTTTTTTTTAGTTATTTAATAAGACTCCAAGTCACAGTATTAAAAGCATTTCTTATATCTAATGGCATAAGTGCACACCATTTACCTGTTGACCTTTCAACAATGTCGATCACTTTTTCCACAGCTTGTTGAGAGTCCCCTTCTAAAACTAAACTGGTATTCCGAAAAACCTTCCTTATCTTTCTATTCCTTCTCCAGGCGTTCTCTTAGCAGAAATTCCAACAGCTTACCCATAGTGTCCAAAAGGCAAATTGACCTAAATGCATTATTGGCCTCCAAAGGTTTTCATTTTTTCCATAGTAAACATACTCGTGCAATTTTCCATCTTACTGGGAATTCTTGTGTCCGTAACAAATTAACAAACGTTGCTAATAAAAAATCAGTGATCATTATTTTAATTGCCTCGTATGGGATATTATCAGGCTCGAGTGCTTTTCCACATTTCATCCTTTCCCCTGTCGTAGTAAGTTCCTCTTTAGTAATAGGTTTTGCACGTTTATTCATATTTCCCCTTTTCCAATAGTCCATTTTATTTGGAAAAAGGCTAGAGACTATATAAAACTTTCGTTCTGTAGATAAGC